>OY253755.1:15425928-15446996 GCA_958009045.1 Oxytorus armatus
CTCGTTATTGTGACGTGCCACCTTTGGGGTTTTCACGTTTTTTCCCTGAACGGTCAATTGTTTTCTAGCTATTGATTGACCCTTTTTTTTCTTCCATTTTGATCGCGTTACCGTTGATGGCCGTGAAAAAAAAATTACCGAAATAATTTCCCTCAAATGAAACAACGAACTTCGGTTTTTGCTTCCTTCTTCTTCTTCCTCCTCAAATGCACTTTTTCTCCAAGCGTTCTTTTCTTAATGCAATGACTTTTAGGAATTTCGATTCTTTGGCGACCCCCCCCCCCCCCCCCCCCAATTCCGATTATTGCACGAAACCGTAATCCTTCATGAAACCGTATTGGGCCTTGACAGGGCCCAATGTGACGCTCGAAAATTTTGTTAACGTCAGTCGTTGCCCGAGCGGGAAATAAGAGCGTTTCCTCGACCAGGACGACGACAGGGCCTCGATAGGGCCCTGGTGAGGCCCTTGCACGGCGAACCACTGCCCTATCAGGGCCCTATCGAGGGCCTTGCACGGTGAAATGTAACGCTTGATTCTACCCCACTCCCCGGCGTCCGCGATCGACGAAGCTTCGGCCCAACATTTTTCCCGATCGGGGCCCGAGCAAGGGGCCCAATTGGGCCTTGTTAGAGCCCCACCACGGTAAAATGCAGCTCTCGAGATTTTTTTGCCGTTGTCGTTCCCGCGAACGAAAAATGCAGAGCGTTACATCTTTCCCGATCGGGGCCTCACCGGGGCCCTAATAAGGCCCTCATCGGCCCTATTCGGCGTTACAGTTTCCGACGTCACGCGCCCTCGCCAGGACGGTGTCAGGGGCCTGATCCCTATGTAACGCTCGGGAATGTGTTTTTTTTTCTTTTGCCCCCCAGGTGCCCTTTTTTCGTTCGTTCGTTCTTTCTCGCATTTCTAATATCTTCGCGGTGGCCGGTTTCTTCATTCGACGACGAGAAAAACGCCGGTGGCAAAAATCAGTAAGCTCTCTCTCTCTCTCTCTCTCTCTCTCTCTCTCTCTCGTTCTCTCTCTCTCTCTCTCTCTCTCTCTCTCTCGTTCTCTCTCTCTCTCTCTCTCTCTCTGTCTCTCTCTCTGTCGTACACACAAAACACTGATTACATATTACCACTCTCTCGGGGTCTCTCGGCGCGATTGCCTCGTTTCGCTCACGAAAATGTCATTACAGGATTTCATTAATCCAAACCGCCAGCGGGCCGCGAATAGCGACGAGAGAGCCCGTGTTGTGTCGACGCTGTATTACACGTCTCTCGCGAGACGTCGTCATCTCTGGGCCGGGGGTTGGCGGGGGGGGGGGGGGGGGGGATTCCCCCCTCATGACGACAGAGGGCGCTCGAGGAGGAGTAGACGAACGAAAGGATGAAGAAAAAAAAAGGAAAACGTTCTTTCGCAACCGTCGCGCGACTTGTTCACAACAGCAACACAGAGAGAGAGAGAGAGAGAGAGAAAGAGAGTTAGCGAGGAAAAGAGAGAGGAAGAGATAGAAATAGCAAGCGTATATAACGTTATACACGATCGCGAACACGAAGTAGGTCGTGCCCGGTTCTTCGTTCGGCCGAGAGACGCTTCTAACCTCCGAGAATCGCTCTCTCGAGCACTCGGAACGGGGTTTTTAGATTTTCATTTGTTGCTTTCGTTTAATACGATTTTTCTCACGTCATCGGTAAACTTTTCCCCGTGGGAATGGGATATTTTTTCTCGCGAAACAGCGAAGTACCGGGTTCACTTCCGTATGGGGGAAAACAAAAAAGATACCGAAACTGGTGATTCGGTTTTCTTTTTGAACCGCGATATTTTTTTGTTGTTTCATTATTTAAACACGATTTTACGGATATCTCACAGCTTATTCACACTCGGGCGTATAGAACAGTTCCGTTTCCCGTGGACTCACTGGTACCGTCGGGCGAGCTTCTCGGCCGCGTGCTTTTTTTTTTTTGTTTCCGGAACGGCCACGGCGAAGCAACGACGACGACGGCGAGGACGACGACGACGACGACGACGACGACGATGATGATTGCGTTCTCCCGAATATCCCGGGTTAGGCTTCGTGACTTCTTCGTTAAACCGCTGGCCACACCCTGGAACATATTTTTCAATCGAAAAGAATGACGTGAGATATACGATGTTAAAAGCACGACACATACGTTGTCATGTAGTCAGTTGTGAAATTGTAAATTGTAAAATTGTAAGTTGTAAAATTGTAAGTTGTAAAATTGTAAATTGTAAAATTGTAAGTTGCAAAATTGTAAGTTGTAAAATTGTAAATTGTGAAATGGTAAATTGTAAAATTGTAAGTCGTAAAATTGTAAGTTGTAAAATTGTAAGTCGTAAAATTGTAAGTTGTAAAATTGTAAGTTGTAAAATTGTAAGTTGTAAAATTGTAAATTGTGAAATTGTAAGTAGTAAAATTGTAAGTTGTAAAATTGTAAATTGTAAAATTGTAAGTTGTAAAATTGTAAGTTCTAAAATTGTAAATTGTAAAATTGTAAGTTGTAAAATTGTAAGTTGTAAAATTGTAAGTTGTAAAATTGTAAGTTGTAAAATTGTAAATTGTGAAATGGTAAATTGTAAAATTGTAAGTCGTAAAATTGTAAGTTGTAAAATTGTAAGTTGTAAAATTGTAAGTTGAAAAATTGTACGTTGTAAAATTGTAAGTTGTAAAATTGTACGGTGTAAAATTGTAAGATATAAAATTGTAAGTGTAAACTTGTAAGTTGTAAAATTGTAAGTTCTAAAATTGTAAGTTGTAAAATTGTGAGTTATAAAATTGTAAGTTGTAAAATTGTAAATTGTAAAATTGTAAGTTGTAAAATTGGAAGTTGTGAAATTGTAAGTGTAAACTTGTAAGTTGTAAAATTGTAAGTTGTAAAGTTGTAAGTTGCAAAATTGTAAGTTGTAAAGTTGTAAGCTGCAAAATTGTAAGTTGTAAAATTGTAAGTTGTAAAATTGTATGTTAAAAAATTGTAAGTGGTAAAATTGTAAGTTCCAAAATTGCAAGTTGTAAAATTGTAAGTTGTAAAATTGTAAGTTGTAACATTGTAAGTTGTAACATTGTAAGTTGTAAAATTGTAAGTTGTAAAGTTGTAAGTTGCAAAATTGTAAGTTGTAAAATTGTACGTTGTAAAATTGTACGATGTAAAATTGTACGTTGTAAAATTGTAAGTGTAAACTTGTAAGTTGCAAAATTGTAAGCGTAAACTGGTACATTGTAAAATTGTAAGTTGTAAAATTGTAAGATGTAAAATTGTGAGTTATAAAATTGTAAGTAGTAAAATTGTGAATTGTAAAATTGTAAGTTGTAAAATTGTCAGTTGTAAAATTGTGAGTTGTAAAATTGTAAGTTGTAAAAATGTGAGTTGTAAAATTGTAATTTGTAAAACTGTAATGCAAACTACAAATTGAATAAAAATACTCACGTGAGTAATCCTGGGTTAGGATCGGCCTGGTACCACGAATACTGCGGCATGTATCCCGCGTGATGTGGCGGGGGTGGTGGCGGGGGCGGATGATGACCGGGCGTATGGGGATGATGATGGGTATGGGGTGGTGCGTGCGGGTGAGGATGGTGCTTCATCTCGCCGGGCCATGACGGCGCCGGTGGACTCTCATTGTGCTGCGGCGACATCTCACTTCCGGGACTCGAACTTCCGGGTGTATGTCCACCACCACCGCCGCCCATACCGCCGAGGTAACCCGTCGTTGGACTCCCCGAAACGGAGCTTCCACCTCCTGAAACATTGAAGATTACAATATGTTCACTTTTTTTTCCTCTCTTTCTCGTTTCCGGGCTAGTGTTTTTCGTGACAAAAAGTATCTCTGAGTATTTGAGTGTCGTCGTGAGTGATCCGACAAGTATTTTAGAGCTAGAAATATCTTTGACTGACATTCTGAGGGTCTTTGAGTGCTTAAGTGCTTTTGCAAGTGCTATGCATATTTGTAAGTGATCCAGTAAGTATAATGACTAATAATGACTTTGAGTGACATTGGGGGTAGTTTTGAGTGTGTGCGCGAATTTTTAAGTGCTCCAATAAGTGCGTTTTTATTGCTATTAGCATTTCTGAGCATCTGGATGATTTTTTCAGTGGATTTGAGTGGTTGAGTGGTTTTTTAAATGCTCCAGTAAGTGTTTTTTTTATGCATTTTTAATACAGATGAAGTGTTTAAAATTTCGACTAACCTCCTTGCATTAGGCCACCGGGTTGACCGGGCTGTGGCGACGGTCCACCGGGTAACGCTGTACCACCGGCTAGTAAACTACCGTGCTGTCCACCGCCACCTCCACCTTGCTGCGCCGCTTTCATCATCTTCTTGTACTTGCTTCTCCTGTTCTGGAACCAGATTTTCACCTGCAACACGGAAAACACAACGAGACAAGTCGATTAGTCGATGCTCGATCCATTACATACATGTAAACCTCGAGAATCATGATAGCTCCTTGTTTCTGCGGCATAACTGGTTATGCGTTCGGAAATTATTGGCAGATTACACGATTCTGCCGGAATTTTTCTCGTAATCGCGAAGATTCACAATCAGGTTAATGAAAACCGTAGAATTCGTTTGAAATAAGAATGTAATCTAGTTTATTTTTTTTTTTTGTAGTTTAACCAAAAATCAATTGCCTCACTAAAACTGCTGTAACTGTGCTTTCCGATGGAATTGCGACACCACTCTGTGCTCATTCTTTTTGTAACCATTCGAGCTTTGAAATGCCACTTTGCCCGTTGGGCCACGATTTTTTTTCGATTTTTCACAGACGCTCAAAGTTGGCGCAATGATCGTGACCATTTTTCTACCCAAATGAGAGTATATTCAGAGTACGTTTTACGGTAGATAAAATTGAGCTATCGAGATCATCCAGAGATCATTCTCTAAGTCAAGTCGCGGGCTTTCCAAAACACTGGTTATGAAACGTAGTCCGACAGACGAGACGAGAGTTACGGCGGTCTGAAATTTTGATATTTTCAAGTTTCCAAAAAATGGTCAAACATCGTTTTGACCGTCTTCCGCTCCGATCCAAGAGTCTATTCGATCGGAAATTTTTCGCTGATCACCGTTAACATCGATAAAACGTCGAAGGCTCAAAAAAACTCCACGTAACGTCAACGATTTTGATATTCCGTAAAAAATGAAAAAGCTAAAATTAAATAAAATGAAAATTGCGACGGCTGAATTAAGCGTGATAATGCGGGAATTCTTTCGTCGGCATTGTCGCATTTATAGCGACGGAATAATGCTGGCTGGTGAAGGAGAGGAAAAAAAATTTCACGACGATCATCGCACAGAGAGAGAGAGAGAGAGAGAGAGAGAGAGAGAGAGAGAGTGAAAGAGAGAGAGAGAGAGAGAGAACGTCGTGCATCAGGACAAGAAGGAGGATTACAATTTCGTTTCGTAACAGGTTTTTTTTTCAATTCTTCTTCTTCGTCTTCAAGACGGTCACGTAGACGCGCACGAAGGAACTCTCAGCGAAGAACAACCACCTACTACTCTCTGTGCATGTACACATGATTCTAAACGTATACGTCTAAAAGACGAGACACTCGTTATTGCGACTAACCGCAACGGAAAACTGCAGTTGCACATACGAGATGAATTTTTCTTTTTTTTTATCAATGTTTTTTTTTTCTTTCTTCCATACGATCGTCGGGTATTTTTCCACTTCCAGCACGGCTCACTCACGCGTACCTTCGATCGGGCCTTCTGCCGTCGATCCGTAGATACGAGCTTACGTAATTTTGCCTGTGCAGTCGTCGAGGTGCACGTACTTGCACCTATAACCACGTGAATCATCCGGAGATATGGACGAAGTGTGATGAGAAAAAAAAACAATTTGTACATTGCTTCCTCATTATTCATGCGGAAGTCGAATGGAGAGCAATGTTTTGTTTAGTTTTTGAAAAACTTAACATTTTCGAACAATTTAAACGCTCGACCGCACAATGGTCCGATCGAGAGGATGAAAGGAGGTGAAGAAGAGGAATAAGCTTGATTGCATAAAAAAAAACATTGCAGACACTTAAAATTCATAATTGGGACTGAAAAGGCACTCAAACACCCTCTCAGGTACTCAATGGTCTTTCCGGCATTTGCCAAACTCTCCCAGGCACTCAAGTTATCAAAATTATTTTCAGTTCTCTCGGGGCCTTAAAAAATAATCAAGGACCCGCAAAGTTCCTTCCAGAGCTGTCAGACATTCAAAAGAATATTTCGAGTCACTGGAAATTCATTTCAGCACTCTCAGACATTCGGAAAACACTCAGCAGTCACTCAAAACACTCGATATTTCTTGCATATCTATCAGGCACTCAAAAAAACCCGGAGGACACTCAAAATATATCGCAGCGTTATCAGACACTCGGATAACATTCGAGACACAGAAAATGCCTCGCGACACTCTCGGACATTCGGAGAACACTCAAAAAAATTGATAATTTCATAAAATCTGACAGGTGCTCGATTTGCCAACCAACGCCAAATTTAATACACAAAAATCTTCGGTAGAAGCTGACTGTGCAGTGTTTTAGCTTGAAATATTACACAATTTGCAGTGATAACTGAATATTTTTCGAAAAAAATCGAAATTTCCTAATAAAAAATAAAAAACAATCGCTCTGAGGACTTTTTTACGCCGTATACATCGTTCTTTCTCGGAGTTTTGTTGCTTTGTTTTCTGTTTTTTTTTCTTCCTTTTTTCCTTTTTGCTTATCTCTATCCTCGCCTCCCTTCCCCGGGGCTTTCTCTACTCTCCCGCCTTCTTATATTCTCGGGGAATCTATCTGTGGGCGAGCATGCGTCAATCAAAAACCGTACGGTTACTTTAATTAACTAAGTCGGGACGGTGGAAGAGACGATCTGTGCCCAACGAGGCCGCTTGAAAACGGATGTGTGTGTGTGTGTGTGTGTTTGTGCGTGTGTGTGTGTGTATTGTTGCGTTGCGTGTATTCGTGATTATACGAGAAGGACGCGGGGAAAGGTCGAAGGGAAGATGCGATCCGTGCTTATATATATATAAATATATATACATACATACATATATATATATATATATATATATATATATATATATATATATTGTATATATATATATATATGTACGACAGGGGTACAACAAGGGTGCTCAGGCATATTCGTGTGCGCAAGGCAAGTTGACTCTTCGCGGCGCGGCGTCACGTCAAAACGAGTTCATTAAAGCTGCGCTTCGGGGCCGCGTGCGCGAACCGACGAGATGGCAAAATTCGAATTCTACTCGTAGGAGGAACCGGAAGGGAGGAGTTGTAAACGGAAAAGTTGTAAAATTGTAAGTTGAGAAACGGTAAGTTGTCAAACTGTAAGTTGACAAACTGTGAGTTGTCAAACTGTATGTTGGAAAATTGTAAGTTGACAAACTGAAAGCTGTCAAATTGTGAGATGTCAAACTGTATGTTGTACAATCATGAGGTATAAACTGTAAGTTGTCAAACTGTCAGTTGTCAAACTGTCAGTTGTCAAATTGTAAGTTGTCAAACTGTCAGTTGTCAAACTGTCAGTTGTCAAATTGTAAGTTGTCAAACTGTCAGTTGTCAAATTGTAAGTTGTCAAACTGTAAGTTGTCAAACTGTAAGTTGTCAGACTGTAAGTTGTCAAACTGTAAGTTGTAAACTCTAAGTTGTCCAACTGTAAGTTGTCCAACTTTAAGTTATCAAACTGTAAGTTGTTAAACTGTAAGTTGTGAAACTGTAAGTTGTTTTACACCGTAAGTTGTCAAACTGTAAGTTGTCAAACTGTAAGTTGTCAAACTTTAAGTTGTCAAACTTTAAGTTGTCAAACTGCAAGTTGTCAAATTGTAAGTTGTCAAACTGTAAGTTGTCAAACTGTAAGTTGTCAAACGGTGAGTTGTCAAACTGTTAGTTGTCAAACCGTAAGTTGTACAATTGTAAGATGTACAATTGTAAGTGATATAACTGTAAGTTGTAAAATTGTACGTTGCAAAACTGTAAGTTTTCACACTGAACCACAAAATATAAATTGAATAAAAATAGTCACGCGAGTATTTTGAGCGGGTTGTGATTTAGAAACCAGGAGCTTTAGAATTTTGAAACTTCAAGGACTTCGAACTTTCGGATTTCCCAGTCGGATTTCCTTTCAAGTTCATCCCTGTATAAAGCTGTGGGGGGGGGGGGGGGGGGGGGGGGGGGTTTAAAAACAACCATGTCCGGCCAAAAATCAAGTACGGGTGTATTCGCACGAGCTTAAGGACTTTCCCAACGGTTGAAGTGTCCCGTCCACGCGCTCATCACTTTCGCGCGTGCGCGAGTTTCGCGGTAATTTTCTCCTATATCCGGTCATGTTCGTCGCGCCGTTCCCGCGCGCGCGCACTCTCTGATACGTGTACCCGCCGTAAAGAGAGGGCAAAGGCAGGGGGCGCGCGCGCGCGCGTCCCCCCGGCTCGGGGAGCGAGGCAGAGAGCGTGCCGGCGCGAATAAATCTCTTTCTAATTGCTCGGTGAAAAAGCGAGAGATAGGTTGCTCACGAGATACAACGCCCGACAAAGGCGGCATCGAGCACGACCGACTTCTCTCTCCCACTCTCGCTCTCACACACACACACACACATACCTATGTATTTGTATCACATATTTCGTCTTTGCTTCAGGGAGGAAGAAGCCGGACGCGTCTTCCTGCCCAGCGGGCAATAGTCACTTCGGGAGGCGGCTTTTATCGATATTTACAACCGTGGGACACGTACCATTGAACATTACGCGATGTACATCCAAATTATATCACCGAAAACTTTGAGAGTCATGCGTCACGAAAAAAAAAAAACAATCGAGAGAATTTTTTTGTAACAAGGGTAGTTTTCACATTTGCACACACTTTGGCCCTTTAAACGGCGAAAAACGCTAAACGAATAAGCTACATTCACTAATTTTTACTTTTCGATTTTTTATAATTAAAGAAAATTTATTATCGTTATGGTTATGGCTTAAAATTTGTCTAAAAGAAGTAATGATTTTTTCATTGCAGAGATAAGAAAGTTCGAAGGTGAATGAACTGACGTGAACCGGAACAGGCGTCGCGTTATTCTATATCTGGCATTTATTGCACTCGATGCCCTTTACAATCGCGCTGCCTATACCCTGGGTTCCGATAATGGCGGCGCTGAGCGGGTTCCTCATATATGTATAGGGATATATATAGGAACTGCGTATAGTTAGACACATGGGTGGTAAGAATGCGACCCATCGAATCGATGTTATAACCGGCGTTAGTTTTATTTCGTAGATGTTCACAGTCGCGCGAGGGCGAACGGGAAATTTCCTAGTTCACATAGATATGCAGAGATGTGCAGGGGAAGATTGGAGGGAATTTATAAACATGACAAAAAAAAGTTACTAGAATCGCATGTGGGGAGTTTTTGGCCTGGAACACTTTTTCACTTGGAATTATTTTACGATAGGCGTAAGGGTGCATTTTCGAGATTTTCTGGCGGAAAAATTTCTCTTGTAATGTGAAAATTCACGAACATAGGGAATTTTAGGTTTAAAATTGCCTTCATAGGGAATTTTAACGTTAGAATTCCATATATAGACATTTTTTAAATCAAACTGCCTATGCAGTGAGTTTTGAGTCCGAAACTTCCTGCGTAGAGAATTTTACCACTCAAATTCTCATTTCAGGTAATTCCGGACTTAAAATTTCCGGGCTTAAAAGGGAATTTATAAATGTGGCAAAAAAAGTCACTAGCATCGCATGTGAAGAGTTTTCGGCTTGGAACACTTTTTCACTTGAAATTATTTTACGATAGGCGTAAGGGTGGAAAAATTTCTTTCGTAATGTGAAAATTCACAAACATAGGGAATTTTAGGTTTAAAATTGCCTTCATAGGGAATTTTAACGGTAGAATTCCATATACAGAAATTTTTTAATTCAAACTGCCTATGCAGAGAGTTTTGAGTCCGAAAATTCCTGCATAGAGAATTTTAAGACTCAAATTCTCATTTCAGGTAATTCCGGGCTTAAAATTTCCGGGCTTAAAAGGGAATTTATAAATGTGGCAATAAAAGTCACTAGCATCGCATGTGAAGAGTTTTCGGCTTGGAACACTTTTTCACTTGAAATTATTTTACGATAGGCGTAAGGGTGGAAAAATTTCTTTCGTAATGTGAAAATTCACAAACATAGGGAATTTTAGGTTTAAAATTGCCTTCATAGGGAATTTTAACGTTAGAATTCCATATACAGAAATTTTTTTAATTCAAACTGCCTATGCAGAGAGTTTTGAGTCCGAAACTTCCTGCATAGAGAATTTTAAGACTCAAATTCTCATTTCAGGTAATTCCGGGCTTAAAATTTCCGGGCTTAAAAGGGAATTTATAAATGTGGCAAAAAAAGTCACTAGCATCGCATGTGAGGAGTTTTCGGCCTGGAACACTTTTTCACTTGGAATTATTTTACGATAGGCGTAAGGGTGCATTTTCGAGATTTTCTGGCGGAAAAATTTCTCTTGTAATGTGAAAATTCACGAACATAGGGAATTTTAGGTTTAAAATTGCCTTCATAGGGAATTTTAACGTTAGAATTCCATATATAGACATTTTTTAATTCAAACTGCCTATGCAGAGAGTTTTGAATCCGAAACTTCCGGCAAAGAGAATTTTAAGACTCAAACTCTCATTTTTTAGTCATATAGT
Source organism: Oxytorus armatus (assembly GCA_958009045.1). Lineage (NCBI taxonomy): Eukaryota > Metazoa > Arthropoda > Insecta > Hymenoptera > Ichneumonidae > Oxytorus > Oxytorus armatus. Next base: position 15,436,606 of record OY253755.1, read on the forward strand.
AAAAAAAACGTAAATTTTGTATTGGATAAACGTTCGGCTTTGAAGAATTTTGTTCTTCCAGTTTACGAGGATTAGAATTGAAAAAAAAAAACTGCGGGATGAAAATCCCCGATGCGGTGAAGAAAAAATGCTCTAAATCGACAAATGCCATTCGTACGATCTCTTAAGATCGCCATGTTTTTTTCTCGTAATTTCCGTTGCGTACAAAACTCGGCCTGACGCACCTGGTATATCGTTTGGTCGACACGAGGAAGCCTGCGAATTCCCGCGACGTTGCTGTGTTCGCCCAGGTGAGCGCGAGTAAAACGCATACGAAGACGTCGATGAAAGAGGAAAAAAAACGTAGAAGAGGAAGAAGAATAAAGAAGAGCGGCGCTCTGCTAAAATTTATGCAAATGCCCCGTGAAAAGTTAGAAGAAACACGGCCACGCTATGGAATATATAAATATATAAAATGTATATTTGGGATTCGTGGGCCGTGGGCCACGCAACGTCTGTCGTTTCTCCTCCACTCGTCCCGTTGCACGGCACAATGGTCGGAAAGACGAAGTGGAGGAAGTGGAAGCAGCTTGACTGTACGAAAAAATTTTGCAAACCCTCAAAATCTATCATAGACACTCAAAAACGCTCAAACAGTATCGCAGGAACTCAACGATGCCTTCGGTATTTGGAAAACTCTACCGGACACTAAACCATCACTCTCACAACACTCTTGACGCATTGGAAGACATTAAAAAGAATACTCCGACACTCAAAAAACAGTTGAAAGGGACTAAAAGCTTGCAGCACTCTCAGGCACTCAGATAACACTCAAAATTCGCCGCGGTCCTGTTACAAATTTTAAGAACACCCATAGACATTGAAAATGTTGCCACAGCTCTCTCTCAGACATTCCAAAAACACTCAAAATTAGTGCAGTCCTCGCAGGCACTCAAGAAGTATTCACGTACGTCCGAAATTACTCGCAACACGCTCAGACGCTCATAACAAGCTCATAACACTCGAAGAATAGACTAGAATATTTCAATGCACTCTCAAACACTTAAAACCCCTTTCAGTCCTCTCAGCGAATCAAAATGACATTCAAAATTCATCGCAGCACTCACAGGCACTCAAGAACACTTCAGGGCACTCAAACTTCGTCGCAACGCTTTCAGGCATTCAAAAAAAACCCAAAAATCATCGCAGCACTAACAGGCACTCAAGAACACTTCATGGCACTCTAACTTCGTCGCAACGCTTTCAGGCACTCAAAAAACACTCAAAATGCATCGCGGCACTCGCAGGCACTCAAGAACGCTTCAAGGTACTCAAACTTCGTCGCAACGCTTCCAGGCACTCAAAAAACACTCAAAATTCATCGCAGCACTTGCATGCACTCAAGAACACTTCAAGGTACTCAAACTTCGTCGCAACGCTTTCAGGCACTCAAAAAACACTCAAAATTCATCGCAGCACTCGCAAGCACTCAAGAACGCTTGAAGGTACTCAAACTTCGTCGCAACGCTTTCAGGCACTCAAAAACACTAAAAATTCATGACAGTCCACTCAGGCACTCAGCAGACACTCAAAATACATCGCAGCATTCTCGGACATTAAAAAAAAAGGTAATTTTTGTTAATCTCAAGTCAGTCTGCCCTAAATATTTTATAACTACATCACGAGTATTGAATCTGAGTTCCCAAAAGTTCCCAAAAGTTTTCTCCACGAAGATAATAAATTTCCATTTCAAAGCTCCAACAAAAACAATACGTTATTCAATGGCGCCGATCGTAATGCCCAGATTCGCGAGATATTCTTGATGTTTCGTCAAACTATAATGCAGCTATATATCGTATATATTCTTCTCGTTTCAGGGGGGAAATAGGGTTAGACGGTTCAAAAAATCGATTTTTTTTTATTTCATAAATTGTTAGTAAAACTATTGAAAAATATGTTCCTGAAATTTGAAATGAAAATTCCGACTTGTTCTATTGTTATAAGCCATTAAAGTGAGTAGCTCTCCTTTAGGCCCCAAGCGCGCCACGTGTTTCAAACGCGTTTTTCTGAAAACGACTTTTTTTTAACTTGCGTACACGCTAGTTTGAAAAGTTTTCAACCAATCGTTTTGAAAATTGGCAGTTACTTTCTTCATAGTATTGCGCTCTATATGAACCTAAAATCGGAATATTGTCATTGTTTAAAATAATTTTTTTTTTGCAAATAAAGTTGTAAAAAACGGCAAAAAATTATGTTTTTTAGTTTCGACCCCTGTAAAAAATTCAATTTTCTATTTTTTCGATAGCAGTTAGGTTCACATAGAAGAGAGACATATAATAAAAGTAAATTCCAACCTCGTTTGATTTCAGATGAAAATTGCAGCTTCCAGAATGTACGCAAAATGCTGAGTCTGATTGTGACCTGCAATATGGGCTCGCTAATATTTTCGGTGTTTTACAAGGAAATTCTTCAAAAATTTTATAGTACATACTTAAATATATGTATAAAATCTTCTCAAAGTTTCAATAACTTATATTCATTTTTTATACTATAAAAAAATTCATGAAAATCATTGAGAAAACGCTGTCCTAACTCTATTTTCCTCCTTACAGAGAAACGTCTGGTAAAATCTCGTTCGCTTCCGTCGTCGTGTCTTTTTCTTTTTTCTTTTTTATATATTTTTTTCTCGTGCCGTTTTCCCTCGGGCCATAGAAACAGCTTGAGCAAAACGCTCTTGCCGTTCGTTGTCGTCCACCGTTCGCGAGATCGTCGATGTTGCTGAATACTCGATGAGCAAAAGTCGATTTTGCCCCCCCCCCCGAGGGGGTCAGAACGGGCAGGAGCAACTAGACGAAAAAGTAAAACGAGAATATTTATCGGCTCGCACCCCATGAGCGCGGTGAATCAGCGAATCGAAGCTTAAATATTCATGAGAGCAACGTCGTGTTCCTCATCTACGGAATAATCTCTCGTCTCGCGATGTTGCTAAATGGAAAATGAAAGTGCAATCGACTGAAAAAAATGTTGCAACATCGTACGACGAGAATTCACCTTACTGCATAAGTTTTTTTACCTCTTCGACATATTTCAATTTCCATTTTTTGTCTGTGTGTGTGTGTGCGCGCTTTTCTACAACGACGAGTTTGCTTATCTTATCGCGAAGAAAAAAAAAACTTGCAAAAAGTTACCGTTGTCTTGCGGACGTAACGACAACGTTGTTAGAGATAATGCGGTAGACACTGGTGTCGGCCATTTACCAACGATAATTTTATGAATTGTCGCGAGAAGAGGAAAGGAACGATAAACTATGACGAACAAAAACGTTGGGGGGGGGGGGGAGAAAAAAAAATATCATTACAGCTATGTATTATCGCGATAATAATGGGTCATTGTGGTTAAACGAGAGCTCACGAACGAAATGTGCATTGTTTCTATTTTTAAAGACGCGAAACTGTAACGTGAAAAACTATTTCAAATGGGCGTCATCAAAATTGTCCTGAATACGGTTTTTTTTTCGTACAATTTTGACCTGTAATAGCGATGTCAAAAACCGCGATGCGCCAATTTTCATGAAAAAAGAAAAAAAAAACAGATAAGTTTACAATTTGTTCGCTCGGCCATATTCACTCTGTCGTCTTGAATTTCGCCATTCGAATTTTGAATTAAAAATCAGCGAGTTCAAATGATCTTGAATACCGACTAACATAAAAATTCGAAATAACGTAAGTGTAGAAATCTGCAACGCTTCGTGAAAAATCGATTGATCCATCTGGGCCGTAATCCTGATGACGAACAGAGAGACGAGGGGAAACACATCGAACTGGCGAACGGTCAAGGTGAAACATAGACCTCATAATTCGTAGGGTCAATTAACTTTGACACCTCATGAAAAGATCGGTGCAGAAATCATTTTTCATTCACACGAGTTCGACATAACTTTATGAGGTCGCAGTAAGTCCTTAACGGAGAACACCACTGTGACCCCCTGTTTTTTTTTCACATTTTTCAAGAATTTTTTTTTGTGGGAAAAAAAAGAGATATTCGAAAATTTTTTTTGGGTTTTGTTCCTTGTTTATTAATGTATCAAAAAACATTTTTTTCACATTTTTCACGCCGCATGGTGGCGCTGGGGAAGCTCTCGCGTCAGGTGCTGTCATTTCCGCGGCACGCAGCAGAACTCTCTTCAACGTCGATCGGAAAAAAAATACCGAGTGTTTTCGTTAATAATATGATATTTTGAAGAGAAGTACACAGGGATTTGGAAAAAGATTGTTTTAAAAAAATCGGCACGCCTTTGAAATTAACTTTAATTTCAAAGGCGTGCCGATTTTTTTTAAAACAATATTTTTCAATATTTTTAGTTTCAATAAATTATATTCATTTTTTATACTATAAAAAAATTCATGAAATCATTGAGAAAACGCCGTTCTAGCCCTATTTCCCTCCTTAATCGCGTTGAGCCTGTTCCACGAGTGAGGAAATTCGGTTGGTACACTTGATTATCCCCCGCTCATGTGCACTCGTGTGTTTATCGATTGGAGTGATTAGTTACGGAGTTACAAACCACTAGTTGTCACGTTGTATCGATAATTCTATGAACTAATTTGTATCCTCGATATTACGAGAGGGAGGTGTGAGCCGATCGATGAAAACAGAGTGCTGGTGAGGGTGAAGAACCGGGCGTGAACGCGTGCGCCGGTATGGAAGCTGAGGAATCGAGACACACGTGTGGGTACCACTGCGGGGGGAGAGAGGGCCTCTGGCGGCGCGTCGGTAAAGAGGACCCCCGCCGTTTCTTGCTCAATGTGATCCAATCTTCACTCATACACGAGAACGCAGTGTATGTAAATATTGTACGGCATACGAGAAGTGTGTAGAGTGGTAAGCAAACAATAAATGATCACGCGTATCTTGGGGATCTGTTTACCCGATGCCCCGTGCCGAAAGCGTAACTAAATGATCCGTCATCGCACGCGGTGCGAGAGAGATCATCCCCCCATGCGAGCGGAACGATATGTATTTATGCCGCACACGAATGTAATCGAGAGGGAAAGAACGGTGCTAACAGGACACGAGCTCTCGAGAATCCGGACTGACGATTGAGCTAAGTATTTTGATGGCGGACATTATTTTTAGGTTGGGAGAGTACTTGGGGTTCGGGGAAGCAAGTTAGGAAGTTCGAGGTCACCTTGGTTGATTGGCAAAGTCGATAGATCGAGGAATCTGAACGTCGAACGTTGGGAGATGGTATCAGGGGCTTGATGACCAGCTTGGAAACGTAGGTACAAGGTTTAGGAAAGTGGGATTGAACGTAGGAACCTTTGGACCAACTTGGAACATCTGGAATGGCGTAAGAAACTTAGTGACCGGCTTGGGAATGTATGAATAAGCGTTAGAAAGATGGGCATGAGCATAATCCCGCGGGTAACGGGAGACAGGCATATTTTTGGTCAATGACCAATGCCTAAGACAATCGGACTTTCGTCCGACATTCGTGAACAAGAGGGTCTCAGAGAGTCTGAAGTTTTAGAAGGACCGGCGAACATGGTGATGTTGGCACATTCGGAATGTGCCTAGGAATCTCAGGATTAACCTAGCGAGTTGAAAGTTAACTTGCGTGAAACGGTAGGGCCCCATTTAGAAAGGTGGGCCTCAACTTGATGGAGCATTAGTTATGGAACATTAGGACCTTGATGTACAGCCCAGGAATCTGGGAGAGAAGTGTTGGGAAGCTGGCGAACATCGGAGGTTGTCGACTAACTTAGGATTCGACTGTGAAAGTCTGCAATGAACTTAAAGAGGGTAGGCCAACGGGAGGTAGACATTTTCTTGATCAGTGACAATTGGTTCGTGAACAACGGAATCTCGAAGTTTGTCAGATCGATCCAGGGACTTGGAGATGTTTGAATATTCGGGATGTGCTTATGAAACTGATAATGAACTCGGGTTGATTGGAAGATTAAGCTTTGAACAGTAGGGGCTTCGAATGACATTAGGAATTTAGTGCTTGGCTCAGAAGTATAGGAATAGTATTAAGAAGCCAACAAACATAGGAATGAACTTTAACACGATGGGAACAAACATGGAAATTGACTTCTTAGATGTCTTTAGGTCCGCCGCATCAACGAACGTAGGAATGAACCTAAGAATGTCGCAATGAACTTAACAGTGGGGACTTGGAAACTCGGTAATGCACTTAGATACACCGGGATGAAACAGAATTGAATAACACGCCGTGAAATTAATATATGCATCACAGAAACACTAGATCCAATGGATTCGCACGATAATATCCAACGAGCCGTGCAATTTTGTCTTGTTTTTTTGTTCTTCTTGTATCATCCGTTTCCACTCTCGCGCATCCAACCGACTTCCACAATGACGAACGTACGGTGTACGTTTCACGGTGAACATTGACGAGAGTTGGCGCGAATATTCCGACAAACATAACTCCTCTTGCCAGTGGAGTGATGTGCGCGCCATCAGTCGTCACTCGCCCATTGGCCATACGTTGGGTTCCCGCTTCCTGCCTGGCATCGGTGATGCGCAGTGCCACTTTAACAACGACGAAATTCCCCTGGCGCGATCCCGACCCAACTGACTACCGGTGATTTCTTCCCCTTTCCTTTCCACTCCCCTCTCTCCCACTCTTTCTCTCTCACACTTTCTGACTCGGTCATTCGCTTTTTCTCACTCTTTTGTTATTTATTGCAACGTTCGTGTGTCCGTGATGCGTTCTCCCCCCTATTTTTTTGTTGTAAAAATCCCTTTCTTTGTACTCCTCTCTCGTTCCAGTCTTCCCCTCGTACTCCCTCATGTATATATAGCGAGAATCCTGCATGGACAGTCGCGCGGTTCGCTCAAACGCTTGCCAAGTTCAGCGAGTGAATAAACGAGTGAGAAAGAGAGGAGAACGATGTGGATGAAGATGAGAAAGTGGAAGAAGAAGAGGCATAAGAGGAGTAGTGACTGACAGGAATAAGGGAAGCTTATGGGGCGAACGAAGCGCGTTTCGATCCCACGAACATGTTCTCCGTGTCTTGAAGCCTCACATGAGGCTTTCTGTGACGGTACTTTGGAACAGTTGAGGAACGTTTCCTCGTTTGGCCATTGGCCAACTTGGATTACCGCTTCGATCCAACTGCGACGAGAATTTGGAACAAGCGCCACATCAACATTCGCCGGATCGTAATTTTAATCCTCCCTTGGCTTCCTATTGAATCATATTGAGCGTTTAGAAGGGCTAAACTGGATTTGATGATCTTGCCCAAACAATGCAGCTTAGGATGTTCGAAATCACGTTCGAAGACGTCCGGGGCCGACCAGTTGAAAAACTGGTGCAAACGTTTGTCCATCAACTTTTCGTTTCCAGGGTGTGGTGATCAATCAAATTGGGCTTCGAAATGACTCGTTCCACATCTAAGTTTCCTTCGTTGATGTTGACAAAAAATTGTGATAAAGCCACTGAGAAACGGAATATTTCGAGCTTCCTCATTGGCAGGCTTTTCCAAGCTGAAATTCCAAGTTTCCCGTTAAGTCTACTTCCTGCACCGATGTATCCAAACACGACAATGTACAATCCAGTATACCCCGGTCACGTTGCGTAGGATGGGACTTCCTGTCTCTCGTATGTACATTCATAAATCCTTGTGGGACCGAATCCAAGCCGGTTATATGAATATTTGTAAGCGTGTACGTATCGCGATGTTTGTGATAAGGGGGCGAACGGGGTGGGAATGTGGAAGGGAAAGGCGAGATAATGAAAGCGTTAAAACTGTAAGTGTTCCCGATCTTCGCGAGATTTCGAAGTGCGCTCACGTAAAACATAACGCAACGGGTGACAACCGTGAAGGGCAAAAAAAAAAAACAGAACAAAACAAAACACAAACGCACACGCACAAACCACGATGACGGCGCCCTCTTTGGGCGTTGTTGATGTACTGGTCGGTGTTAGAAGAGCGAGGAGACGGACGAGAAACAATCGGGACCGCGTTTCGTGCGCGCATGTATGGGAAGAAGCGACGAATGCAAAACACAGACACGGAGGGAGAGATAGAGACAGACGACGCTGCCAGCCGCACGTCATCGTTTCCTTTGTCCACCGATCTCCATTTGTTATTTTCGTACATATTCATAACGTCGCTCGTTGCGTAACCGTTTCTGGAGTTTCTCTCTTTCCGTAGATAGGAGGTTTACTATCCTCGATATGCGAGTATTATTTTTTAATATTTTCGCTTCGACGAAACTTGTTTATCAGCCTGCTAAAAATATATATATCCGAGTAGTCCGTGGAAAGTATTGTCATTAGGGTGAAGGATCGCTTTACACGCTATTTTTCGGTTTCTACGGTGCGGGAGGACGGCTTACTGAAGTTGAAACAAAATTTATTGATAATGACGAAATAATCGTTTCCGGCTGTGCGGCCGTCGAAATATTGTATTATTCACGGTGGCGTGAACCCCCGCCACCGCCTCCCGTGTGTATGGACTCGTAAAGTACGGTTATACCGTAGATATATAGTGGACAACCCTCTTGGCGTTCAATGGCGCGGTGACTTCTGTGACATGGGGGGGTCACGTAGTGGCACACCCTAATCGCTAATTACCAGAGGGTTCAAGATCCAATGACCGTCAAAGCTTCCAAGTATAAACGATCGAGAGGTTTATGCTTATGAGTTAGCGACGGTGTTCAACATTCGACAGTAGGATGGCTTGAAGTCGATTGATTATGTTCCACCGATTTTTCGATGATTTTTGGAGTTCTCTGATCATTTTTACTGACGTTGGATAATTTTTCGTGCGTTTCGGTTATCGCTAACGGTCCTGGTTCACATTAAATGTTCTCCGAGGATTTCTTAATATTCGATGATCGATTTTTGTGTCCCTGGATCATTCTGAATGCTTCTCGATGATTTTTAGTGCTCCAGGATCTTTATTAGTATGACCGAATGATTTTTAGGATTTTTTTATCATCGCAATCGTGCCTGGCGCATTCTAAGTGTTCCTGAATGATTTTGTTAGTATTCCTGGATCATTCGGAATACTTCTGAATAATTTTCGGTGTTCCAGAACCATTGTTAGTGTTTTTGGACGATTTTTAGTCTTCCTCAATAATATTTTAGGGTTTTTCGATCATGGTTATCGTTACTGGGGCATTTTAAGTGTTCCTCAATCATTTTTTAGTATTCCTGGAGGGTTCTTAGTGGTCCTGGATAATTTTCAGCGTTCCCGAATAATTGTTACTGTTTCTGGATGATTTCAAGTGTTCCCGGATGATTTTTAGGATTTTTCCATCATCGCAATCGTGCCTGGCGCATTCTAAGTGTTTCTGAATGATTTTGTTAGTATTCCTGGATCATTCTGAATACCTCTGAATAATTTTTAGCGTTCCAGAAGCATTGTTAGTGTTTCTGGTTGATTTTTAGTGTTCCTCAATAATATTTTAGTGTTTTTCGATCATGGTAATCGTTCCTGGGACATCCTAAGTGTTCCTCAATAATTTTTTAGTATTCCTGAAGGGTTCTGAGTGGTCCTGGATAATTTTCAGCCCTCCCGAACAATTGTGATTGTTTCTGAATGATTTTTAGTGTTCCCGGATGATTGTTAGGATTTTTCCATCATCGCAATCGTGCCTGGCGCATTCTAAGTGTTCGTGAATGATTTTGTTAGTATTCCTGGATCATTCTGAATACTTCTGAATAATTTTCAGCGTTCCAAAAGCCTTGTAAGTGTTTCTGGATGATTTTTAGTGTTCCTCAATAATATTTTAGTGTTTTTCGATCATGTTAATCGTTCCTGGGACATTCTAAGTGTTCCGCAATCATTTTTTAGTATTCCTGGAGCGTTCTAAATACTCCTGGCTAATTTTAAGCGTTCCCAAATCATTGTTACTATTTCTGGATGATTTTTAGTGTACCTCGATAATATTTTAGTGTTCTTCGATCATGAAAATCGTTCCTGGCACATTCTTAGTGTTCCTAAATCATTTTTAGTATTCCTGGACCGTTTTTAAGTGCTCCTGGAGCATTTTCAATACACCTGAAGCATTTTCAGTGCCCCTGAATGATTATCAGTGTTTCTGAATCATGGTTAGCATTTATAGACGATTCTTCGTATGTCTGAAAGATTTTTTAATAATTATTCATCTTTGTAATCGTTCCTGACTCAAATTCCGTGTTCCACAATAATTTCGCTATTTTGTTTTTGACAACAACAACAACAACAGCAACAACAAAAACACCCTTCTCACGTGAATGACTAATTGCTATCAGTCTCCCATTAGCTACTCGTAAAAGTAGTCAATTCCATTCGGTCCTCTTGTCGACGCTAGTGTTTTCCTTCTTCTGACGTTGTGTGAACAAAAAGAAAAGGAACAACGAGAAAGCAATCGTAGCTCGTTTTTTTTTCTTTTTT
>OY253755.1:15447196-15526208 GCA_958009045.1 Oxytorus armatus
AGATCCGAGAGAAAACGAGCAAAGTCGGATCTCGTCAGGCCATATACTATATATACACACTCCCGGTTTCGTAGGTGGGTACCTTCGTCACGGTGAGTGAACCTCATCGGTCTTGGCTTACCGGGACACAATTGCCAGCACTCTCTCTCTCTCTCTCTCTCTCTCTCTCTCTCTCTCTCTTTCCTCTTATTCTCATTCTCGTGGACTTGAAGCTCAGGAGACAGGCATATGTATATCCTACCTCTTGCTGGATTACAGAGAGAAAAAGAGGAACAGAGAGAAAAGAGTACCACCACGAAACGACGAAAGAGGCGATGGCCGTTCTTCTTCTTTTTTCTTCTTCTTCGCCGGTTTTTTTTTTTTTCTTCTTCTTCTCTCCTTGTTCCTCGTCCTGATGATGGTGGCGCTGCTGTGACACACGGCGAAGTTACAACTTGGTAAAGTAGCGACGAAGAGAAAGAGAGATGACACGACGTAGAGAAACGAGGAGCAAGGAGAATGTCGTGCCGTGCTCATCGAGGTGTAGTTCCTCGTCCCTTGTACGGACGGCCGTTCCTTCGAGCCGTGGTCAGCGTCCCACTAAGCCACGGTCGCGCGTTCTCCTTGCCTGTTCGCTAAATTACTCGCCTCTGCCCCCCCCCCCCCCCATTCCTAACCGACCATTGCTTATATATATATATATATATATATATATATATATAATATATATGTATATAGTATAGAATAGTATAGAGCAACGGATCTCTCGCGGGTTTTCTTGTTCCACACTCGTGGTCGTTAGATACATGTTTTCGCGAGAGAAAAAAAGAAATATTGTCTCGTACACGGTCAAGTTGTGCGTACTTCGATGTTCTAGGTTCGTTACAAAAGTACAAGACACGTTTTAGTAGCTAAAACAAGCTATCGAGCTAAAATTAAGGTTTTAGGTTAAAAAAAAAGTGGAATTTTTCTAATGTACTGACTAAAAACTAATAGTTTAGGTCATTAAAAGGATTCGGAAATTCCCAAACTAAAATATGTGTTTAACATCGGAAAAAAAAAAGATTTTAGTAGACCAGGAACGAAAGTGACTATTTTAGATATCAAAACAGAAATTGCATTAAAGTACGAATTAAAACATACATTTTAGAAAGGATAAAATACATTTTAGCAATGTCTGATCTAAAAAATGTTTTTTTTCAATAGAAATTAGACGTTTTAGTAACGTATCGAACTAAAAATCACATTATAAGTGACATAAGTGAAATTTCAGTATTGTCACGTTACTATTGTACTGACTAAAAAACCAATAATTTAGGTTATCAAAAGGATATTTCAGGATTTCCCAAACTAAAATATATGTTTAACATCGGAAAAAAAGAGATTTTAGTAGACCAGGAACGAATGTGACTATTATAGATAGCAAAACAGAGATTGCATTAATGTGCGAATGAAAATATAAATTTTATAAAGGATAAAATACATTTTAGCAATGTCTGATCTAAAAAATATTTTTTTCAATAGAAAATAGACGTTTTAGTAACATATCGAACTAAAAATCATATTATAAGTGACATAAGTGAAATTTCAGTATTGTCACGTTACTATTGTAATGACTAAAAAACAAATAGTTTAGGTTATTAAAAGGATATTTTAGGATTTCCCAAACTAAAATATAAGTTTAACATCGGAAAAAAAGAGATTTTAGTAGACCAGGAACGCATGTGACTATTTTAGATAGCAAAACAGAGAAAAAATGTTTTTTTCAATAGAAATTAGACGTTTTAGTAACGTATCAAACTAAAAACACATTATAAGTGACATAAGTGAAATTTCAGTATTGTCACGTTACTATTGTACTGACTAAAAAACCAATAGTTTAGGTTATTAAAAGGATATTTTAGGATTTCCCAAACTAAAATGTATGTTCAAGATCGGAAAAAAGATTTTAGTATACCATGGACTGAAATGACTATTTTACATAGCAAAACAGAGATTGCATTAATGTCCGAATTAAAACATACATTTTAGAAAGGTCAAAATACATTTTAGCAATGTATGAACGAAAAAATCTTTTTTTTTTTAACAGATATTGGACGTTTCAGTAACGTATCGAACTAAAAATCATATTATAAGTGACATAAGTGAAATTTCAGTATCGTCATGTTACTATTGTACTGATTAAAAACCAATAGTTTAGGTTATTAAAAGGATATTTTAGGATTTCCCAAACTAAAATATATGTTTAACATCGGAAAAAAAGAGATTTTAGTAGACCAGGAACGAAAGTGACTATTTTAGATAGCAAAGCAGAGATTGCATTCATGTGCGAATCAAAATATACATATTAGAAAGGATAAAATACATTTTAGCAATGTATGAACTAAAATACGTTTTTTTTAACAGATATTGCACGTTTTAGTAACGTATCGAACTAAAATTCACATTATAAGTCACATCAGTGAAATTTCAATATTATCACGTTACTATTGTACTGACTAAAAATCAATAGTTTCGGTTATTAAAAGGATATTTTAGGATTTCCCAAACTAAAATGTATGTTTAAGATCGGCAAAAAGATTTTAGTGTACCATGGACTGAAATGACTATTTTAGATAGTAAAACAGAGATTGCATTAATGTGCGAATTAAAATATACATTTTAGAAAGGATAAAATACTTTTTAGCAATGTCTGATCTAAAAAATGTTTTTTTTCAATAGAAATTAGACGTTTTAGTAACGTATCGAACGAAAAATCCCATTATAAGTGACATGAGTGAAATTTCAGTATTGTCACGTTACTACTGTACTGACTAAAAACCAATAGTTTAGGTTATTAAAAGGATATTTTAGGATTTCCCAAACTAAAATGTATGTTTCAGGTCGGAAAAAAGAGATTTTAGTGTACCATGGAATAAAGTGCCTATTTTAGATAGCAAAACAGAGATTGCATTAATGTGCGCATTAAAACATACATTTTAGAAAGGATGAAATACATTTTAGCAATGTCTCAACTAAAAAATGTTTTTTTTTTTCAATAGAAATTAGACGTTTTAGTAACGTATGGAACGAAAAATCACATTATAAGTGACGAAAGGAAAATTTCCGTAATTTACTAAAATGAAGATAGGTTATTACGATCTAAAATGTCATGTGACGATCTAAAGTACCTAAGAAAAAGACATTTTAGTAAATCATGAAAGAAAAACCTACTCCTTAAAATCAGCCACTAGATTTTAACACTGCACCAACTAAAAACACGTTTCAGGTCGATAAAAGAATATTTTAGGATTTTTTTCCGAACTAAAAATGTGCATTTTAGAATACGCGAATGCATTTTGCGTTACAACTTCCGGTTTCTGTACTAACATTTTTTTATTCTTCATTTTCGTCAATACTTTCTAAAATTTCATTGCATCCATCGTGGCTTCTTTTGACGTTAATAATGACAGATATATTTTTCAATTCATCGTCATACAGCTTTCAATAACGATTCGACGTGTTCCTCCATCTTTTATAATGTCATCTCGCACGAGGGCTCTCGTCTCTCCGCCGCGAGACTCAAAGTGACGCTTTATTGCTCGTTGATTCTTTCTTAATTCACAAAATTAATTGCCAGTGAAAGAGAAAGTTGCGGACGAGAGAGGCTTCGGACGAGTCATATTGTGTACTGCGGAATGGAGATAAGAGGAGTGGATTGAAATATATGGTGGCGCTTTGTGTTTAATATCGAACACCCCACGTACAATATTCTTCCGCCTTTATATACATGTATACATTCGTTGGACGATGTGTATCAATGAATAAATCGTACGGAGAAGCCATATGCTGTCACGGGAGTGCTTCATTCACGTTAATAAGGCATGAACCCCGATGGGGTCACGCAGGAATCATCCAGTTAACTGGGTTAAGGCTGTGACACACGATTGTACCACACTTTAGCTTTGACTATGTGTGTTTGTGGTTTTTTTTTTCATTATTATCATTTATAATGGATTATGAGCTCGTAAAATGTTGTCTTTGATGTTTGAATCGATTGCTATCATTCACAGATTCAATCCCCGTCATATATACCTTTTAGAAAGAGACAGACAGTCCAATGATTTCATCGAGATCGAAGTGAAACTTATTTCCTGAATTTCCACACGAAGTTTTTCACTTTTCGATAAAAACTCTGAGTGATTCGTGTTCGGAGGGAAATTTCCGATCCCAAAGGGTCTTCAAACAGATTGGAAAATATATAGAACGTTTTAAAAAAATGTTTATATCATTCGAAAATCTCGATATTTCAAACGGCCGCCATTGTGCTCCCGTTCGGCCGATTTAGGTCGATAGGGTGGGTTTGAGAACCGCCGCGAGTAGACTCAGGGTGTGACGTTTGATTTGAATCGATATCACAATTTTTCCAGTCGTGAGAACTTTTTGAAGATTTCAGGAAATAAATGGTAAGTGCCAAAATTCACTCGTCAACTTTGACGAGCCGTGGGAAATTCAAAAAAAATCGTAGAACAACGAACGAAGCGCCATTTTGAAGCTTCAAGGATTACGTAACTAATTAGCAACAGAGTGGAGTGGCTGGCTCATACGGTAGTCGGGTTACAGCAATCTTAGTCGACTGATTATTTTTAGTAAAGTGAAAAAAATGGAAATAAAAAAACAACTCTTTTAGAGGACTTTATATCGATATATTCTTTTACCCGCGACGTCGGCCGAGCCTCGTAATAATCGTTGTGGCTAAGGAGAAAATACACGGAACGAAACATTACGGTAAATTCTCCCCTGTCATTTGCGCGGGAACGGAATATACATATATATATATAGAAGGAGAGTGAGAAGGAGAGAGAGTCTCTATGGCTGGTTAACGACACCGTGAGTCCCCGGGAACGTTCGTTCCCATGGAAAACTGTTCATAGACGTCCTAGTGAGCATTGGGCTATGTTATTGGGGTCCCCCCCACTTGCCGACGTTTCGCGAGTGAATCCGCCAGGCGGCGCACCGACGAAGTCTCGCTCCAGTGATTATCGCTACTCGCCCGCGCATATACGAATCGCATATGGCGCGGACCCGCACTTTTTATAAACCACTCGATCGCGTGCAATATTAACCACCGACAGTTTGTCGAAAAACAAAATGGCGCATTTGGTTCCTTTTCTTTTCCTCGTGAAATAAAAATAATTTCAGTATCTCTAAGGTAGTAGTGTGGTAACTTGAGCCGATTTTCATGTCTTTTTTGGAGGGCGTTTTTTTGTAGGAAAATAAAAATGAATCGTTTTGGATATTTAGGATGTTTTTATTTACATATTAAAGATACAAAAAAAAATTTTTTTGAAAAAATTCAATAGTTTATTATTATTATTATTATTGATCGAAGTTGGCACCTCGAAAAAAAAGCGCGTGAGTGGCCCCGGTGATTTTGGCTCTCGATGTTATCTGAAATCCAAAATTCTTGATAATTCTTAATCTATAGACATGTCATTCTGGTCGGAACTACTGAAGTTAAATTTCATGGATAAATAACAAAATGGCGGACTTTGGAAAAAAAAGTCCTTGTATTTTGCCCGCCATTTTGTTATTTATCCATGAAATTTAACTTCAGTAGTTCCGACCAGAGTGACATGTCTATAGATTAAGAATTATCAAGAATTTTTGATTTCAGATAACATCAAGAGCCAAAATCACCGGGGCCACCCACGCGCTTTTTTTCGAGGTGCCAACTTTGATCAATAATAATAATAATAATAATAAACTATTAAATTTTTTCAAACAAATTTGTTTTTGTATCTTCAATATGTAAATAAAAACATCCTAAATATTCAACACGATTCATTTTTATTTTCCTACAAAAAAACTTTTTTTTCCAAAGTCGGCCATTTTGTTATTTATCCATGAAATTGAACTTCAGTAGTTCCGACCAGAATGACATGTCTATAGATTAAGAATTATCAAGAATTTTTTATTTCAGATAACATCAAGAGCCAAAATCACCGGGGCCACCCACGCGCTTGTTTTTCGTGGTGCCAACTTCGATCAATAATAATAATAATAATAAACTATTAAATTTCTTGAAAAAAATTTTTTTTTGTATCTTTAATATGTAAATAAAAACATCCTAAATATTCAAAGCGATTCATGTTTATTTTCCTACAAAAAAACGCCCTCCAAAAAAGACATGAAAATCGGCTTAAGTTACCAGACTACTACCTTAATATCTAAATGTCACGTTTTTCCAAGAACTTACACTTTGCCTAAAGGCAAAAATGAACGATTTTAATGTACGTTGGTGAAAAAAAAACCCGTAAAAATTGAAGATAACGAAGATTAAATGAAAATTTGATAAAAGTACGAATATCTTGAAAATCTTATTACAATGACTTGCCATAGTCGAAACATTTGAACGCCGGTGTGTTCAGCATCGGAGAATAACATATCCGCGGGATAATCGACTCGTCTTACCTGCAACAAATAAAAAAACAATCATAAATATATTTTCGACTGCAATAAAGAAGAACTTTATTACGTTTCCCAGGTTAATATTGCAAAATAGCCAGCGATAAATTTGTCTTAATTGCTCGTAAAATACTTGAAAAAGGAAAAAAAAAAAAACATTATTTAAATTATTTTTATAGTCGATTTTACTGGTTTTATGCCTCCACACCCCCCCTTGTTGTAACGTCAGTGGCGTTCGAGCTACCGTATAAAATCCATTTGGATTAAGATGTAAAAGCGTCGGTTTCGGTTTGGCGAGCATTGTACTCGTACAATCGCTTCCAAACCCGTTACGTAGACTTTTACACGTGTATGAGATGTTTCAGAACAAATCGACACTTTTACAATTGTCAAAATTTTCCGTCCTCTTCACCCTCGCGTCCTGTACCGCGGGGGGAACGTAAAAACCCCTGCGCACCCGAATTTCGGACTTTAACGAAAAAAATTGCCATTGATCGTCAACGAGAAAAGTATAAAAAATTAGTACATTCGCAGGCTGCCAATTTTAATTGCGATATTTTTCAGTAACATTCTCATTTTAAATTAAAAAAAAAAAAAAACAGAAACTTCAAGTCCATTCGACGATGATTTTCAAGTCGTTGTTGGCCGTTCGATTTTTCTTCCATAATGGCCCGTATATACGAGCGTGAATAAATTTTTAGATCGCTGCGCGTGCCCGGTAGATCGCGGCGGAGCGCGTTGCTGTTCGGTCCGGCTGGAACACGATATGCTTCGCGCTTCGGCGATCCTCTTCGTCCCACCATTCGTGCACCATCCGTCGTTCAAGAAAGACCGGGGGTTTTTCCCGGAGCATTTTCCTCGAGCGCGCGCGCGACTTTTACGGAAATCGGGGACCTGGGAGAATTCCTCGGTCCTTAACAATTTTTCTTCTTCTTTTTTCCTGACAATGGATCGTGCTCCGATCTTATCGCTTTCGTGGTCTCAAAAGTACACCCGCAAACGCGCGTATTATTTATATTATTATCTTGCTAAATAGACTCATAGATGGTATATAGATAGCGGATAAATTCTCGGATGTACCCGAAGCCTTGCCCCGGTCGTAAAAGCGACGCGAATACGTAACGCACGCGCGTCACTTGGGGGGGGGGGCACGGTTGTATGTCGTCTTTTGTTGCGTATTTTCTTCATACTTTTGGCACACGGCTGATTACAATGCCGAGGAGAGATAGAGAGAGATAGCTAAGAGATGTATATGTGGGCCAGAAAGAAAAAACGAGTCGTAGAATTTCGTAATAGGCAGTGGGATGACTTGAGGTTAATAGAGAAGTATCTGCATGACAATAAAGTTGGAAAAGACAAGAGGCAATTGCAGATACTCGAAACCACTTGAATTGTACATACTGCCTTGACTCTGAGTGACTCAAGCACGGTCGTCGAAAGCTCAAAACTTTGTCACTCAAAATTAATTTATTAACAGTCGAGCGATTAATTATAGCCACGTAAAACACGTTCATTAACACTCAAACAGGCACTTATTGGCAATCAAAGCGTACTCATTGCCACTCAAGCGGACACTTAACGGTGCTCAACTCATTCTAACCGCCATTTGAAACATACATATTGCAAGTCAATAAACACTTTTCACACTTAAAACATACTTTTTGCTTTTTGAAAACACTTATTGCCACTAAAAATAACTTGCCTCCGATCAAAACGTACTTTTTGAAGCTCTAATCGCGTTTGTTGCCACTCAGAACATACTTATTGTCACTCAAAATACTTACAGCCTCTCAATATAGTTATTGCTACTCAAAATAGTTGTTGCCACTCAAAATAGTTATTGCCACTCAAAAGAAATAGTTATTGCCACTCAAAATAGTTGTTGCCACTCAAACGAACATTTCTTACCAGTAGAATCGTACTTCTTGATACTTAAAGCGCATTTGCTGTCACTCAGAACATGCTTATTGCCATTCAAAATACTCATTGTCACTCAAAATACATTTTTCACCCTCATTGCCACTCAAAATACATTTTCACAACCATGGCCACTCAAAATACACTTTTCACATTCATTGCCACTCAAAATACATTTTCACACTCATTGCCATTCAAAATACATTTTTCACACACCTTGCCACTCAAAATACATTTTCCACCATCGTTGCCGCTCAAAATACATTTTTCATACTCATTGCCACTCAAAATACACTTTTCACGCTCATTGCCACTCAAAATACATTTTCACACTCATTGCCACTCAATATACACTTTTCACACTCATTGCTACTCAAAATACATTTTTTACAGTCATTACCACTCAAAATACATTTGTCACACTCATTGCCATTCAAAACACATTTTCACACTCCTTGCCACCCAAAATATATTTTTAACACTCATTGCCACTCAAAATACATTTTTCATACTCATTGCCACTCAAAATACATTTTCACAGTCGTTGCCACTCAAAATACATTGTTCACACTCATTGCCACTCAAAATAAATTATTCACACTCATTGCCACTCAAAATAAACAAATTCCCATTCAATATACTTATTGCCACTCAAAGGATACCCATTGGCACTCTGAACATGCGTATTGCCACATCAAATGCTCATTCCCACTCAAAATAAACTTATTGCCATTCAATGTACTTATTGCCACTCAGGGGATACCCATTGCCGCTCAAAACAAACCTACTGTCATTCAATACAGTTGGTGCCACTCAAAGGATACCCATTGCCACTCAAAACACACGTATCGCCACACCAACCGCTCATTGCCACTCAAAAGACACGTATCGCCACACCAAACGCTCATTGCCACTCATCTATAAATTATGGCCATTCAAAGGACTATTTGGATACTCGAAAAGATTCATAGCCTCTTAAAACCGCTCAAAGCACGCGATGCATCCTCTGGAAGCAATGAAATTTGACGAAAACCTTAATTATTCATTGCCCATGGCACAAAGCCGCAATAAAAATGTACAGCAATATACCGCACCGCGGTACGTATGCACCGTTACCTTTTTCCAACGTCCTTCGCGTTCCTGACGGTTAACGTACGCGACTCCGGGGAACGCTTGTAAAAATGTAGTATAGTGCGGCTGTAGCCACACAGAGTCGCGGAACGAAAAGGAGGCAGAAAAAGAAGAAAAAAAAACGAAGCGACGACGAAGAAGCTTGAGATCGCGATATAAGCACTCGCGTAGGGTACCTATATGCACAGTGGTACCGAGAATAAATATAAAAGTCGGGGAGAGCGCCCCGACAGAGGAGTGAAGGCTCGGTCACTGGAACGCGACGTTTCCTTCGTCTCCTTAACGACGAATTTACGTCATGGTTCTGTGATCACCTCTCTCTTTCTCTCTCTCTTTCTCTCTCTTTCTCTCTGTCTCTCCGTCTCTGTCATGTCGTGGGATAACGTGATTTTGGCTCGGGTGCATTCCAGGAAGTGACTCGAGTTATCGTGACTATTGTACGCACGTGTATCCTATAATGCAGTAGAAAAGGACTTAATAGAACGGACAAGTATCTCAGGTCGATTTAAGTAGAAAAAGATTTTTTTTTATATTTCAAACTGCTCACATTGTAATTTGTTTTTTTTTTTTTTTTTTACTACAACAGTGTCAGTGGAATTATTTCTATTAATTCGCCTCTTTTTTCGATTTTTAATTAATTATAATAATTAATTATAATAATTGTTGAATGTTTCATCAATTGATCTGAATTATAGTTATTAAAAATTTCGTTGATTTAGAGAATTATTCGATTTCTGGAGGGTGGTCGGATGAGGAGGACGAATTCAATGGATTTATCTCGTTGGTCGGGCATTCTTTCTCGTCGTTGTTCGGGCTGACGAGAAGAGCAATTCGGGTTGCACGGAAATATGCCTCGCACTGCCGTAATTTCACGCTTTTACCACAGTCAGCGAGGGAGAGAGAGAGAATAACGAGAATTGTTCTCGCGGAAAATGTCGTCCCCTTGTCCAGTATAGATCGTGTCGCGTTCCATCGTAAATCAAATTTGTTTTAGACACGCGCTCATATACACACTTTATTCTTGAAATGAAAAATAATTTAATTTAAAAAAATGCACTATTCCATGTTCTTTATAAAAATGAGGGTTTGCATTTGTTTTTTTTTTCTTAAAAAATGCGCTACTGAATTTAAAAAAAAACAGTGCTGCATTTTATTTAAAAAATGACCCTTTGCATCATGTTTAAAAAATTTACTGTTTTATAGAAAGTGGGATATTGCATTTTATATGGTAAATGGATCGTTGAATTTTTATTTGAAAAGAGAAAAATTTCATTTTACTCAAAAATGAAAAATCCCATTACGTTTAATTACGAAAAAGCAGCCATTTTATTTTGTTCGCGAGGGACGATGAAAGAAAAGCATGGTCCTTCAGGGATTAGGCCACTTTAAACGGTAAAAAATAGGCTTTTTTGGGGATTTTTTTTCAGAAAAAGTACAAAATAAATTGAGATTACAAAATAGGGTGTTTATCATACATATCAGTGAATGTATGCAATAATTTTTTTGAAACGATTAATTTAAAAATGGCGGCTGGGCAGCGTTTTTGCGATGACGTCTTCGGTTTTGTTGGCCGCAAACATAACTCAGACAATTTTCAACCGATTCCCTCGAAACTCTGAATATATCTTTAAAAATATATTGTCTATGGAGGTGCGTAGGATTTTTTCGATATATTGATTTTTGGCCAAATGGCGCACATCTAAAGTGAAAAGTGAAAAATTTGCTTAAAAAATTGTCAGAAAATTGTTGATAATAAATGAACTATGCAATATAAAAAAAAAATCCTACGCGCTTTCATGGGCAATGTATTTTTAAAGATATATTCAAAATTTCAAGTGAATCGGTTGAAAATTGTCTGAGCTATGTTTCCGGCCCACAAAAACGGGGACGTCATCGCAAAAACGCTGCACAGCCGCCATTTTTAAATTAATCGCTCCGAAAAAATTAGTGTATACAGTCATTGATATGTATGATAACCAACCTATTTTGTAATTTTGATTTATTTTGTAGTTTTTCTGAAAAAACATCCGCAAAAAAGCCTATTTTTTTCGGCCCCTAGAGTGGCCTGACCCGTTAACAGAGGAAATAGGGTTAGACGGTTCAAAAAATCGATTTTTTTTTAATTTCATAAATTGTTAGTAAAATTTTTGAAAAATATGTTCCCAAAATTTTAGATGAATATTCCGGCTTGTTCAATTGTTATAAGCCATTAAGGGAGGGAATAGGGTTAGGACAGCGTTTTCTCAATGATTTTCATGAATTTTTTTTATAGTATAAAAAATGAAAAGAATTTATTGAAACTTTGAGAATATTTTATACATATATTTAAGTATATGCTATAAAATTTTTGAAGAATTTCCTTGAAAAACACCGAAGAAAATTTATAACTGCCTTGACTTTGTTTTTCTTGGTACTATTTTTTCAAACGCGTTTTTCTGAAAACGACTTTATTTGAACTTGCGTACACGCTAGTTTGAAAAGTTTTCAACCAATCGTTTTGAAAATTGGCAGTAACTTTCTTCATAGTATTGCGCTCTATATGAACCTAAAATCGGAATATTATTATTATTTTAAACAATTTTTTTTTGCCAATAAAGTTGTAAAAAATGGCAAAAAATCATGCTTTTCGTTTTGACCCCTGTAAAAAATTCAATTTTCTATTTTTTTCATAGCATTTAGATTCATATACAAGAGGGACATATAATAAAAGTAAATTCCAACCTCGTTTGATTTCAGATGAAAATTGCGGCTTCCAGAATGTACGCAAAATGCTGAGTCTGATTGTGACCTGCTATATGGGGTCGCTAATATCTTCGGTGTTTTTCAAGGAAAATCTTCAAAAATTTTATAGTATATACTTAAATATATGTATAAAATATTCTCAAAGTTTCAATAAATTATATCCATTTGTTATACTATAAAAAAATTCATGAAAATCATTGAGAAAACGCTGTCCTAACCCTATTTCCCTCCTCAAAGGAACAATTATTCCGAATGCCTCCACCGTTCCGTCCACTTGACCATGTTGTTTAAAAATAAGGGATTGAATTTGTTTTCTTAAAAAATGCACTACTGAATTAAAAGAAAAAACACTGCTGCATTTCATTTAAAAAATACCCCTTTGCATCGTGTTTAAAAAATGTACTGTTTTACAGAAAGTTACTGTTTTATAAAAAGCGCGAAATTGTATTTTATATAGTAAATGGATTATTGAATTTTTATTTGAAAAAAGAAAAATTTCATTTAAAAATGAAAAATCCCATTACGTTTAATTACGGAAAAATAGCCATTTTATTTTGTGCGTGAGGGACCAAAAAAAAAAAAAAAGCATGTTCCTTAAAGGGACAATTATTCCGAATGCCACGACCGTTCCGTCCACTTGACCGATGTTTTTCCACGAGAAATTACGAGACGCACGGTCGTAACAATGATGCGGTTAGATGAATTTGTCTCGGGTTGTTGAAAACATGACCATAGAATCGAATTTACTGAGCGTGACCGAACGGAAGCAAAAAAAAAAAAAAAAAGAAAAGAAAAGTGTCATCCGTGACTGTTTCGTGTGAGCGTCTCCTAGATAACAGACCTTTTCTCTCTCTCTCTCATTTTTCTAGCATCTCTAACAACATCTTTCTAGCATCTCTATTCTGACATCTGTGGAAAATTAATTTCTAAGATCTCTCGAAAATTACGTCGCAAAGTATTGCAATTGGAAATATTTATTTTTAATCATTATCTCCCGACGCCTAACAAAATTTAATTACAAATTTATTATCGATTAATTTTCATTGTAAACCGCTCAAAGAAAAATTTCTTGGAGATTTTATATTTTTTTTAAATTCCGGAATAAACGACCAAAATTTTCGCCGAAAAATCGGAAATTAATAATTTAAAAAACGACAATTAGATATCAAAAAATGTTTTCTGACGCGTAGCCCCGTAATTAAGAATTTTACGTCGATTCAATAATAAAACAAAGTTGACAACTCAAATTTCGATTTAGTAATTAAAAAATCAAGTTTACTCGGCAGTGGGTCGCATCTTGGCGTGTGTACTCGATCTTATATTGCACAGGCGGATTCTCTGTCGAGAGAGCTATCGGAACGATCGCATTTTTTTTTTTTTTTTTTTTTTTTTCATATGACGTGTGCGCTGGTCTATGTCTATGGTTGCTGCTGCATGGCACCTCCTTGAGTACCAACAATCGTTGCGTCTTGCTCTCTCACGTCAGGCCATTGTTTCGTATATGTGTTTAGCAAGGCAAGGTGAGATTATGTAACGCGCGAATAATAATAATAATGATGATAAAGAAGAAGAAGGAAAGAGAGAAGAAGATCCGTATCTGGCGTTGCGATCAACGCTGTGTTTACGTCCAAGTACACTATGTATGCGGGAACTCTTGCCGAACCAGCGTACGTACATGTTGCGAGAATTTAAAACTCATTACAGATGTATTTGAGTATGTTTCTATGTATATGTACGTTGTGAGAGACTATAGACGTTTTCTGTATGATTCGTCAGCATGAGACTCTCACCTTGCCACTTCAACAGAGTTCTATGTCACATTACATAGTACCCAAACACGTGATTCATCAAATTAATAAAATAATGTATGTGCAATATGTGCCGGCAAATTGCTCCCAAGAAAAAATGTGAAATTGTTCCTTTTTTCTTTGCTTTCTTCTATTTTGTAGTCGATTTTTTGACGTTTTGGGAAAAACAGCCATTGATTCTTAATCAGCGGGAAATTTGCGATCCTAAAAGGTTCGGAAACATATCGGAGAACGAGAACAAAAATGAGCCAGTTTTAAGGATTTTCGGATATCGAAATTTCAAACAGGGATAACTTCGCTTCTGTTCGACTGTTTGAGATCGATAACGTGTGTTTTGGAAACGCCAGAGGCAGCCCCAGGGTATGACATTTCGTTCAACGGGATCGATTGATTTTTGCGTCCGTGAGAGCATTTTGAAAATATCCGACTGAACGCGTCAAGGGGTGTCCAAAAATTCGAGGGCATCCCGTGTTTCGACTTTAAAAATCTGTATAAAATCGAAAAATCATCGTAGCTCGATGATCCAAGCGGCATTTTCAAGGTTGAACGATCGCGAAGAGAATGAGCACAGAATGGAGTCGCAAAACTATCGGGAACGCACGGTTACGGTTAATTTAGTGAAACCAATTACTTTTCGTCAAAACGGATAAATAAATAAAAAATTAAGAACCTATACCGGTGTATTTTTTGTCGTTGATCACAAATTCGTTATCAATTTTGTTGAAAATCCATAAATTCTAACGAACAATCCAAAAAAAATAAACATTCTTTCATGATTTTTAAACTTTTCAGCACGATTTTCCGCGATTTCGAGAAAACTTTCGACGAATCCACAATCGTCGAAAAATTTTTCATGGTTTCATACATTATCGAAACAAAAGAGTCGAGCTTTGACGATGTTGACATTTTTTTGTTACAGAGGGCGGGGGTCGGGGTAAGGGGCGTCATAATTTTATCGCTGTTTCCAGGGTTTCGAGGATCCACAAATCAGTCACATTTAGGCTTGCCGGGGAACGACCAGCGAATTTATCGACGACGAAGAAAAGAAACGTTTAGAGTTCTGAAGCGTCGAGGCTACCTGGGAAAACGTTAATAGAACGAATTACGCCAATAAAAGGTAACAACCCCAGCCGTTTTCACGGTAGAATAACAATGCGGGAGATTCGAGAGTGAGAGAAAGAGAGGAAGAGAGAAATAGTGAGCGACGTCATCCTTTAATTCACATTCTCCCCTATTCGAATATTTCCCTAATTCCCCCCGGAAGCCGGACATGCTCGCGCTTTTTCATACGCACCAATGCGCATATATATTTGCGCCCTTTTCTCTCGCTGTTCGTCTGTTATCCGGACTCTCTCTTTGCCACATACATACGAACACATATATATATATTTTTTTTTCTGTGAAACGATAATACTAAAATGACAAATGACCGAAAAAATAATTTAACGTTGTCAGAATTAATTTTAAATAACACATTATTTCCAATTAAGACTGTGTAACGTGCAAACGGTCGAAAATTTATGGAAGACATCGTTTGGCAGAAAAAAAAAAAAAAAAATTGACATGCACTTTGGAGGGGAAAAGTCGATTGGACTCGTCGAACGATAATCGTGCGTTGTTTAATCGTTCGGGAAACGTGCCAATTGTCGATAATTGCCGTGGAAAGAGGTGAAACGATAAGAGTAAACTGTATGTATACTCGTTTTCTATTTTTATTTTGAAGAAATTTATTTAACCTAAAAAAAATGACATTTTTTAGAAATGAAAAATAATAGATATACTAGGGTGGGTCAAATAAAATAATTAATTTTTTTTTTCCTCGATATTATGAAAAATGTATTGTTCTGCATCTCAACAAAAACCCTCTGCAAGTATGAGCCCTTCATATTTAAATTAAGAGGTCCTTCATCGCGAATTTTCATTTCCCATTTAAATAACATTGAAACATTTTCTTTTTTATTTTGGAATTTTATTAGACTTAAACCGTTGATGTTATGACAGTTTTTTAGCACATTTTTGTAGAACATTTGATGCTCTAAAAAAAAAGCTCTCTCGTGTCTAATCGATAAAAGTAATCATATAAAAAATAATCGGTGATAATTAGCTCTGGATTCTCTCATATTTGTTTGAAAACAATTAGTAATATATTAGTAGTATATTAGTATATTAGTAATATATTAGTAGGATACATTAGTAGTATATTTATTCATATTGATAACTAACATTTTTTTTAATTTGAAATTTATGTACTAATAAACGAGATAAGTAGGATCCAGAGCTAATTATCACCGATTATTTTTCGTACGGTTACTTTTATCGATTAGACACAAGAGAGCTTTTTTGTAGAGCATCAAATGTTCTACAAAAATGTGCTAAAAGACTCTCCTAACATCAATGGCTTAAGTCTAATAAAATTCCAAAGTTAAAAAAAAATTTGTTTTCATGTTATTTAAATGGGAAATGAAAATTCGCGATGAGGGACCTTTTAATTTAAATATAAAGGGCTCATACTTGCAAAGGGTTTTTTTAAGATGCCAAACAATACATTTTTTATTATATCGAGGAAAAAAAAAATTAGTCATTTTATTTGACCCACTCTAAGCTATACATATATAGTTATGTAAAATAATAAATAATAAATAATAAATAATAAATAATAAATAATAAATACTAAATAATAAATAATAAATAATAAATAATAAATAATAAATAATAAATAATAAATAATAAATAATAAATAATAAATAATAAATAATAAATAATAAATAATAAATAATAAATAATAAATAATAAATAATAAATAATAAATCATTTTTTTCAGTTTTAATTTGAAAGATGCCACATCGTCGAAACCGTAGAAGCGGCCATGTTAAAAATAGGATGGGTGGATCCCCTGGCGAGGCCATCGTAAACGATATGACCAAGTATATCGATTTTACTCGGTGGGACGATCGGTGAAAGTTTTAAATATATATATATATATATATTTTTTTTTTCTTTTTACATAGATATCCCCCCCCGAAATTTCAACGTGCACATGCGGTCATATATAATGTACATATTGTACATGTGTGCGTGGGTATTACTGTACAGGTATAACATCAAGTGGGGAGCCAATAAAATGACCAGATGCAAATACGGCGACGAGACCAAAAAAAATATATATATAAAAGACAACGTGACGACTTCGTATTAAATGAAAAAAATAAAATAAACCCAAATTTAATTGATTTAAAAAAATATCAAAATCATTATTTGTATTTTGATACATTAATTAACGATCAATTAATCGAATTGATAGAGATTTTATTCTAAATATAACTTTCTGAGGCCCTCGAATATTTAAAAAAAATAGTTCAATGTCAATTTTAGAAATTTAGCAAAACAAAAAAATCACCAAAAAAACCTCAATTTTACGAACTATCAAAATCACTCAAATCGACAAAATCCCGATTTTTCACATTATCATTTCTTTACAAAAATGAGTACACGCTTTAATTGAAGATAATTTTTTGGTTCCATGTCTAAACATCACGTTGCAATTACTTTACGGATAATAACATCGCAGGCGAAAACTACACAGCACATATTTACACATGCGGTTTAATGGGTTCTGTTGGGTTTTATTGGGTTTTGAACGCAGCAACGCAACCCAAACCACAAACCAAAACCCAAAACCCAACAAAACCCAACAAAACCCAACAAACCCAACAAAACCCAACAAATCCAACAAATCCCAACAAACCCAACAAAACCCCAACAAAACCCAACAAACCCAACAAAACCCACTAAAACGGATGTGTAAATAGGTGCTGTGTAGTTTTCGCCTGCGATATTGTTATCAGTAAAGTTATTGCAACGTGATGTTTAGACGTGCTACCAATTTTTCGACTCCCCGACGAGAAAACATACAAAAGAAAAAAACGTCGATTTCGTTAATTTTTTTGCAAATCCGAAAATAGCCATTTTCCGAGTTTAACTTTTTCAGCAATAGCCGACAACAAAACAGCCGGATCTCTCTTGTTTCTCGTCGTATTTTTTTTTTTCGCCCACTAAAACAGCGATGGAGCGTCGTAAAAAAAATAAAATAAAAAAAACACAAACTACCGCGCACTTGTCTATTTTACGTTTGCGATTTCTCGTTCGGTAACACCTCTTCGAAAAATCTTCTTCTTCTTCTCGAGACGCGGACCACTAGCGTTTAAATATCCGAGGATCGAGTATCGAGACGTAGAACCGTACCAGATAAAGAGCGAGAAAGAGAGATAGAGAGCTCGAAGTACTCGCAGAGAGCTTCGAGGGATCATAAAGTTTTCCCATAACTTGGAGGAAAAAAAGAAAGAACGAAAATAAAAAGAGAAAAAAAAACGGTGAGAGCGTCCGAGTATAAACATAACCGCGTGAGTCCGCGAGAGTTATAAAAGTACCGGCTGATTCGACGATTTTTCATGCAACAGTAGCTGAAAACGTCAGAAAGTCAACCTACATATACGACGGTCATTTTTTTCTACAAACGGCACACAACGAATTTTTCGTGTGAAAAAGTCGCATGTACGATTTTTTTTCTATAAACTATAGGCTCTTTTGACTCTGAGCCGCCGTTGTTCGAGTTTGACGGAAAAAATAAAATAAGATCTTCATGTATGAAACGATGCGGTGGTGATTTCAGTGTGCTCTTATGGGCCTGCAATATAACAGTATAAAATGCTCCGAGACGCAAGGTACACCGATACACGGCGCGTGTACTCCGCGACTCCCCCGTTCACGAGACGGGCAATAAAATCGCGAAACTCCGTACGAACGATTTTTCTAAACTACGAGAAGGTACTGTGCATCTGTGAGAATCTTTTTAATGTCAAAAAGACGTGTTTTTCGGTGTTTTTAGGACGACGATACGTTCTTTTGACCTTGTAATATAAATATTGGTTTACGTCGAAGTTTCAACGACAAAAAAGAAGTATGCGGTATCGTTAAAGCATTGACGATAAACTGTCTTCATTTTTAGCAGTCAATTTATTATTTTTGTTATTTTTGTTATTTTTGTTATTTTTGTTATTTTTGTTATTTTTGTTATTTTTGTTATTTTTGTTATTTTTGTTATTTTTGTTATTTTTGTTATTTTTGTTATTTTTGTTATTTTTTTTATTTTTGGTATTTTTGTTATTTTTGTTATTACTGTTATTGTTATTGTTGCCGTATATATTTTCTTGTGGGATGACGTGAATTTTGATTTTATTCCCGACAGTCGTTCGACACCGGAAAAGTCGTACACGCGGTATTTGACCCACTAATAAACGCGCGTTATCCTGGCGCGTAACGGGCCGTTTAAATTGCGAACTAGCTTGCGGTCGAGCATGCGTGCGAAAGACGGAGAGAAAAAAAAGTGCGGTTTATAATGCACTAGATATATTTATATATATATATATATATATATAGTGCATTATATCTAGTACATTATATTTCTCTATTACCATATATATACGTGTATATGTAAACAGTAAAAAGATAAAGAAAATTCAACGATCTCTCTCTCTCTCTCTCTTTCTACCGCACAACTCTCTCGGAGTGCATATAATATTGATGTATGAAACGTGAATTATTTACGAAGCCTGTTTTCACGGATGTGAACACCCGGTATGCAGCGGCGGCGGCGACCAAGAATATCGCGCATCAATATATACCATACATATATCTAGTAATTTTATTCCCCCACTCCTCGGACATCTCACGTACGTGTGTATCTTCATATATTTATTTGTACAACTCGCTGATGGATGAAACTTGTTTATGGCCCGATCAGACACGTTCGAGTAGGTAAAACGATACATATACGTATATATGAATAATTGTACACACTTGCTCGTGTGCTTCTGTGCATTTATTACATACGTGACGCAAAAGACATTCGATAACGAGAAAACGCCACCGAGAATCATCCAACTACGATATAATTCAATGCGGCGTGTGTTTATACGTTGATTTTTTTTTTTAGATTCAGGATCCTCAAGATCGAGAAGGAAGCTGTAAGATTTTGCTTCTTTTTTTCTGGTTTTTTTTTTTTTTTCTTCCAACGGATCGAACTCGTTATTCCACGTGCGGTGGGATTCCAGCTAATCGCTTCTCGTGAGCCGGAAACGGCATTTTTTTTTTTTTTTTTTTTTTCACTCCGTTCTGAATGTATAATGAGATTGTGAAAAGTTGAAAAATCATCGACTCGTCGAGACGATGACTGACAGTAATTTTTTTTTTTTCCCCATCACCGATGTCACCACTCGTTAATCGACACTCGTCTCGGACATTTTTTTCTTAAGTTCGGTTTTTTGTTTTTTTTTTTAATTGTTAAACAGTGACTTTTTTTTTGCAATGTTAAAAATAGCTATGATTATCGGACACGCTCGATGACACACTCATTGTTGTTTTAGCAAGTCAATGCAATGACACCCCGGTAATCATGAGCAAAGGCAAGTTTTATTGAACTTTTTTTTTCTCCAGTACACGTTCGAGTTACAGATCTACAGATGGCTAAGAGCGATCTCTGAACGCGAGCTACTCGCCAACTATTTTCTAGTTCCTGGTATTCGTCGTTTTTTTTTTTTTTTTTCTTTCGATTTCAGCGGACAAACCGCGGATAGTTCAACGATAGAGTATTCCGCGTTTACTGACTTTTATAGGAGTTGGGGAGAACGGGCGTAAGGCGGGAGGGAAGCTCAAGGTTGAAAGAGAAACGCTCGCTGCTGGATTTATATGCAGTTTGTGACGATGCTGCATTTCCACGCGTTTACGAACCAGATTAGAGCGCTCTCAACAGAAGATTCTCTGGTTTATGTTGGCGGCGAATTTTCCGCGGGAAAAGAGACTTTTATGGACTCTCCGATGGTTCAAATTGCGAGCTTCGCAGTTTTTAATGTTTCTCCGTCGAATTTTTGGTTTTTTCGTAATAACACCATGAAATTCGTAATCTATGGGAAATTTGCGATCCAAAAGGTCGCGAAACATATCGGCTAATGATAAAGATTTTTTAATAATTTTTAGTGACATTTTTTTAGAAATCTAAAATTAGTGTTATCTTCGATTGGCTATAACTTCGTTGCTGTTTGGACGATTTAGATCGATAACGTGAGTTTTGGAAACGTCGATGACGGACTTAGAGAATGCTAGTTGAGTCGTTCCGATAACTCGATTTTTGGAGCCGCGAGAATATTTTGAAAATCGAGTGGTGGAAAAAATGGTAAATGTGACGAACGATGGTCGGACTTTGAAAATATGTGAAAAATTGAAAAATGATCGTGGACTAATGAACCAAGCGGCATTTTGAAGCTTCAACGGTTACGAAGAGAATGAGCACAGGATGGAGTGTTAACTCTATCGGGAACCAGAACTACAGCCATTTTAGTCAACCCCGTTGTTTTTAGGTTTGTTGAAAAGAAAAAAAATTCCCGCTTTTTGGATCTCAAAACGACGGTGTTTTTCACTAATCCCGGATCCGTGTCCGTCTCGGCAATCTACGAAAATTTCATTAAAATGAAACACCCCGAAAAGTTTTATTTCAAGTGATTTAACTCGAATTAAGTTTATTTTAATGTGATTGTGTTTACAAGTGTAACGGGCGTTTGTACAGTATGGGAGAGACGGCACGGCGGCACTGGTGGTAACAAAGCCCATTAACATAATTCGCGGCGAGTCGCGCGCGAACGCGCATCGAGAAAGAGCACGATGACAGCGGTTCATGCTAATTAGTAATTAGGATTTAGATTTAACGAGCTTTAACGATAGCGCCGAGGTTTGTCCCACACACACACACTTCCTTCTCGTTTGTATATATTTTACGTTTGATGCTATAAGATTGTCATAGGTCAGTATCGTTTTCCGCATCAAAGTAAATTATTATTTAAAAAAAAATGTCATAAAATTAATAAAAATAATTTAAATAATTTCTCGGTGATATAAAATTGTCTAAAAAATGATAAGAGATAGTAGAAGACCTTTTTTTTCATAAAATATTGTTAAATGTCAAAAAATCTATATTTTGTTAATTGAAAAATCGTTAAAAATTAGTGACATAAGTTTTAAAGCGGATTTTGCTTTTACGATTGTTTCACGTGATTTTCCATAATCCAATAGAGAATTAGTGTCGTGTTTCGTCGCGTGCCACGATCGTAGCACATAATGTACTGCGTCTAAGCACGAAAAACCGTATAGCAACACCGCACAGTAAATATATCTATATATTTGTTATATCGATTGTTAGTAAACAAAAGGGCGTAACTCGTGTGATTTTGTGTGTTAAAATTGATAAGTTAGGCACATATGCTTGGTAGCAATCGATATATACCATAGATATTATTGTTATTATTTTACGATATTTATGCGGGGTATTTCACGTAAAATCGACTAAAGGCGAACTCATCCCGGAGGATTTGGTTGTTGATTTTTTCTAGTATTCCTTGGGATGTGATGAGTGTACAGTATTATTTTTAGATTTTTATCTCGCACGAATTTTGATGTAGAAATTTTCGAAAATCGGGCAAGACGCACATTTGTTTTTGGTCACCCCTGTTTATGCGACAATGGTTTGAAAATATTTTCTGTCGACAAAAATATTCGAGATAAAAATTCGAAAAAAATACGAAATACTCGTGATATCCTGAGGAATGAATTAAAAAATTAGCAACAAAATCGGAATGCACGATTGGAATTGATTCTACGTGGAATGACCGATTTAATTTTAGTATAGTATAAAACGGCCTATACATTATGGGATGGGCCGTTGTAACGCCCACAATATGCATCATTCAGTGGTTCTCATAATTTTTAACGCGATTCGATCGGAATTGAATATTGTTGAGAAGTTAACGAGAGAACGACACTAAAAGTCAAAAGGGCGTATCGCAAGTTTTTTTAACGTGTAAGTAGTGGGATATGACTTTTAGTACTCTGAAATGTATGGAATTCAATATATATACCGTTAAAAGTAAAAAGATGATCCAAGAGGTCATTTTTCATCTAAAATTCTCCGAAATACGTTTTTATGAATTTTAGAACGCTCAAATATATTATTTTCTCTACATTCATTCTTAAAAGTCAAAAAATAATCCTAAACGTTCTTTTTCATCTAAAATGGTCCGAAATACGTTTTTATAACTTTCAGTACTCTAAAATGTAATATTGCTACTATATTCATTCTTAAAAGTCAAATGATGACCCTAAAGGTAATTTTCCATCTAAAATTATAGGAAATACGTTTTTATGACTTTCAGTACTCTAAAATTTATTATCATCAATACATTCATCCTTAAAGGTTGAAAAAATGATTTTTAAGATAATTTTTCATCGAAAATTGTTCGAAATACGTTTTTACGACTTTTAGTGGTCTAAAACTTAATATTTCTACTATATTCACCCTTAAAAGTCAAACGATGATCCTAAAGGTAATGTTTCATCTAAAATTGTCAGAAATAAGTTTTCATGACTTTTAGTATTCTAAAATTTAATATTTCTACTATATTTACCGTTGAAAATCAAATGATGATCCTACCGGTAATTTTTCATCTAAAATGGTCCGAAATACGTTTTTATGACTTTTAGTATTCTAAAATTTAATATTTCTACTATATTTACCCTTGAAAATCGAATAATGATCCTACTGGTATTTTTTCATCTAAAATGGTCCGAAATACGTTATTATGACTTTTGATAGTCTAAAATGTATTATTATCACAACATTCACCCCTAAAAGATTTTTAGAGTACTAAAATGATTCGTAAAATCATTTTTCATCGAAAATTGTCCGAAATACGTTTTTACGACTTTTAGTAGTCTAAAATTGAATATATCGAACTTCTAAAAGTAAAAAAAAAATTTGAAAAAATTCCGAAATTTTTCATCCGAAATTGTTTGCAATACGCCTTTATGATTTCGAGGATGAACAACGTATTATACGATCGGGAGAGTTGGGCGAAAGAGCACGTTGATGCACAGCCTGATTTTTGGCAAGAGACCCTCCCCCTTCGTCATCTCGCTGGGTACGTGTTTTAATGCGTTTTACGAGGGCCCCGACTAAAAACCCATTAAAGCCAAGAGAAAATATTTACGCGTCGAGAAGAAGTCTTCCCTCTCGCCCCGTTCTCTCCGCACATATGTAATATTGCTCTCGCTTCGATGGGAGGACAAAGTGATGAGATATTTGAAATAAAAATAAAACTAAAATAAAATAAAAAAAAAACAGAAATTTCATAAAATTTGTTTGAATGAAAATAAACGATAAAATTATTATAAATATTTTATTTACTTACGAGTACAATTTTTATATTATTAAAAAAATTAATATATAAATGGACCTCGTTATTTGAATATTTATAATTGCTCCACCTGGAAAATATTTTTCCGTCACTTCGCGATCTGTATTTCTCGTTAACCGAGTAAAAAAAAAAAAAAAGAAGAAGAAAGAAATACTTTACAACGAATGATTACCCGCAGCGCGTGTCACTCTTGGAACAAAAAATTCCTTTCAACCGACACGCAATGTGAACATTTTATTCTCGACGATTTTTTTTTTTTTTTTCTTCAATTTTGTACATTCGGAAGATGGTGCGGGCACCTGCACTTATATGTAACATCGATAAACGAGAAACGGAGCAATATAAAAGAAATATTTCCACCTAAGAACCCGAGTGAACCGGGATAAATGAAAAAAATAAAAATAAAAAATTACGAAAACGGATAATTTTTTTTACAACAAATTGCTATCATTATAATTTTTTTTATAAATAATAAACATTTCATTACAATGAAAATATCTATAAAAATTGATTTTCATAAATGGATGACAAAAAATAAATAAATATAATATTTTTAATGCCCTGAAAATGCATTCTTAATTTTTCTCGAAAAAAAAGCGTGTCGAAAAAAAAAACGACAAACAAAATGAAAAATTCAAAAATTTTCGTCGAAAAAAAAGCGTCGAATAAAAAGTTTATTTGTATTTATATTTCGCGAATATTTGTGATTTGAAAAAAAAAAAAAACTAAAGACTAAATCCAGACTCACGAATGAAATAAAATTAAAATGAATTATTAAAACGATCGATTAAAGGCTATTCAGGCGTGTTTTATTATTTTTTTATATTTTTTCTCTTTCAAATTCTCATCTCGTTTTCTCATAAGTGCATTAATATAAATGACACTTTTGGTGCCCCCTCGAAATGATATTTTATCGTAATTTTATTCCGGGCAAAAATCGTTGTCGTCTTGGCACGCGTCTCTCGTGCAAGTCGCACGCGTTCTCCCTCTCTCTCTCTCTCTCAAATTTTTTTCCCCCCCTCTCTCTCTCTCTTTCTCTCTTTCTGGTTGCGGAATAATCCCGGGGCTCGATTACGAGCGTAGGAATCGATCTCTGTTCGCTGTCCGCGCAAACACACGTTTAAACACACTACATATATATATCGTCAAGTTGGCGGCAAACCAAAGAAAGAGAGAGAGAGAGAGAGAGAGAGAAAGCGATCTCGCGATCTCGCGGTCAGAAAAAAAAAAAACTAAAAAGTTGATCGCCATAGAAACTGGTTTTCTGTAAAGCGGGGCCGCGCGCGACCCCGTTTGTCCGAGAGGGTTCCCGGCGTTGAGACGAAGAAACGAGCCCCCGGAAAGATCTCGATGCGAACGGTGAAAAGAAAAAAAAAAAAACAAAAAAAAACAGAAAAATATACCATATCTCGTTATAATACATGTTGCATTTGAGAAAAATTTAAAAAAACGAATAGTTATGTTTAATGTTGAATTTAAATAAAAAAACGACATCGCTTCCTCTATGACCAGGAAGCTTTTTCAATTTTAACGTCAGCGAGATTTAGAATAATTTTTTTTCCTAAATAAAGTTGTAAAAAATGGCAAAAAATCGTGCTTTTTCGTTTTGACCCCTGTAAAAAATTCAATTTTCTATTTTTTTCATAGCATTTAGGTTCATATAGAAGAGAGACATATAATAAAAGTAAATTCCAACCTCGTTTGATTTCAGATGAAAATTGTGGCTTCCAGAATGTACGCAAAATGCTGAGTCTGATTGTGACCTGCAATATGGGTTCGCTAATATTTTATAGTATATACTTAAATATATGTAGAAAAATTTTATAGTATACCAATCGTTTTGAAAATTGGCAGTTACTTTCTTCATAGTATTGCGCTCTATATGAACCTAAAATCGGAATATTATCATTACTTTAAATAATTTTTGTTTTGCCAATAAAGTTGTAAAAAATGCCAAAAAACCGTGCTTTTTTGTTTTGACCCCAGTAAAAAATTCAATTTTCTATTTTTTTTGATAGCATTTAGGTTCATATAGAAGAGAGACATATAATAAAAGTAAATTCCATCCTCGTTTAATTTCGGATGAAAATTGCGGCTTCCAGAATGTACGCAAAATGCTGAGTCTGATTGTGACCTGCAATATGGGCTCGCTAATATTTTCGGTGTTTTTCACGGAAATTCTTCAAAAATTTTAGAGTATATACTTAAATATATGTATAAAATCTTCTCAAAGTTTCAATAAATTATATTCATTTTTTATACTATAAAAAAATTCATGAAAATCATTGAGAAAACGCTGTCCTAACCATATTTCCTTCCTTAAGATGACATCTTTTTCTCTCATGTAAACAGAGCTTCGTATATGAGTGAGAAAAATATGTAGATTGATTTGTTGACGTGGAGAGTAAGGTTTAGGTTCATATAGAAGAGAGACATATAATAAAAGTAAATTCCAACCTCGTTTGAATTCGGATGAAAATTGCGGCTTACAGAATGTACGCAAAATGCTGAGTCTGATTGTGAACTGCAATATGGGGTCGCTAATATTTTCGGTGTTTTTCACGGAAATTCTTCAAAAATTTTATAGTATATACTCAAATATATATATAAAATATTCTCAAAGATTCAATAAATTATATTCATTTTTTATACTATAAAAAAATTCATGAAAATCATTGAGAAAACGCTGTCCAACCATATTTCCTCTCTTAAGATGACATCTTTTTCTCGCATGTAAACAGAGCTTCGTATATGAGTAAGCAAAATATGTAAATTGATTTGTTGACATGGAGAGTAAGTATAGTGAGAAAAGTCGATCATAAAAACGCTGTTAGATCGCGACAAAGGTTAAAGAATAGGGAGAGGAGAGAAGGAGCCAAGTTCAAGCCTATTGAGTCGTTTGGGTACAATGTTATTCTCGGCAGGATATCAGGAGAAAAATAAGTGGGGAGCAAAATAGCGGAGTGCGGAAGCGGGAGGTGCGGAGAGGAGGGGGAGAGTGACGACTCGTAATTAACCATTTCGGTCGTTAATGGCTCGTTAAACGGTAGTATATGTACGAAATACGATAAATTTCCGTGACCAACGAAGGGACCCAGGCATCTTTCGTTTCATTTCGTTTATTTTTATTTTTTTACTGCTTCGTAGTCGCGGCAGCGGATGAAGTAGATAGAGAGAGAAAGTCGATAATTATAACAATACCGATTTTTCGAATTTCTACTTCTTTGGCTCATTGACAATTTTGTGCGTCGAATTAGGCACTGATTAGTGGCTCGTCGAAGATGTGGCACGAAATTTTATCGCGGATCATTTTGTTTATTAACGAATTTAAGCGAGTCCGGGTCGAAATTCACAAAATTATGAATTTTCGTATTAAAATTATTCGAACAGTGGATTCTAGTATTAAAATTCTCCATGCAATAAAAAAAATATCGTTGAATCTCTCTACGGAACAAATGTTTACGTTGAAATTTCTTAGAGAATAAATGTCATCGTTAAAATTCCCTGAGTAGCGAATTTTTTAATTAAAAAAATTCTCGGATAGTGAATTTTAAGATAAAAAATGCCCTACGCCCGGAATGGTTACGAGGAAAATTTCTAAATAAAGCTTTCAATTAAATTCAATTTTTATTTTACCGGAATAAATTATGAAATCGATGATTATTCGATAAAACGTTGATTTTCAGGGTGTGGCAAAATTCTTTTATAAAAAAATTCGCAAAAATCCCGTTGAATCAAAGAAAAAAAAATCTCGTATTAAATGTCCTCCCGATGGAAAAGTCGATACACGCGTGCGAGTGCATCGCGATGTTCCACTGAACGATCTTGGCGGACGTGTAACATGTGTAGTCGGCTTGTCGATTAAATATTTATGACCGCACGACCTCCTCTCGACGATATAACCGTACGAGTAACAACACTTCCATACGTAGAATCGTAAGTAGCTAAACGCATTCTGTAAGTTTGAATAATGAAAAAAAATTCTCCTTTTTGATTTGGACGCACGCGAGTCCTGGTTCCACTTTTAAAAAATTTACATTTCACAATTGCTCCGAAAATATTTGTTGAAAAATTTTTTTTTCAATTGAACCTCTCCTCCACCGATGGAAAAATAATTAATTCGAAAAAAAAATCTTGAATCACCCCCTTTGGAGAAGTAAAAAATAACGGCACAATTTGTTTCATTTTTGTTTATGATCCACTTTTTTTTTTCATTCAAATAGTGATTAAGAACATTTTTTTTTACTCCGTCTTTTTAAGGTCTGGTAGTCTGGTAACTTAAGCCGATTTTCATGTCTTTTTTGGAGGGCGTTTTTTTGTAGGAAAATAAAAATGAATCGTTTTGGATATTTAGGATGTTTTTATTTACATATTAAAGATACAAAAAAAAATTTGTTTGAAAAAATTTAATAGTTTATCATTATTATTATTTTTATTATTATTGATGGAAGTTGGCACCTCGAAAAAAAAGCGCATAGGTGGCCCCGGTGATATTGGCTCTTGATGTTATCTGAAATAAAAAATTCTTGATAATTCTTTATCTATAGACATGTCATTCTGGTCGGAACTGCTGAAGTTAAATTTCATGGATAAATAACAAAATGGAAAAGGACGTTTTTTTCCAAAGTCCGCCATTTTGTTATTTATCCATGAAATTTAACTTCAGTAGTTCCGACGAGAATGACATGTCTATAGATTAAGAATAATCAAGAATTTTTTATTTCAGATAATATCAAGAGCCACAATCACCGGGGCCACCCACGCGCTTTTTTTTCGAGGTGCCAACTTCGATCAATAATAATAATAATAATAATAATAAACTATTAAATTTTTTCAAAAAAATTTATTTTTGTATCTTCAATATGTAAATAAAAACATCCTAAATATCCAAAACGATTCATTTTTATTTTCCTACAAAAATCGCCCTCCAAAAAACACATGAAAATCGGCTTAAGTTACCAGACTACTAACTTAAGTGGGGAGCCAATAAAATGACCAGATGCAAATACGGTGAAAAGACCAAAAAAAATATATATAAAAGACAACGTGACGACTTCGAATTAAATGAAAAAAATAAAATAAACCCAAATTTAATTGATTTAAAAAAAATATCAAAAACACAATTTGTATTTTGATTCATTGATTAACGATCAATTAATCGAATTGATAGAGATTTTATTTTAAATATAATTTTCTGAGGCCCTCGAATATTAAAAAAAAATAGTTCAATGTCAATTTTAGAAATTTAGCAAAACAAAAAAATCACCAATTTTTATAATAACCTTAATTTCACCAAAAAATCACCACCTTCAAAAACCTTCAAAAATCACCAATTTTTATAAATAACCTCAATTTTATGAACTATCAAAATCATTCAAATCGACAAAATCCCGATTTTTCACATTATCATTTTTTTAAGACCCGAAGTGCCAACTTCGATCAATAATAATAATAATAAACTATTAAATTTAAAAAAAATTTTTTTTTTGTATCTTTAATATGTTAATAAAAACATCCTAAATATCCAAAACGATTCTTCTTTATTTTCCTACAAAAAAAACGCCCTCCAAAAAAGACATGAAAATCGGCTTAAGTTACCAGACTACTACTTTAAGTAGCATTTTTGAAGTGAATCTCGTTAATTAAAAACTCGACAACTCGAGATATTCGTTAAGGAACATTGTATTATTTTTTCTCAATCTCTCTCTCCCTTTCTCTCTCTCTCTTAAATTCTTCCTAGGATCGTGTAAGTCGTAAAACTCTCACCGACGATATTCAACCTCTAACGAGTGTTCTCGTCGATGTTTATTTGTAAAGTGTACGTTTATGAGACAGGCAGCGTGAATTATTATCGTGGACTCCCGCACAGTAGCAATTTATGTGTATCTATGAATTTATGTCTTGCGGAAGGGGTTCGAGAGTGGCGGATCGAAGAATTTCTTTCAAATCACACATTACTTATTGTATTTTTCAAAAAAACATCATTCATTTTTGTTTTTTTTCTTCGATGATCGACAAAAAGTTGAAGATCTTTGAAATTCATTGAAAATCAATTATCGACGTGACCAATCATCGTCGAGTACGAAACGATGAATTGCAATGAATTTTCCCGATAATCCATTAACAATGATGCATTGCAGATTTTTTTTCCGCAATTGTTGATCGAAAAAAACGAAATCCATGGTTATTAATTGAAAATTCATGAAAAGAACGTGTCGAATAATCGAGGAGCTTGAAATGAACGATCGAAGGTAGCGCGGAATCGAGGAATTCGTTGGAAAAACCGCGTTACATATTCCACACGGTGACACCGACCGGATATACGCTCGCGCGGGTTCTATGCGTTGGTGCATTTACACGCAAACACGAAAAAAAAAAAAACATAACGTACAGTGCACCTTGCGCAATAACGAGAGGGAATCCCGCGCTACTGGCATTGACGCGCCACGCGCTTGGCAGCTCTATCTGTGCGTCACTCTGTGAATATAATCATAAAACACTTGTTACATTTGTTGGGTCGACGAGATGTACCGGAGTTCGAGTAAAGCAACGGATTAAATCCCAACAGGTTCCAGATCGGATCCTCAACAGTTCTAGATAGGATTCCGAAAAGTTACAGATCGAATTCCGAACAGTTACAGATCGAATCCCGAATAGTTCCACATCGAATCGCGGCAAGTTCTAGATCGGATTCCGACAAGTTCCAGATCGGATTCCGACAAGTTCCGGATTGAATCCCGAAAAGTTCCAAATCGAATCACAACAAGTTCCAGATCGAATCCGCAACAGTTCCAGATCGAATCCGCAACAGTTCCAGATCGGATCCCGAACAGCTACGGATTGAGTTCCGACAAGTTCCAGATTGAATCCGAACAAGTTCCAGATCGGATCCCGAAAAGTTCCAGATCGAATCCCGACAAGTTCCAGATCGAATCGCAACAAGTTCCAGATCGAATCCGCAACAGTTCCAGATCGGATCCCGAACAGCTACAGATCGAACCCCGAACAGTTCCACATCGAATCGCGACAAGTTCCAGATCGGATCCCGACAAGTTCCAGATCAGTTCGCAACCATTTCCAGATTGAATCCCGAACAGTTACAGATTGAATCGCGACAAGTTCCAGATCGGATTCCGATAAGTTCCAGATCGGCTCGCAACAAGTTCCGGATTGAATCCCGAAAAGTTCCAAATCGAATCGCAACAAGTTCCAGATCGAATCCGCAACAGTTCCAGATCGGATCCCGAACAGCTACGGATTGAGTTCCGACAAGTTCCAGATTGAATCCGAACAAGTTCCAGATCGGATCCCGCAAAGTTCCAGATCGAATCCCGACAAGTTCCAGATCGAATCGCAAAAAGTTCCAGATCGAATCCGCAACAGTTCCAGATCGGATCCCGAACAGCTACAGATCGAACCCCGAACAGTTCCACATCGAATCGCGACAAGTTCCAGATCGGATCCTGACAAGTTCCAGATCGGTTCGCAACCATTTCCAGATTGAATCCCGAACAGTTACAGATTGAATCGCGACAAGTTCCAGATCGGATCCCGACAAGTTTCAGATCGGTTCGCAACAAGTTCCGGATTGAATCCCGAACAGTTACAGATTGAATCCCGACAAGTTCCAGATCGAATCGCAACAAGTTCCAGATCGAATCGCAACAAGTTCCAGACCGAATCCGTAACAGTTCCAGATCGAATCGCAACAAGTTCCAGATCGAATCGCAACAAGTTTCAGATTGAATCCCGACAAGATCCAGATTGAATCCCAACAAGTTCCAGATTGAATCCCAACAAGTTCCAGATCGAATCCGCAACAGTTAC
This sequence comes from Oxytorus armatus, assembly GCA_958009045.1. Classification (NCBI taxonomy): domain Eukaryota; kingdom Metazoa; phylum Arthropoda; class Insecta; order Hymenoptera; family Ichneumonidae; genus Oxytorus; species Oxytorus armatus. Next base: position 15,479,346 of record OY253755.1, read on the forward strand.
AGATCGAGTCCCGACAAGTTCCAGATTGGATCCAGACAAGTTCCAGATTGGATCCAGACAAGTTTCAGATGGGATCACGAAAAGTTCCAGATCGAATCCCGACAAGTTTCAGATCAAATCGCAACAAGTTTCAGATCGGATACCAAGAAGTTCTCGATCGGATTCCGGCAAGTTCCAGATCGAATAGCGAAAAATCCCGGAATCAGTCCCCGATCTAACGTTCGAAATGTTTTACTCGCGAGACTGATTACTTTCCATTTGACGAACATTTTTGCAACGATCTCAATGTTATTGTAAATAAATACTTATCTTGGATTTAGATGAAATTTGATAAATCGCCTTTCGTTTATACGTGGATGTGTAGACATTATTATTTTTTTTTTATATTGGGATTAAGTCGTATTAAGACACTCCAGCGAATGGAGATAAGTGTGTGTCTAGTCGTAAAGTGTTTCACCATAGATTCCTTTTTTCTCTTTCCTTTCTTCTTCTCCTTTTTTTTTTGTTCGCCTCTTTTCTTCTCGCAGAGCAGGCAAAAGAACGATTCATAGTCGTTCGGGCCACGCGTTATTATTGATGACGTTGCGTGACGTCGTGGCGCCGAAGAGAGGGTGCACCGCCGTGCGCCACTCAGCCACAGGTGGTTCCCAGAGAATTCGTTGTCTTCTTTCTTTTTTTAGATATATAGCTATATATATTTTTTTTATTTCGTTGAATGCACACTCATTCCCTTTTTTTCACTCTCTCCACTTTTTTCTCTCACGCTCTCTTGACTACCATTCGTTTTTTTTCGTTTCAACATCTTCGTACGTATATCAGACTTTTTCGCACTGCGGAGGGTTCCAAAGAGAAACGAAAAGAGAGTATTTTCATTCCACCCTTCACCGACCATCGCGTTGAACAGGTGCGTGACGTCAGGTGGGCCAGAGAGACATTTCAACGACACAAAGAAATTCACATATTTTTAATCTTTTTTTGTTGTTGCCATTACCCGCGGGGTATGGTATACCCCCGTTTAAGAAAAAAGTCAAATTACTATTTAAACGATTTATTTTTATAATTTTTTTAAATCCAGTATGGCCATGGGGTATGAGATACCCCGTCGAAAAAACACCATCGGATCTACAATGTATTTATAATTAGGAGTTATGAAAAAAAATTCAATTCTCTTTAAAAATATTTTTTTAACGATGAGATGTTTAATTGGAAATTTCTTTAAATTATTTTAACCCATTTGGCTTCAATATATTGAATTGCTATGCCGACGGGTTATGGGATACCCCGGTGTGGAAAAAAATTGAAAAAATGCCGATTATTCGTCGAATCGTTTTTGGTATTTTTTAGTTCAACCATTATTCCGGGGTATGGTATACCCGGGGCAAACAAAAATAATATCACCAGACCCCCGCAGAGACGTGCGGAAGAAATCTGTTTGTTTTATTTTTTCTCCGAGAGCAAGAGTAACGCGTGTATTATTGCCCCACACTCGGTATCACAATACTCTTCTCGCTCGCTCTTTCTCGGGCCCCATGGGCAAATCGTTAAATTATGTATGAGAATGTACTCACGAGAGGTATTACATAATGGCTTGTTTATGGTCTCGTGTAAACAGCAATCAATGGACAGGCAGAGAAGCAGAAGCAGCTCGGAGGAAGAAAAAAAAAAGTGCACACATCCGTATATACATGTATACGTGTTTTGTTTTTTTTTTTCAACAATATATATATATAAAATGTACTTACAAGCACAATACATGTGTCAATAGAACGAGAGATCGAAGAGAACTCTTATCTTGACCATGAATTAGTGCAAAATAGAGTTTCCTAGTTGCACGTACGGAGTGTGGAAAAAAAAAGAAAGAATGAAAAAAGAAAATTGCGATTGTGGAACGCGGATCGATCGTAAAGAGGCCTCGCTCGCGCTAGACACTGCAGAATGGGCTGCTGATGACTTTATTAATTATTTACAGGCACACAAGCGGCATACCGCCAGAGAGAGAGAGAGAGAGAGAGAGAGAAAGACCACTGGAGTCGATACGTCGATACATAGACGTAAAAATATATTTTTTTTCCTATCTCGAGAAAAATTCATCGTTAAAGTTGTACCCCAGTAATATTCGCGCCCTCGAAAAACTTTAAATCCGTCAATTTTTCGTTCCAACGAATTTCTCTCAAATTTATGAAAAAGAAAAAAAATTCCCAAACATTACGAGGAACCGAAGGTACACGTTTTTTTTTTCAATACGAAAAAAAAATTAACATTCTTTAATTAGCACAAATAAAAATGAAATAAAAATAAAATAAAAATAAAATAAAAATAAAATAAAAATAAAATAAAAATAAAATAAAAATAAAATAAAAATAAAATAAAAATAACATAAAAATAAAATAAAAATAAAATAAAAATAAAATAAAAATAAAATAAAAATAAAATAAAAATAAAATAAAAATAAAATAAAAATAAAATAAAAATAAAATAAAAATAAAATAAAAATAAAATAAAAATAAAATAAAAATAAAATAAAAATAAAATAAAAATAAAATAAAAATAAAATAAAAATAAAATAAAAATAAAATAAAAATAAAATAAAAATAAAATAAAAATAAAATAAAAATAAAAACGAAATTTATATACACGAGACATTTAAGGGTTATCAAAAGATTGATGTTCCTTAAAATGATTTCTTTTTTAACTGACCCGGACAAAATTAATACGGGCATAATTTCTTACGATTCTCTTATAGCCGTAAGAAAAAAAAACGATTCAAAGTCTGGTACAGTTCGAAAGTCTACTCTTGGGAGCTGAACGAGGATAATCGCGTGACGAGCTAGTTTGAAACTCGTTACCGAGGAACATCATGGTACTCGCTGAGACAACGGTACATCCTTCGTACACACGTACACGTATAATAAATAATAATAAAGAAAAAAGAAAATGTATATAGGAATATTGTAGAATCTGTATTTTCTGCAGCAAAATGAGCTCTCCGTCAAGCTCACGACATACACGTGGACAATTTATTATATCAGGGTGTCACGATGTGTTATTCAAAGTTTATTAAAATTCTCCAGTCCAAATGATAAATTTCGTTTTCACATAAGCGACAACTTTTTCCTTTTTTTTTTTTTTGTTTCCATCGACCTGTCTCGTCGTTGGGACTTTTTTTTTTCGTTCGCCCACGCAAAGCTACCGGTTAGTAAACTTTTGTCTCCCTCGAGATACTTTTTTCGCGATCGAACGAGAAAATAAAAAAGTTTCGCTTCTTCAACGGTAGCTGCGAGTCCAAAAATTTACGGACTCGCAAAGTCCGGGAAAACTAAAAAGTTTTCTATTTTTTTTTTTTCACTTTTTATCCGAATGACAACGATTCAATGTGACAAGTATGGGCGAGATGAGCGAGAAAAAATTGGTCGAAGAATGAAAACAAAAGTTTTTCGTCGATTTTATCATATTATTTGATGTGGAGAGCTTGCGAGTATTTTTTTTACGGTCCAAATTAGTGTTTTCAGTATTTATGAGTGACGGTGACAATCCTCGAATGTCATTCGTGCTTTTCGCAGTTTTTTCAAATGTTTTTTTCGTGTCCATAGCCATTTTTAGTTACATCGAGCGTTATATCAGTGTTTGTGAGTGTTTTTGTTAACTTTGTATTTTCTTCTCGAGTCCGCTAGTGTTTTAGCGCGTGTGAGTATTTTTTCAGTGTCTACGAGAATTCTCCGTGCCTCCGAATGGTGTTTTAGTGTCTTTGAAATTTTTTTTTAGTGTATTAAGTGTCTTTTGGTGACTGTAACAGCTTTTTGTAAGTGTACATACGTGCTCTAGTACTAGTATCAGTATTTGTTTGAGTGCCTACTAGTGTATTTAGTTCATCGAATGTTGATGAGTATTTTTAGTGATTTTAAGTAATTCTATTAGTGTATCTGAGATTTTTTTAGTGTATCAAGTGTTGATTTGTGTCTGCAAGTGTTGTTTTTAAGTGTCCATACGTGTTTCGGTGCTATTCAGTATTTTTTAAAGTGCCTATGAGTGTATTTAGTTCATCGAATGTTGATGAGTATTTTTAGTGATTTTAAGTAATTCTTTTAGTGTCTCTGAGATTTTTTTAGTGTATTAAGTGTCGATTAGTGTCTGCAAGTATTGTTTTTAAGTGTCCATACGTGTTTTGGTGTTATTCAGTATTTTTTAAAGTGCCTATGAGTGTATTGCGATCATCGAACGTTGATGAGTATTTTTAGTGATTTTAAGTAATTCTTTTAGTGCCTCTGAGATTTTTTTAGTGTGTCAAGTGTCGATTAGTGTCTGCAAGTGTTGTTTTTAAGTGTCCATACGTGTTTTGGTGCTTTTCAGTATTTTTTAAAGTGCCTATGAGTGTATTTAGTTCATCGTCTATTAGTGTATCTGAGATTTTTTTAATATATCAAGTGTCGATGAGTGCTGCAAGTGCTGTTATTAAGTGTCCATACGTGTTTTGGTGCTATTCAGTATTTTTTAAAGTGCTTATGAGTGTATTTAGTTTATCGAATGTTGATGAGTATTTTTAGTGATTTTAAGTAATTTGTTTAGTGTCTCTGAGATTTTTTTATTGTATCAAGTGTCGATTAGTGTCTGCAAGTGTTGTTTTTAAGTGTCCATACGTGTTTTGGTGCTATTCAGTATTTTTTTAGATGTCCATGAATGTATTTACGTCATCGAATGTTCATGAGTATTTTTAGTGATTTTAAATAATTCTAATTAGTGTCTTTGATTGCCCAAAGTCTTTCATTCTATTGTCCAATTTTTAACGTTATCTCCTCTTCTATTTTTGCATCCCCTTTAACACAATCCCCTCGCTGATTCCCGATTTTTTTTTACTTCCCTTTCGGGGCCATAACACGTTATACTAATATTTCGTACGTCTTCCTCCTTCTATCATCGCTTTATGTAAACTTTTTCCCTTTTTAAAAAGAAAAAAAAACAAACTTTTTCTTTGTTTCCCCCTCTTCTTGGCCATACATGAAGGCTCGTCGCTGCGGCATTGGATCGCGAGACCTGCATAAATATTCATGGTTTTTTGTACGAGAGGCTCGCGCCCGCGTTTCTCGCTCCCCCTTCGGACTGCGGCTGGGGCGAGGTGTATGTGTGCGAGCGGTTTCGAGGCTCGCGGAGGGAAAATAAGGTTAGAATGAGAGCTCCGATGTAACCACGAGGGTTGAACGCAAAACAGAGAAAGAGAGAGAGAGAGAGAGAGAGATAGAGGTAGATATATTAACGGGAAGTTTAATCGTGGAGTGGCCTGGCCTGGGCTCTCTCTCCGTCAGGTCGGAGGCGCGCGCCCGGGTCAGTCGAGCCTCACACTGGGGTCAATTAGCGCTGCTCAACACTTCAAACCCCCTCGGATCTTCCTCTCAGAAACAGCGTTACATTCGTGAAGCACGAGGTATCGAAAAACCGACCGTTCTCTCGTAATATAGAGCGAACTTGACGAACGTTACTCTCTGACGGGAAATACAGGACCAGTTCCTAAATAATGCTACCTAAAACTAAACAAAAAGCTTGATTTCCCCATTTTTCGCGTTTCTAACGCGAAAAATAATGACTTCAATGGAAAATCCGTCAGATTCTTAATCAGTGATATATTCTCTATCACATAAGACCTTAACAATGCCCTCAAATCATTAACTCAAAAAATGGGACCTGAAACTAAAAAAAAAACTCGATTTTCACATTTTTCGTGTTTTCAACGTGAAAAATAGTGATTTAAATAGAAACTCCGTTAGATTCTTAATCAATGATATATTCTCTATCACATAAGACCTTAACAATGCCCTCAAGTCATTAACTCAAACAATGGCACCTGAAAATCAAAAAAACTCGTTTTTCACATTTTTCGTGTTTCCAACGTGAACAATAGTGATTTTAATAGGAACTCCATCAGATTCTTAATCAGTGATATATTCTCTATCACATAAGACCTTAACAATGCCCTCAAATCATTAACTCAAAAAATGGGACCTGAAACTAAAAAAAAACTCGATTTTCACATTTTTCGTGTTTTCAACGTGAAAAATAGTGATTTAAATAGAAACTCCGTTAGATTCTTAATCAATGATATATTCTCTATCACATAAGACCTTAACAATGCCCTCAAGTCATTAACTCAAACAATGGCACCTGAAACTCAAAAAAACTCGTTTTTCACATTTTTCGTGTTTCCAACGTGAACAATAGTGATTTTAATAGGAACTCCATCAGATTCTTAATCAGTGATATATTCTCTATCACATAAGACCTTAACAATGCCCTCACATCATTAACGAAAAAAATGGAATCTGAAACTCAAAAAAAACTCGAGTTTCACTTTTTTCGTGTTTCCAACGTGAAAAATAGTGATTTTAATAGGAACTCCATCAGATTCTTAATCAGTGATATATTCTCTATCACATAAGACCTTAACAATGCCCTCACATCATTAACTAAAAAAATGGAATCTGAAACTCAAAAAAAACTCGATTTTCACTTTTTTCGTGTTTCCAACGTGAAAAATAGTGATTTTAATAGGAACTCCATCAGATTCTTAATCAGTGATATATTCTCTATCACATAAGACCTTAACAATGCCCTCACATCATTAACTAAAAAAATGGCACCTGAAACTCAAAAAAAACTCGATTTTCACTTTTTTCGTGTTTCCAACGTGAAAAATAGGGATTTCAATAGAAACTCCGTTAGATTCTTAATCAGTGATATATTCTCTATCACATAAAACCTTAACAATGTCCTCAAATCATTAACTCAAACAATGGCACCTGAAACTCAAAAAAAACTCGTTTTTCACATTTTTCGTGTTTCCAACGTGAACAAAAGTGATTTTAATAGGAACTCCATCAGATTCTTAATCAGTGATATATTCTCTATCACATAAGACCTTAACAATGCCCTCACATCATTAACTAAAAAAATGGCACCTGAAACTAAAAAAAAACTCGATTTTCACTTTTTTCGTGTTTCCAACGTGAAAAATAGTTATTTCAATAGAAACTCCGTTAGATTCTTAATCAGTGATATATTCTCTATCACATAAGATCTTAACAATGCCCTCAAATCATTAACTCAAAAAATGGCACCTGAAACTCAAAAAAAAACTCGATTTTCACATTTTTCGTGTTTCCAACGTGAAAAATAGTGATTTCAATCGAAACTCCTTCAGATTCTTAATCAGTGACATATTCTCTATCACATAAGACCTTAACAATGCCCTCAAATCATTGACTCAAAAAATGGCACCTGAAACTAAAAAAAAACTTCATTTTCACATTTTTCGTGTTTCCAACGTGAAAAATAGTGATTTCAATAGAAACTCCATCAGATTCTTAATCAGTGATATATTCTGTATCACATAAGACCTTAACAATGCCCTCAAATCATGAACTCAAAAAATGGCACCTGAAACTCAAAAACAACTCGATTTCCACATTGAACATACGTGAGACACGAGGTATTGAAAAAACCGATAATTTTCTCGTACTATAGACCGAATTTCCCGAGTTTTACATTCCGACCAAGAATACCGAGTCGCCTGGTGAGATCCTGATCCGAACCGGCTGCGAATACGACCGGATCCCGATGTAATGCAAAAAAAAGTTCCACCCTGAAAACTGCTTATGTCGAACCGAACGAAACTTTTCCCCCGATCAAAAATACATGCTAAATCGGTTTACCGCCGGTGTTTTTCCCTTCGATCCCCAGTCCAGTTCCTATTGCCGCGGCGATATCGGGCCAACCATCAAGTTCGTTCGCGTTCATACGAGGTGAAAAAAAAAAACAGAAACATAAGGAAAAAAGAACAATCCATAACCGCGTGCATAAATATATGCACGCGGTTATGGATAGTTCTTGTTCTTTTCTCAAGAGCCAATGGTCATTGTTATGAGAGGGCTTATTTGCGTATATAGAGACGCACTGTAAACTTGTTTGTTTACAGTGCACTACGAACTTCGGCGCCACGTCAAGTTCGGGCGAAACAGAAGCGACTCGATCGAGTTCGTCGGGAGAGGGCAACAGGGATAAACGACCTTTAGGCTTTTCTCTGTCACAGACACATTACATGTGTATACACATGCATTTCGCGGGTTCGTGAAAAAGTTTCAGTCGATCCATTTCCGGATCGAGCCGTAGCTCAGACCTGTGAAGAACGAGAGAGAGAAAGAGAGAGATAGAAGAACAGTGTGCCCGTGTGTACGCGCGGTAGAAACGTCGAGTCTCTATGTTGTGTTTTTTTTTCTTTTCTCTGTTCCGCGCGAGTTGAACGAGGCGGAATACGTCACACGGGCATCCCAAGAACACGGACAGACGGACGGACGTACGGACACGCCGAGGCACAGCAGGTCCGTACTCGGGAGGGATGGCGGAAGAAGGGGGATGGGCCTGTCATTATTTCTTCAAGCCGCCGTATGTCTCTACGATCGTTCGTTCTCCTTCCCCCTTTGCCCTTCCAGTCCGTCCACCCGCCGGATGCCCGTGCACGCGCGAGAGACTGCTTTTCTTGCTCGCTGCCCTGCGTAAACGTACTTTCAGAATTCAGCGGCTCGCCCTCTGAGACAACCGGCAGAGGAACGGACGGACGCGCGAGTGCGCGCGCACGGATTCCACCGGCGTGGAAAGAGGATGGGAGGGGTGAAGGTTCTTGTATACGCCGCGATCAAGCGCCGCGTACAACCTGTCGCACACTTCGCCTCTCCCCCCCCCCCCCCCCAATCCTCTTGACGCTCGCGATCCCTTTCTCCCTTGTACCCGAGCACAGTTTGACTTTCACGGCGCGTCAACCTTGACAAAACACATCGGAATTGCTCAGCTTTATAAGACGATTCGTGCGCGCGCAACCACCCGACGTTACACCCTGCAACTCGTTCTCTCGCCGCTTCGATCATCCGCAGAGTGACTTTGCTCGAATTCGCGTGTCCTGCGGCCCCGGTCGAAGGGCCTCAAGAGACAGGCTTTTCGGAGATAGAACGAGCACCGATCCGGTGGTTGGTAACGATTTTTCTTGAGGTCGAACGAAGGTGAAGGAACATTGGGAGACGGTTGGTGATGAGAAACGGTTTGGTCGAGAGTAAGACGGTTCGGGAATCGTCAAGGGGTTGGGAGGGGTTGACAGATCGGTGGATGGACCTGCAATTGTTTGGGTTTAAAACTCAAAGACGATGTAACCTCACGATCGATACGATTTACGTCTCCGTGACTCGAGGTTCTTCGTGTTAAAAAAAATGTCGACAACCGAACTACGACCGTGTTGAAAGACCCCGCAGTCTCTAAATTCTCCCACGATCGTTACTCAGATCTGAATATTGCACCTAAACTCATTCCATCCACTGGAATGGCAGCCTTCGACAGTCACGTGACTAATCGTCGTTAAACTGTCGTTCCTTTCGATGGTTTAACAAGTACTCGCGCCAACTTCCGACTATTAACGTATCTTGTGCCTTGATATTACAATCTTTTTCCGAACTATCTTGATTCGCAGTTACATACAGTTTGCACAACTTCAGAGGGTCCCGATTTTTTTTTCTCGCTGCTCGTACTTTTGCTCTTTTCTACGAGAACCCCTTGGACGAACGAGAGGGGCAAAGGAGTTCGTTCGTGAGGTGAAAACACACGAGCAAACGAGAAGAAAACAAAACGCGCGAGAACGGGCCGAAGATTCGTACGTGTAGCGTGAGCGGGAAAAAGGGAGACAGTTCTTACAATGGCAGGATGCCACGGCGCTTTGTTTATAGATACACACATACCCTCGACCTCAAACCTGACGAACCCAGCCGACCTCCACCTCCACTTGCCCACACACTCTCACGCTATTTCTTCTTTTTTCTCGCGATTTAATATTACAACTTGATTACTCGTGTTGACGCAACATTTTGAGGTCATAATGACTTTTGGTAATTGTCACGCTTGCTGTGATACAATGGACGGCGCGAGACGCTTCAGAAAATCCTTAAGGGAGGAAATAGGGTTAGACGGTTCAAAAAATCGATTTTTTTTTTAATTTCATAAATTGTTAGTAAAACTATTGATAAATATGTTCCTAAAATTTTAAATGAAAATTCCGACTCGTTCTATTGTTATAAGCCATTAAGGGTGGAAATAGGGTTGGGACAGCGTTTTCTCAATGATTTTCATGAATTTTTTTATAGTATAAAAAATTAGTATAATTTATTGAAACTTTGAGAATATTTCATACATATATTTAAGTATATACTATAAAATTTTTGAAGGATTTCCTTGAAAAATACCGAAGAAAATTTATGACTGCCTTGACTTTGTTTTTCTTGGTACTATTTTTTCAAACGCGTTTTTCTGAAAACGACTTTTTTCGAACTTGCGTACACGCTATTTTGAAAAGTTTTCAACCAATCGTTTTGAAAATTGGCAGTTACTTTCTTCATAGTATTGCGCTCTATATGAAACTGAAATCGGAATATTATCATTATTTGAAATAATTTTTTTTTGCAAATAAAGTTGTAAAAAATGGCAAAAAATCATGCTTTTTTGTTTTGACCCGTGTAACAAATTTAATTTTCTATTTTTTTGATAGCATTCAGGTTCATATAGAAGAGAGACATATAATAAAAGTAAATTCCAACCTCGTTCCATTTCAGATGAAAATTGCGGTTTCCAGAATGTACGCAAAATGCGGAAGTAGGGTTAGGACAGCGTTTTCTCAATGATTTTCAAGAATTTTTTTATAGTATGAAAAATGAATATAATTTATTGAAACTTTATGAATATTTTATACATATATTTAAGTATATACTATAAAATATTTTAAGAATTTCCTTGAGAAACACCGCAGATATTAGCGACCCCATATTGCAGGTCACTATCAGACTCAGCATTGTGCTATTTTTTCAAATGCGTTTTTCTGAAAACGACTTTATTGGCAGGTACATTAGCATTTAGGTTCATATAGAAGAGAGACATATAATAAAAGTAAATTCTAACCTCGTTTGATTTCAGATGAAAACTGCGGCTTCCAGAATGTACGCAAAATGCGGAAGTAGGGTTTGGACAGCGTTTTCTCAATGATTTTCATAAATTTTTTTATAGTATAAAAAATGAATATAATTTATTGAAACTTTGAGAATATTTAATACATATATTTAAGTATATACTATAAAAATTTTGAAGAATTTCCTTGAAAAACACCGCAGATATTAGCGACCCCATATTGCAGGTCACTATCAGACTCAGCATTTTGCTATTTTTTCAAACGCGTTTTTCTGAAAACGACTTTTTTTGAACTTGCGTACACGCTAGTTTGAAAAGTTTTCAACCAATCGTTTTGAAAATTGGCAGTTACTTTCTTCATAGTATTGCGCCCTATATGAACCTGAAATCGGAATATCATCATTAATTAAAATATTATTTTTTTTGCAAATAAAGTTGTAAAAAATGGCAAAAAATCATGCTTTTTTGTTTTGACCCCTGTAGAAAATTCAATTTTCTATTTTTTTGATAGCATTTAGGTTCATATAGAACAGAGACATATAATAAAAGTAAATTCCAACCTCGTTTGATTTCACATGAAAATTGCGGCTTTCAGAATGTACGCAAAATGCTGAGTCTGATTGTGACCTGCAATATGGGGTCGCTAATATCCTAAGTGTTTTTCAAGAAAATTCTCTAAAAATTTTATAGTATATACTTAAATATATGTATAAAATATTCATGAAGTTTCAATAAATTATATTAATTTTTTTACTATAAAAAAATTCATGAAAATCATTGAGAAAACGCTGTTCCAACCCTATTTCCCTCGTTAACGGCCACGCGACGACCGATCCAACGTCGAATATTCATTATGTTACTGTGATTTTTTCGAAAAACAGTGAGGTTAGTTTGATCCGTCGGAATTTCGCCATTGCTCGTTGCGCGCGCACGTTCGAACGAGTCAAACGACGATTAAAAATGGCGGAATCAATGAATGTATTCGACGAAAAATCGAAAAGCCGTTCGATTTCAATGAAAATTCATATCCGAGGGTTTTTAAAATTGCCGATTTCGAATAAATCGTCAAATCTTCGATCTAAACAATGACGGCGGCAAGATGATTAGCCGAAAAACATGAAAATTGTACCAATTGTGCCGGAAAATCGGCGACTCCATGTTTTCGAGGTCGCTGATTTCGAATTTAAAGTAAAACTTTCGAAATTTTCGAATTTCGAACGAAACAATAATTTAATTTCAATGAATTCGTTATCCAGAGGTCCTTGAAGTCACGGATTACCATTGAGAAGTGAACATTTCGATTTAAACAAATGGCGAATCTGACCGAACGAAATTAAAAGAATGAATCATTCGATTTTAGCAAAAAAAAATTCGTATCCGCGTTGTTGACGCGGTCTTCCATCTTGATTTCAATGCAAAATTACTGCGTTTCGAAACTGTGACAGTTTATCTGTTCTGAGAATTGCGAGTGCATTAATTTGCGAGGATAATAAAATGTATTACACCAGTAGTCAATCGTACCCGTTTAAGTAACCTGTTATTGCCACTGAGGCACTAGTAGTTACGGCCGTATGAGTTCAGACACGGGAAACAAGTGGCTCTTATTACATTATATTTTTGTTATTATTTCGAAATTTTAGATAAATATATATATATTTATTTTTTTCCATTCGAGACAACGATGGCATGTCCGATTTTGCGCCGGATTGCCGAGCGTATAATATCGATCGTTCGGCGGGGTTAATAATAACGAGAAATCCGTGAACTGTGGCGCTAGCGTTCCTCGTTGTCGTTCCGCATTTGCGTGGCCAAAGGGGTAGTAAGAAAAGTGCTTCGTGATTGTATATAACTATATATTACATTATATGTTATATCTTTGGTTTAATACATGGGGCGTTTCGAGCCAAATCGAAAAATCCATAAATCTCATAATTTTTTTTTTCTTCCTGAACGTTTATAATATAAGTAAACGCAAAGAAAAATACATCAGATTCTCAGATTTTTCGTCGAAAATTTCATCGAACGTTAATAACAAAAGTCGTTTTTTCTGGAATTTTTATGGAAACCTCGGAAAAACGATTATAGCAATTTTCCGAAAAAAATATAAAATAAATAAATAAAAATTCTAAAAATTGAAAAGCTTAGATCAATTTTCTCGAAACTCAATAATAAACCGTATTTTATGTTAGTCCATTTCTGTAAAAAGTTTCAGCCCGATAGCTCGAAAATTGCACGGTCTAAAAAGAATTTGTTGCAGAATTTTCAAAATCTCATAAAATCCAAAATAATTGAAGAATTGTAGCGAAAAAAATAGCGTACATAGGGTCAATGCCGATTCACTCGCGTGACAAATTTCAGTCCAAAAGCTCAAACCACTTCGAGTTGAGAGAGGTTTCAATTTTTCATCCCCTATCGAATACGCACATACGTTCGAACATTTTGTCGAATTGTGTGTTTTTCGATGTTTCGACATGTTTTCAACGCATTGACATTGAAAATACGATTTTTTTTTTCACAAAAAAACTTTAGCGATGAGAAAGCAAAAATCGAAAATTTGATGTAAAATAATTTTTTATGTATCGTCCTACAAATTGGTAAAAGACAAATTTTTTATTTTCCATTGTAAATCCCTTGAATTAAGGCGGTAGTCTGATCTAGAAATTTGAAAAAATCGATTTTTTTTTTTTTTCATTTTCTTATTCCTTAGACCTTTCTTCATACGCTCCTGAAAACCGTTTATTGATATTTCAAAAATTAGCCGAGAAATAAATTTAAAGCTCATTTAACGGTGTCAAAACTTTGAAGGCGTTTATCTCAGAACTATGTTTTTCAAATCGGCGCCCACGATATCTCGCTAACTAATGGACCGATCGAGCTCAAATTTTGCACGTACCTTAGGTAGCCTGTTTCCGAGGACTGGTAGCAGAATTGAGTCGAACAATAATTTTGCCGACATTTTATAACTCGTCGAATACCCGAAAATGTATGAAATATCATTAATGAAAGTTCAGGAGGCCGGCATTTTGTCAAAAATTTTTTTTAAGTACCAATTCTGCTACCAGTGCTCAGAATACTCATACAGATTGAGAATATATATGTATTTTTTTTTTCAGATGCATACAACATCGTCCAGAGTGGGCGCCGATTGAGGCGGCTTTCGGCGCACCATGTTGCAACAAGGCAAAAAACTACATGAAAATATTAAAAATATTTTTTTTTTTTAATGTACAAGTATTCTCTAAGGATCAATAAATGCACGTGTAAATTTTCATCAAGACAACTTCGACGGTTTAAAAATTATTGCACATTAGAAATGACGTCAAAAATCTCGCTCTAGACCAGACTACCGCGTTAACGTTGAACGTCCGATATACGTTGGTTTTATGGCACGCCTATACGTATATCGATCGTTCTAAAACGTCCCGATATCTCGTCATCGTTTCACGGTAGTGACAAGAGATAGTTATTCAAATTGCTGGATTGGTTTTCGCTCGTACATATGTAATAAGTAAAAACAATTAATAAATGTAACATAACGGTATGCGGTAATAATGAAATGTTATAAAACGCTGAAACGGTGCATAAAGTCTCGTCGAGCAATTGAAATATTCATTTGACTATTTTCTAATTTTCTTTAATTATTCATAGACGAGGAAACATTTAATTTAAATTTTTCTACGTTTCCCGTACTATGTATTACCGATTTAAAAAATATTCCTTTTTTTTTTCTTACACCGGTCATAATTTTAACGACGGTGATCCGGACTGGACCGGTGTATGAGCGTTGACATTAAAATTGTTAAGTTAATATTTGACGTTGCAAAATTCAAGTTTTTCTTTCACGGAAATGTATATGTATGGACGAGCGTTGGAATTGAACGTGAGAGTCGAGTTCGTGAATAAATGGTGGTGAAGCAGAGAGAGAGAGAGAGAGAGGGAAAAAAACTAGAGGTATAATTCGAACGAATCGTCGATTTATCGCCACTCCTTTTTCCGTCCTATCGTCTACGTTCTTTTGTCGCTGACCTAACCACGTTTTACGAATAAATATACATATATATAAAACACGGGCGAACCGCGAACCTCTCGCGCGAACGCGAACTAGATTATTTCAAATTGAACGTTCGACGGTCTGCCGCGACGTTCTTTTTTTTTTCTCTCTCTCTTTTTTTTACCGCATCCCAAACCGCCATTACTTTATTTTTCCTATGCTATTGTCGAGTTTCGTAACGAGCCGGAATGAATTAACGAAGCATGAAAATCCGCACCGATCGTGTAATAATGCGCCACCGGTAGATGCTTGCGGTTAGTCGATTTATGAAAATATGGAAAAATTTGTTTTTTTTTTGTTTTTTGATATATTTTTTTGTAAATTTTTGACATATGCGGAATTGTATGGTCTTAGGCGATGGACAATTTTCTACTTATTACGAATCTTACGAAGTTTCTGTTGAAATCGTCATTTTTCGCGTTGAAAACACGAAAAATAGTAAACGTCGAGTTTTTTTTGAGTTTTTGGTGCCATTTTTTGAGTTCATGACTTGAGGGCACTGTAAAGATTGTACGTGATTAAAATTATGTTACGGATTATGAATCTGGAGGTATTTGTCTTGAAATCACTATTTTTCGCGTTGAAAACACGAAAAATAGTGGAAGCCGAGTTTTTTTTGAGTTTTTTGGTGCCATTTTTTTAGTTCATAATTTGAGGGCACTGTGAAGGTTGTACGTGATGAAAAAAGTATTACTGATTATGAATCTGGAGAAATTTATCTTGAAATCCTTATTTTTTGCGTTGAAAATACGAAAATTAGTGGGAGTCGAGTTTTTTTTTAGTGTTTGGTACCATTTTTTGAGTTCATCGTTTGAGAGGACTGTGAAGGTTATACGTGATGAAAGACATGTTACTGATTATGAATCTGGAGGAATTTGTCTTGAAATCACTATTTTTCGCGTTAAAAACACGAAAAATAGTGGAAGTCAATTTTTTTTTGAGATTTTGGTGCCATTTTTTGAGTTCATGACTTGAGAGCACTGTGAAGGTTGTACGTGATTAAAATTATGTTACTGATTATGAATCTGGAGGAATTGGTCTTGAATTTGTCTTGAAATCACTATTTTTCGCGTTGAAAATACGAAAAATAGTGGAAGTCGGGTTTTTTTTGAGTTTTTGGGTGCCATTTTTTGAGTTCATCGTTTGAGGGGACTGTGAAAGTTGTACGTGATGAAAGATATGTTACAGATTATGAATCTGGAGGAATTTGTCTTGAAATCACTATTTCTCGTATTGAAAACACGAGAATTGATGAATAGAGTTTATTTTATTTTTATTTTTCGTGTTATTTTATTTATTTATTTTTATTTTTTTAAATGAACAACATGAAAGTCCTACTAATGGCTTGTACGATAGAAATTTTTTCGTCGATTATGAATGGCAACCGAGTGTTCGTCGAAAGCTCAAAATTTCAAAGCAAAAAAAGTTAAGGAACACTAAAATGTATTAAAAAAAAAATTTCTCATCACAATTAATTTTTTATCGTTATATTATCGTACTGGGACTATGAAAAAACATTTTTACCTTTAATTTAAAACGTTACGGGAATAAATAGAATTATTTATCATGGGACACTCTAACAGGCACTCAACAAACTCAAGGGCACACAAAAAATTTACTTTCGTCAAGTAGATCGACTTCGAGGACTCGCAGAATCTCCCATGTAAATATACGTATATACGAGCTCAATATACTTATCCGAACAACCCCTTCTTATAACGCACATTGCTGGCGCTCGGTGTTTCGTTGCTAATGCGCGCTAATTTAATATTTGGACTTGCGTCACGCGATAAACGAGAAAATTGGGGCTATATTGCGATTCGCTCTCTCTCTCTCTCTCAACACACATACCTCGAGAACAGTGAAATCGCGGGTCCATGCGGTCTTAGGTTTTACCACATCGAAATACCAAAAGATCGGTCTTCTGTTCTGTACAAGTCTTTCACAATTTATACAGAGGATATATATACCCCACACGATATGTAATACGATAGCCCCGCCCTTACCAATTCGGAAATAACAATAAAAAAAAAACGAGGAGAGTGAAAAAAAAATACGAGAGAGAAATGAATGAAGAGCGAGAAATGAAAAAAAAGAAGGGATCGACATAAAGGGCATCTGATAAGCTCTTTATGTTCTAAGGGTCTGAATGGAATCTCTCTCTTTCTCTCTCTCTCTCTCTCTTTCTCTCCTTCTTTTTCATCGTCAATGAAAAACCACGATACAGCATTTTCCAAAACCTTCGAGTACCCTCGAGCCAAAAAACGGTGCCATTTCGGGGCCATTTTTTCTTCTTCGAGCATTACTATTTTTTTTAAGTCACTTTTAACGTCGATGTGACATCGCTCGTTGTTGATCTCGATAGCTGCAAAGACCGTGAATCGTTTTGTAAATTTTACATCGTAAATTAACTTGTCGATCTGTCCATCTTTACTTCGCGACATTTTGGGGCCATTTTCAAAAGCTTTCAAATATTTTCGACACCCCTTTCACACGTCTAATAATGGTTAACGTTATCTTTGTGCATCCAAACGTGAATTGTGGTTGGTAAAAGAAATAATAGTCTTTTTTTTATGTGCCATTTTGGGACCATATTTTTAATGAAATAAAAATATTTCGTCAACGTTTGTTTCTCAAAAATAATGTCCCTTGTCGTGACGTGACACAATGTGACCATTTTTTTCATTTTAACACTAAATAATGGCTATTAAAGACTTTTTTTTCATCATTTAATAGTCCCTGGATAAAAAAATGTTAATATTTCGTAAATTTTCCCTTCGATGTGATCGATTTTCCTCATTTTACTTTCTTTCGATCCGTTATAACTGTCGTTTGAATCGCGTTTGAATGAATATCGAGTCGGACGAATGGATTTTAAAATGCAATGAGAATAATCCTTGGTGATTTTAGGCTCTCGTGGATTATATACAGCGAGGAAATAAGGCACGTTTGCGAAAGGGCCCCATATCCCTTTCTCTCTCTCTCTCTCTCTCTCTCTCTCTCTCTCGTGCAACAGATCGCGACGACGAGACGGTGGGCGGGACACGGGCCTCTGGGGCTCCAAGGCGATCCACTCCGAACCTCACCGGTGTATATATATATATATATATATATATATATATATATATATATATATATATATATATACAAACGCGATATTTCCTCAGCACCTTTTCTCCACTTCGTCTTGTTCTTAGGGACCAGAAGATCGCGAACGGTACATGCGTATATGTATGTACATTGGGTGTTGTAGATGAGCATCAACGAACGTTACCATCTTTCAACGAAATTGCAAACGAGCCTCGCTGGCTCATCCTCTTAACTTCATATTTATTTATTTTCTCACTTTTATTTCCTCTTACCTATTCAATTCTCAAATTGTTCGAAATCATTTTTTTTAATAATACTCCCCCTGTGATATTGTTCAATATCGTTGAGGACGTTCATTTTTATTGTTCGGGCGACGTAAACTGAGCTACGAAATGAAACATAGAGGTTTTGGAGCAACGCTCGTTACAAATGAAATTGGAATTTTTTTTAAATGTTTAAAACGAAGGATTTTTTGTAAAAATTGTGTAGAACATTTGTACGCCTAATATATGGTATATTTATCACCCAAGATGTGATTATCGAAGGTTTCTTTAATAAAAAGTAATGATCCTAGAACGAAATTAGTAGAAATTGTTATTTTGAGTATTAGA
Organism: Oxytorus armatus; assembly: GCA_958009045.1. Classification (NCBI taxonomy): domain Eukaryota; kingdom Metazoa; phylum Arthropoda; class Insecta; order Hymenoptera; family Ichneumonidae; genus Oxytorus; species Oxytorus armatus. The sequence goes on from OY253755.1 coordinate 15,498,078, forward strand.
TGGACTATCAAATGGACTATTGAATGGACTATTAAATGAACTACCAAACGAACTATTAAATGGAATATTATATGGAATATCAAATGGACTATTAAACGGACTATCGAATGGACTATTAAACGGACTATTGAATGGACTATTAAACGGACTATTCAACGGATTATTAAATGGACTATGAATGAACTATTAAATGGACTATCAAACAGACTGTTAAATGGACTATTAAATGGACTATTAATGGACTATTAAATGCACTATTAAATGGACTATAAAACGGACTATCAAATGGACTATCAAATGCACTATCAAATGGACTATCAAATGGACTATCAAATGGACTATCAAACGGACTATCAAACGGACTATCAAACGGACTATCAAACGGACTATCAAACGGACTATCAAACGGACTATCAAACGGACTATCAAACGGACTATCAAACGGACTATCAAACGGACTATCAAACGGACTATCAAATGGACTATCAAATAGACTATCAAATGCACTATCAAATGGACTATCAAATGGACTATCAAATGGAATTACAAATGGAAAAGTCCATTATAAAATGGACTATTACATGGAACATTAAATGGAACATTAAATGGATCATTAAGTTGATTATTCGATTGACTTTTGACTATTTGGACCGTATCGGTTATTCCTTTTTAAACGATTTCTTCAATTAATTTCAATACTAACTAACTAAAATGAAATGCTTAAATGTTTGTAAAAAAAAAATCATAAAAACAACAAGTTTTTTCGGAAAATTCTGATGCAATATCGAAAAATTCCTGTATCCATCATGAACGAAGAATATTTCACGATTTCTACATTTTTCTCCCCAATAAATTTTTCCTCTTTTCTTTTCGAACCCTCTCTTTATTCAGCCGTTCGAGCGTCCATATACAATATATATCTAAAATCATGCCGAATCTCATCGAAAATTCAGTCTCAGTCGATTCGCAATGTGAATGCACGATGAGAATGAGGAATCGGCGACAGCGAGATGAGAATCAAGATCTGCCAATGGTCAAGGGGAACGAGTCACAAGTTGAGAGATACGACGATCGATTCCCGATGGTTCTCGATTGAGATGTCCCCACCCCCCTCGCTGCCCCCCTCGCGGACCGTCGCTGTTGAGGACTTTCTCACTCTCTCTCTCTTTTTCTCATTGACTTGAATATATCGTGAGCCGGGACAACCGATCGAGGACACCATTTCACACACACCTTTCTGAACATTTTTTTTTTTTCATTTTTTTTTCCATTTGAGATCTCTCTCTCTCTCCCTCTCTTTCTCGGTGAGCTTTGTGCGCAGAAAGGCTTGACGAACGATGTGTCAGCGGTGACAACTGGCGCAAGCGCTACCTGAATACGCAATGAACCGCGAGACTTTTTCATACATACATATATATATATATATTCTATATGTATTATGGAGCTATATATATCGTCGTTTTCCTTTCTGTAGCTTTCGCGATGTGTTGCTCCGTGAATAAGCCGAGCACCATAACAAATTGAATACAATAATACGTCCCGATCTTATGTTTCACGAGTTTGCATAACATTAAACCGAAATTATTTTATCCTCGAAGCGGAATGAGCGATTTATTGATGAAATTGATTTTCCATCGAATTTTCCGATTTTCACAATGTATTTACGACTTTATGGCGAAAACTCTTTGTTATTCGTGATCAGCGGTAAATTTCCGTACCAAAATGGTCGTGAAACATATTCGGTAAAGAAAATAAATTTTATTTATTTTTTCATCACACCTTTTTGTTAATTGAAAAATATGAGAACTTCAAAAGCTCGTAGCTCCGCTCTCGTGTGTCGTATACAGGTTTAATGGGAGAGTTTTGAGAAGCTCTCGAGTAAAATTAGACAATGACATCCCGGTGTCATGACGATATCTCGCTTTTTTCGAGACGCAAAACCACTTTGAATGTTGTCGATGAAAATATCGATAAAGAAAAATTTTGTCGTGTGCATTCGAAAAATTCGGAGAAAAATCGCAAAACAACAAACGAAGCGGCGTTACGAAGCTCGAACGATCACGAAAATATCGGGCACAGATGCGAAATCTCAATTTCACCAGGAAGCGAATTTAATCTGTCGTTTCGGTGAACTCGATGATTTTTTTTGCCTTTTTTCCGACGAAAATGCCGACAATTTGCGAAAAAAAAATCATTGTGTTCGTGCCGGTTGTAAATAAATGGAAAAATATCGGTCAATAAATGTCTTCGATGTTGTTGCATATAGTATGGAAATTGTGGTCGTTTTGATCGGCACAATGTTACGTGCGCGAGAAAGAAAAGAAATATATAAAAACGAGTTTCTCGCATTGCCTTTGGAATTTTATGGAGATTTAGAAATTCTACCGATGGTAAAACGAGAATAATATATATTTCGCGAGATCAGCGAGCGGTTTGTGTGCGTGCGCTGTGAGACTGCTGGGAGCGCAATTCCACGGGCATAACTATGCGGAACGTTCTCTCTCTCTTCCTTCTCGCTCTTTTCTGTTCCGCGAGGGACGGAGTGGGACAAAGAGAGAATTTTATTCTTTCGCTCTGTTCGACCGTGTATACATATATGTTGCAGTGAAAGAGCCGGGAATGAAACAAACGAAATGCCGAAGAGCGAAGAGGAATAAGAAGAGGAAGAAGTACGAAAAGGAAGAAAAATCGAGAGTCAGAGAGGGAATAAGAGATAGAGAAGCAAGAAAAGAAACCACGCGCACGAATGCCTTGGCTGCACTTCAAACGATCCCGCGGTGGTGTCCGTCCCGGCCACACGCCGCAGTGCCCTCTATACCCGTGTTTTCCCATCTCTCTCTCTCTCTCTCTCTTTCTCTCTTTCTGTGACCTTCCCTATCCTTCTTTTCTTGCAAATCCTGCTACTCCGGATTCCTGTAATTGTTCATTTTTGCGAATTCTTTGGTTTTTCATGCACACACCCACCCAGCTACACACACACACACACACGCACACGCACACACACCAAAGATTGCGTGAATGATAAACGCCCTTACGCCCGAATCGCTGCACATTAGGAGGTCCGAAGTTTTGTACTTCAGTGTACACTGGATCTTCAAACTTTTGTACTTAAGTATGACGTTTTGTACTTAAGTATGAACTTTTGTACTTAAGTATACACTTTTGTACTTAAGTATGAACTTTTGTACTTAAGTATGAACTTTTGTACTTAAGTATAAACTTTTGTACTTAAGTATGGACTTTTGTACTTAAGTATGAACTTTTGTACTTAAGTATGATTTTTTTACTTAAGTATGAACTTTTGTACTTAAGTATGAACTTTCGTACTCGCTAACAAATCAGAGTTCAAACTTTCGTACTCAAGTATAAACTTAATTTCGAACTTTTTTATTTAAGTTTGCATTTAATTACGCTCGTTTGTACTTAAGCATAAACTTAAGTTCGAACCTTTGTACTTAAGTATAAAGTTAAGTTTGAACTTACGTACTTAAGCATAAACCTAAGGTCGAACCTTTGTGGTTAAGTATAAAGTTAAGTTTGAACTTTTGTACTTAAGCATAAACCTAAGGTCGAACCTTTGTACTTAAGTATTGAGTTAAGTTCGAACGTTTGTACTTAAGTATAAACTTGAATTCGAAATTTTTTTCTTATGGATACATTTAAATTCGAACTTGTGTACTTAAGTATAAACTCGAGTTAGAATTTTTGTACTTAAGTACAAATTCGAGTTAGAATTTTTGTACTTAAGTTCGACGTTTTTTTTCGTCAAGTAATAAATGTGTAAATAAACATGAGTGTCAACTTGAGCCCGAACTTAAGTTTTTTCGATCTGCTCAATTTCCAGATTTATATATTCTAAGCTCGGCATTAACGAATATTTTCATCTGGCTTGTGTTTTATATCCTCGGTATTCGGGAGAACACTCTTCAATAGATACAGATTCATACACGCACGCATTAGACATGAATACACGCATTTCTGTGTATGTATAGACGAAAAGGGCTGGATTTCGTGGCTGGATGGGTGGAAGAATATCGCTGCATACGTAGCTAACGGTATATAGAGTGTATAATACGTACAAGATGCCTGACGAGGGGTTGATAAAATACTGTGTATAATATACTTGAAAGTAGTATATTTATACATGCACATATGTGTATATATATATATATATATATATATATATATATACTGTAACCAAAAGGGTGCGGGTAGCCCCTGCAAGAAACGCCCACGCGTATCTCGATCTAATAAATTCAACATTTCGCCGGTAAATCCAAAGCTCCTCTCTCTCTCTCTCTCTCTCTCTCTTCCTCTCTCTTTCCATATATATATATATGTCTGAGGATCGACTAAAATACGAAGACTTTATATAAGCAGGTGAGATCACATCGGTGAAATAGAACTTTAAATCGCGAATATTTGGCACGGAAGAAAGAGAGAGAGGGAGACGGAGTTGAAAAGCTCGTTTTTTTATACGGGGAGGACCATTCTAGGAATCGTAAGGACTATCAAAGACTTTTGATCAGGATCGACGCCCGTCGATGATGATTTATAATATGCCTAGCTAAAGTCTCGAAGTCTCGATTAACGAAATATTTAAATTGCAAGAATATAAGTGTGAAATGAAAAGAAAAGAAAAAATGTAAGGGTTGAAAAATATTTTTCAAGGGTTACTCAGAGATATTGCAAAAGAACGAACAAAACTCGTTCACTCTTCTGCATTGATAATTCAAAAGATTTAATGCGAATTAGAAGAATTAATTATTAATAGATGCGAAAATAAGCAAACCCAATATAAAAACAATGACCAATTACATTTTTATAGTTCCAAATAATGCACACAATTTTTCTGTTTCAATTCAATGTCGTTTGATGAATAATTGAAAAAATTGACGAAAAAAAATCTACTACGAAACTACCCTCTTTTCTGTGTGAAACGTAAGAAAAATTCAATACTAACATTCAATATTTTTAACGAAATATTTATTAAAATATTTGAAAGTAAACAGATGCCCAGGTTCAAGCTCGGTAAAATAAAAATTTGTAAACTGGCAAATACCTCTTTTTCTTCAACCCCTTACCCCCAAAAACGTGCCCCAATTACCCCAGAGATTAAAACGTCAGCGTGTCTGGCTCAAGTACACGTCGAAGAAATTTATATTTTCCCTTCGTGGAGTCGTGAACTTTCGTGGTCACGAGCCTCTCTCGAGTGTGTGAGTATAGGTCATCCATTTTGTCTCGCAACGTCGGACGCTAAAATTCGCTCTGGGAATCACGTGTAAAAACGTTATTAACGGCACGCTGGCGCGTCAACGCGAACAAAAGTATATGCATACAAAGTTTACGGACGTTGTACGTGAATTTTTCGAATCGAAAAGTGTCCGTGTACCGAGGATAAAAGTATTCGATCGAGTATAGCGGAGCGAAGGAAACGTCGAATGGCGTCGAATGGCGTCGAATCGCGTCGAAGACGAACACATGAGGTTGCTGGTGCGGAGCCATCAGAGGGCGCCATATACACGATATATATGAGAGAGTTCTTTGGAGAGTCCCAAGCGAAGAAGGAAGTAACGGGATGATTTATATCCGTTGCTACCAGTCCTGCTCCCGCAACCCAGCGATAATACCAATCATTATCATCGCTTAATAACAGGCATTACTGCCAACATTGAAATAATGCAAGCGTGTGTGTTGCAGGCATCTCGGGTACACTAACGCTGCAACTTTATACGGGAGATGTTTGCACGTGTGTATATTCGCGTTGGCACGTTGGGCTCTTCAGTTCCTACTGAGCCTCTGACCCATTCCAAACAACCCCCTCCTGCCCCGTCTCAATCATTACAGCCGACTTGTATGAATTATAGAGGACGTTTCAGGGAACAACTTTTACGAGACTCGATGATTTGTGGAAACGCGCAAAAAAGTCATTTGTCTTTGAGGCCAACTATTCTGTGAAATTGTTGATTTTCGTTGTTTTCGAGTAACAAAATAATTCCCGTGGTTTGTTGACGTTGCACGAATTATAAATGATGTTACGAAACAACTTTTACGAGTAAATTAAATGACTTCAGAGATATAGGATTTGATTTGAAAATTTTTGAGTTTTTGTTGTTTTTTGTGTTTTCAAAACAACCCCTAAATTTTGTTGGAGTTGTAAGAAGTGTCGATGATGTTTCGCGACAACTTTTACCGGACTCGATGACTGGTGGGAGCGTGAAAAATTGATTCGTTCCAGTCGTATTATTTCGAAATTGTTTTCCGTATTCCAAACAACCTCTATCGTTTGTTGAAGTTGCCCGAGGGATAGAGGACGGTTCAGAACAACTTTTACGAAACTTGACGACTCGTAGCGACGTAAAAAATCGATTTTTACTCGTGGCAGTTAATTTCCTCGAAATTATTGATGTTTTTGTTGTATTTTGCAGATTTTTTGTAAATGAATTCAATTTTTGTTATTTTTCAATCCCCGAGTTGCGTCATTAAATTATTAAAAATTATTCAATTTAAGGTAATAGTCTGGCAACTTAAGCCGATTTTCATGTCTTTTTTGTGGGGCGTTTTTTTGTAGGAAAATAAAAATGAATCGTTTTGGATATTTAGGATGTTTTTATTTACATATTAAAGTAACGAAAAAAAAATTTTTTCAACAAATTTTATAGTTTATTATTATTATTATTATTATTGATCGAAGTTGGCAGCCTAACTTATTGCACCTTTTTCGGGTCCTAACTTTTTTTCCACCGAACCGACTGCTTTCAAATTTTAACAGGCTACTCTACACACTTATAGTTCTCGTCGGAACTACCGAGAAATTTTGTCACCCCTAACTTTTAATTTTACAACCCCTTCTTTGCTAAAGTCTTTTTATTTTAGCAAAGACGGGGTCGTAAAATAAAAAGTTAGCGGAGAAAAAATTTCTCGGTAGTTCCGACGAGAACTATAAGTGCATAGAGTAGCCTGTTAAAATTTGAAAGCAATCGGTTCGGTGGAAAAAAAGTTAGGACCCGGGCTGCCAACTTCGAGGTGCCAACTTCGATCAATAATAATAATAATAATAAACTATTAAATTTTTTCAAACAAATTTTTTTTCGTATCTACAATATGTAAATAAAAACATCCTAAATATCCGAAACGATTCACTTTTATTTTCCTACAAAAAAACGCCCTCCAAAAAAGACATGAAAATCGGCTTAAGTTACCAGATTACAAGCCTTAACCATATCGCGTTTAACTCGAACAACTTTTGAATTTGAACAATTAATTACAGAAATTTACTAATTCGCTTAGAAGAATAATGGTTTTTCTTTCTTCCAATTCACGACAGAACCGAAATATTAAAAGATATATAAATATGTTTTGTATATGTATGTGCGATCGTGTCGCTATCGGCTTGTATCTGTCGAGCGTCGTATCCCCTCCGGGCTACAAACGGGAAAGTTTTGCCTCCTGGCACGCGATTGGGGTCTCCGGAGAACTTTTTCGATCCCCCATATAAATTACACATATATATGTATATTATATGTACATGTCCAGCAGCAGTAGCAAGAATCAACACGAAACACATAGTCCTCTCTTGTCAACTCTCTCTCTCTCTCTCTCTCTCTCTCTCTCTTTCTCTCTCAGACTCGGGTGGAAATATTTACCGACGAGCTTCTGGAATTGCTAACCCAGCATCGACCCGCGTTTTATCCGTGCCACCGCGACAAGAGAACGAAAAAAAAAAAAAAGGAAGAAAAAGTATCCGGAACGCGATTGTGCATTAAATGGGAGAAAAAAAAATTACGAAAGGACATAGTTAATTAAAAGGCTTTTGATGAATTAATTTATTAAATAATTTCAATGATCAACACTGTGTTATTTGTGATTAGTGGGAAATTTCCGATCGAATGATCGTTAATTTGGTTAGAAGACTCGAAGAAAAAATTTGTTGCTTATTTTGAAAGGAAAAGAAAATATGGAAATTTCAATCGGCGATAACTTTGCCACTGTTTGTCGGATTTCGATTGATAACGAGGTTTTTGAAAATGCCAAGAGCTGACTTAGAGAATGACACTATATTCGCGGTGGTGACTATATTTTTGTGGCCGTGACAGCCATATGAAAATCGTCAAAAATCGCGGTAAACCAGAATGACAAAAATCTATGGTCCTAGTTGAAAAATTTGTAAAAAATTAAAAAAAAAATCGTAGACTAATGAATCATGCGGCATTTCAATCCTCGAAGGAATACGAAGAGAATGGAAGCGGCACGGGCTCGCTTCTCCGTTGAGAAGCACAGTTACGAGCATTTTAGTGAAGCTACATATTTTTTTGCCAAAATGCAACAATTATTTTTTATCCATTTGGAACCCCGGATGTATTTGCTTTCTCGCTAATCACGAATCCGATCAGCTGCTTATCTCGAAGGTTTGAAATTTTTCAAAAACCAAATCTCCCGAATTTTTTGTGCTCCACTGAAAATTTTTTTAACTCAATAAATTCACAAATAAAATATATTTTTTAAAATAATGTACAGACACGTATTTCGTGGTATATACGTATGGGCATAGCCGCCATGAAAGTCCGACTGACCGTGTTCGATGGCCACCTATCGCTTGGGCGTGGTGCACGTTTTTTTTTATTGCTCTCCTTGCGGTGGTTTAACTTTTTTTCTTTTTTTTTTTTTATTCTTCTGGTCGTTGGTCTTGCTCTACGGTAGTCGAGAGAGCCGGGGGGAGAGAGAGAGAAGCTGATGTGGTACAGAGACCATATAACTACCAGGTTTATATACGCCCAGGAGTGATGCAGGATCGGTGGCGTTTCAATTTATATCGGGTTATAATTTTTTTTTTCCTCATTTTTTTTTATGGCGACTAAAAAAAAAATGGGATCGCGAGAGATCCGATGATAAAAACGAGTTAAATTTTTTATCACCCCACAAAACGGCTCGCGGGCATTTACCGTAAATTATTTGTTGGTAACGAAAAAAAAAAGAATTCACTCTGGCCAAATAGTATTGTACTTTTTGGAAAATCAATTAATTCGTCGATAAATTAATTGTAATTTTTGGATAACATTAGAAAAGCTCGTTTTGTGACGTAAATAAAATTTAACATTGACAATTTAATTCCTTTTCGTAGAAAAAATATATTTTGAAGTTAATTCAATTGCTTTAGTAATTAATCATATTTGCGAAATACTTGAAAATTGTTTCTGCTTGTGGGGATGAAAAATGACATTGTGAATAAGGCTTCTCGAGATGCTTTAACGATTAATAAATTAAATTTAACAATTGATTGAATTATCAATTCGATTTTTTTACTTAACTGGAAACTTTCTTGTTATTTTTGTTGTCAATATTTTTTTTGCTCCGATTCTATATTTTTTTTCTTCTTATTTCCTGTTTCAACGAGTATAGGTATATACGTTTATACACACGGGACACTGGTTGACACGCGATACATGCGTCAGCGTTTCGAGGAAATAGCGCGAGTTCGAGTGGTGGAAAAAAATCATATACGCAAGAATCACTGTATACGTATTTATCGTGCTAAAAATCAAAAGGGCGTAACTGGAATAATTACAAATTTCGACAGCACGAAAGTTGGGACGTTTTTTTAACGCAAGAAGGCTGAATAAATGAAGCTATTTATGAAAAGCCTGGTCAATCCATCAGGTTCGCCAAAATCGTCGCGTCGGGGAGGAAAAATGAAAGAGACAAATTGTTTCACTAAAATCCTTGTAGTTTCGTTTCGCGATGGAGTTGCAACTCCATTCTTCGCTCATTCTCTTCGCAATTCTTCGAGCTTGAAAACGCCGCTTCATTCATCGAGATACGATTTTTTTTGAATTTTTTACAAATTTTCAAAGCCCATACGATTTTTACAATTTGATGCGCGGCTAATTTTTTTTCTCGTCGACGTTACAAAGCGCCCTGACGTTCACAAATATTGAGATATCGCGTCGAAGGAAACTTCATCCCCTGAGTCTGCTTCCGGCGTTTTTAAAACACCCCCTATCGGCCTCGATCGGCTAAACGGGAGCGGACTTATGACCAATTGAAATTTTGATATCTCGATATTGCGAGATTTGCCAAAAAAAATAGTAACAATATTTTTTCAAATCTTCCAACATGTTTCAACGCCTTTTTGGTACGGAAATTGTCCGCTGATCACGAATCTGGAGGAGTTTTAAACGAGTAACGAAAATTTTCGTGTCGGGATGCTGAAGACGTTGAAAAACCCGGTTTTTTTAAATCTTACGGAAATCGTACGCACGATTATATGTATATTGTATGCTCGAGCAATGAATTATAAAGCGGAATAAAGGAATCCGACCGTGAAACACTTTAATTCGCGGCGATTCAATTTCTATCGCCCAGTGTCGAGGGACCGCTGATTCATAAATCGCGACGCTTGAAGTAGCGAGTCGAGGGGAGAGCGGGAGGGATACGCGAATATGTTACGATAAAACCGTTAGGGGTGACAATTTCCGAGAGGATAATTGTAATTATAATTGGAATGTACGAGAGAGGCAACCGGAAAGTCCGACTATCCAGGGTCCAGACTATTTTCTCTCTCTCTTTCAAAATCCCGGGCTCGCTCAAACTCCCTCGGTCACGATCAACTTCTTCCCAGACCTGTCCGACGTAAACCTACGCGTTGTGCTTTTGCGTCAATGTTTTGCCTGGTCTAGCAAAGCGAGGAGAGAAAATTTATGGCTAACTCGTTAGCTCAACTCGTCGTTGGATCGCTCTTTCTCTTCTCCGTCTCTCTATCTCTGTCTTTTGATTTCTCGCGGGTCTACTACATCGAGTTAGGAAAACCGGACACTTTGGTAACCCTATACCCAATGTCCAGGGCGTGGCGAATCGATGATTTAGCGAAGTCATTTGTGCCGATAACGCTGACAGATGCCGTTCATCGAGAGCTATCCTGTTACTTTGCAGAAACACACACACACGCACATGCGTACGAGTTTGTGTGTGAAAGAGCTTGGTTGCTTGGATGGACCAATTTACCTAATATAAATCGCAACGAGATATTGTTCGAAACAGGATTTGTCGAACTTGAACAAATTTTAGCTTTTCCATACTGTAGGGGATCGCAGTAGTTGAAGAAAAAAATCAATAGGTATAATGTGGGTTTTGCAGAGGGTGGGTTAAACTTGTAGTATTGACATTTGAATCGTTTCGTACTTTTTTTTCTCACACTTTTCCATTTCGTAAATTTCTTTCCGCATTTTTTAATTTCGTAAATTTCTTCTTGAGTCTTCACATTGCAAAAATTTCATTCCACATTTTCATACGTCATAAATTGATCTTCCACATTTCTACATTTTGTAAATTTGATCATGCGATTTGACATTTCAGAAATCTCCTCCCACATTTCTACATTTCATAAAGGACTTCCACGCATTTCCACGTTTCATAAACTCATTTCCAGATGACATTGAGATTTCTCATTTACATGTTTCCTGACATTTTCACATTTCACAGACTTCTTCCCATATTTTCACGTTTCATAAACCGTTTCCCACATTTCCATATTTCATAAACTGCTTCCCACATTTCCACATTTCATAAACTGCTTCCCACAATTCCACATTTTATAGACTGCTTCCTACATTTCCACATTTCATAAACCGCTTCCCACATTTCCACATTTCATAAATATCTTCCCTAATTTCCAAATTTCATTGGTTCCCACAGTTGCACGTTTAATAAACCGTTCACCACATCTGCGCCTTTCGTAAACTGTTTTTCCAAATTGTCAAATTTCATAGAAATTCCTCCCCACATTTCTACATTTCATAAAGGACTTCCACGCATTTCCACGTTTCATAAACTCATTTCCACATCCCCTCACATGTTTCCTCACATTTTCACATTTCACAGACTTCTTCCCATATTTTCACGTTTCATAAACTGTTTCCCACATTTCCACATTTCATAATCTGCTTCCCACATTTCCACATTTCATAAACTGCTTCCCACATTTCCACATTTCATAAGACGCTTCCCACATTTCCACATTTCATAATCTACCTCCCACATTCCGATATTTCATAAACGACTTCCCACATTTCCAAATTTCATAATCTGCCTCCCACATTCCGATATTTCATAAACTGCTTCCCACATTTCCAGATTTCATAAATGTCTTCCCTAATTTCCAAATATCATTGGTTCCCACAGTTTCACATTTAATAAACCGTTCACCACATCTTCGCCTTTCGTAAATCGTATTTTCCACATTGTCAAATTCCATAGAAATTCCTTCCCACAATTTCGCATTTCATAAATTTCCATGAAAATTTCATCATTTCATACATTTCCTCGCGAATCTCCACATTACATATTCTCCTTTTTAGCTTTCTTATATCTGCCAACATTTCGACATTTCATATAAGCTTCCCTACATTTTTGCATTTACTCTTCTTTTCTACCGTACATTTTTCTCGTCTGTTCAGAGACTCCGCAACGAATTTTCGCCGTTTCATAAATTTCTCCCCACATTTTCCCCAAATTTCGGTCACATTTCGTCGGATTCCGTTCCGCGATAACGCAACATGACGTTTCACGTTTCATGTAACACGGAAGCTCCATCGCTGGCGAGTTCGTATTTCAAACCGAACCAAACATAAATATCATCATATTCCGATAAATGTTTCATCGGGAAACAAAATTTTTTTAAATAAATAAATTTCACAAATCGATGAACTAACCTGTGTCTGGGTGAGTCCAAGACTCGCCGCGAGCTCTGCCCGCTCCGGTAACGCGAGATACTGCGTTCTCTGGAATCGCCTGTTCAACTGTTGTAGCTGAAGACTGCTGTAGATTGTTCGTGGTTTTCTCATTTTTTTTCCCTTGCCGTTCCTCAATGAGCCACCACCGCCGCCGCCGAGTTCGTCGACGAGACTTCCGCCCTTGTCGCCCAACGGCGAGAGGTCTGCGAACATGCACCACCCTGACATCAACTTTCAGAATTCCCGTCAATCATTGGCGAGCCAAACCAAAGAGATAATCAACTGAAAACCGTGTGACCTCTACTTTGTTTGTTTTTGTGTTGTGCTTCTATTTACTCTGATAAAACTGTCAATTACGTTCGAATGTGCGTCTCAAGGTTAAAATGTCTGTTATTCGAATCTTTCAAGGTCAATAGATCGTAAACATGAAATATGAAAGGAATTGAGTAACTGGAATTGTGTTTTAAGGCTGCCAAAAACTTCGTTCTCGATGATTTGTTGCTGTAAACACGTGTCGGGTCGAATTTAAGGGTGGATGGGGAAATTCTATTGCATTATTTAATCCAGAGCTTTAAGTTCGATTTTTTTTTACCTAAATAAGTAATTTCAATGTTAAAAAATCCTTGTCCAGGAAGTTTTTACACTCAAATTCATTGCGCGACGAATTTCAATGAAAAAATAATCCAATGAATTTTTACGTCGAGTTTTGGGAGGGTGAATATTTTTTTTTTTATTATAAAATTTAATGTCTAAAAAATTTCGATTAAAAAATTATTGTTTCAGAAGTTTTTGCTCTAAACTTCTCTATGCATAGAATTTTTATGAAAAAAACCATAATATGCAGGAAATTTTTCACAAAGATGTCAAAATTAAGGGATTTCCCCGGCAACAGAAACAACAACAACAAAAAATAGCCGCTGAAAATTTTCGTGAAAATGGTCCTGTCCCAGTGAGATTTAATTTTCCATGAGATTTCTGGTATTGCAGGTACGGAATAACGAGTTCATGCCCTATCGCGAAAGATCGAGAAAGAATCGAGGGGAAAGAAAAAGGTAAACACGACTTTGGGGCAAATCTTTTAAATCAGATTGTGTCAGGTCGAAAGAAAATCTGCGGCTTTTCACCCTTCCAAGGATTCCTAGGACGAACAAAAAAATATAGGGCATTCCGCGTCTCATAAACCTGTGACGTCCCTTCACTCTTTGTAACCCCTCACCATTTGGGTTTTGGTTAAGAAATTTATTCTTAATTTTTTTTCGTTAATCACTATCTGGTGGTAATTAATAAAAAAATGATTTCCCAAAAATCAAATGGTTAGCGGTACTTGTAAAAATCTGAAAAAATTCCGAAAAATCGTACGTCCTACGAAAATTTTTAAATCATCCCCTACAACGAGACGGCGTTCGTTTCTACTTTTCTTCGACCTTTCATTTGCGAGATAAACAAAAAAGAGTGTAGTGAATATTTTTTTAGGAACGTAAGAACGGTATAAAAAATTGTGAATCAATTCCCAGGGGGTTGGGAAGATTCTGGAGAATTTTTTTAAAATTTGATTATATTACCCCTAACATTTTTATGCAAAATACTTTTCTTTTTTCAAGATTATTACCAATCAGGGGCGGAGAAAAAATTGTCTTTTAAGCTTGTAAAAACAGTATGAAAAAGAAAAGGGTGCGCCAAGTATCAGAGGGGCTCGTAGCCCGGTAAATTCGACTGGGAATGTCCGATATATATGTACAGATATATAACTACCCCTTTGGTGTCCTTGGACCTATGACTAATCGTGAAATCCAGCGAGAGAGAGAGTGGAGATTTTACTACGAAAGAATTTTGAGGACGAAGGAGGTTGAGGGGGTTAAAGACCCTTGAAGAAGACCTAAATCCTTGTGAAAACAACCGTTTAATACCTGATCCATCACTCGACGCAAAAACTTCGAGTTTGAAGCCATTTTTGCTCTCTCTTTCTCTTTCTCTCTCTTCCACCCTTCTCGTCGTTACGGATTAATTTTTTTTTCCCCAAAGATGCTTCTGCTTCTCTCGCACTAAATCCCCGTCGGATTTATCGCGGTCACTAAACGCTTCTTTTCGCTAATTGGATTCTCTCTCTCACCCCTAATTCCTCCCGTTCGACGGGTCTCGGGGCATCACTGTCTCCCGAGAGGATTTCGACCGCTGTCAGGACGGGCCCCGAAGAACACTTTTCAAACCGAAAAAAAATTATCATCTTTACATCCGATTTTTATTTTGCTCCTGCTTTTCACGTTATCAGAAAAATCATCATTAATGCAAAAACGTGCCCGTTATCGTGGGCTCGTATAAAAAGTCTCGTATCACGCGATCTTTATTTATTTCTGATCTAAAAGTTTTCGCGGCAAACGGACACACGCGAGCGTGCAAAAATAGTAACGAGGAAAGTGTCTTCGTTTAACACCCCCACCCCGCGCAACGAAGCTTTGCGATCCACGGGGGATGTTTATAAACGAGTCTGGTGTCTTTTTTTTTTTTTCTATTTTTATCAAATACTTATTCACGCTTTATCATTACCGATCTCTGTCGTTGAGCCCGATAAGTTTGCGGTAACGATGGAATTAAATCCCTCGGATATTTTGTATTTATAGACGCGTGCTCGCGCGAGGTATATACCACCGGGGGATGGTTGCAAATAAATGGAAACGCTCGGACAGTTTTTACGAGTTTTACTAACTTATTGTTGTTTATATATGTAACAAATTATTTGTGGAATATTTATCTGTGTTTTTTTTACAGGCGGTTGAAATTCATTGGGGGTGGGATTTTTGGGGTTATTGACGAAATTGTTTGAATTATATTGAGTATGGAAAATCGGAAATCGATTTCGAAATAATTCGGGGAATTGCATTCGGGATGGGGATTGTTTTATCGTTGAAATTTCAGATTTGGGGGTAGTTTTTGGTTAAAATTAATTGGATAAAATCAACTATGAGGAAAATTTAAATCTTAAAATTGATCAAATACACTAAAAATTCTGTGAATAATATAAAAAAACATTCCACATCAAAAATGTTGTTAAAAATCACGAGATAATCTTAAAAATCGCTAAATGTTAAGAAAAATCACTCCAAACGTAATTTCATTGTTAAAATTCGCCGGAAAATAGTTTAACTCCTAAAATACACTAAACAGAGAAAAAATTTACGATAATTTAAAAAAAAATTATCCTAAATTTTGTTATTGAAGAACGATCTTAAAAATTCTTATGAAAAAAATATGTATCCTGTATCATATAATAATTCTTTAAATCCAAAATCCAGTAGATAGTTAAAAAAAAGTATAACAAAAAAGAATCCTTTAATGTTCGAAATTTAAATATGAAAATTAGTTTCCGAAGTGAGGGTGAATTTTTATACGTACACATTTTCATTTGCTAGCGCGTTCGTTATTAACGACGCGGAACACGCAGTTTTTACTAGCTTATTGTTATTTATTTGTGGTCAAAAATAATTTGTGGAATATTTATTTGTATTTTTTTACAGGGGGTTGAAATTCATTGGGGGTGGGATTTTTGAGGTTATTGACGAAATTGTTTGAATTATATTGAGTATGAAAAATCGAAAATTGATTTCGAGATAATTCGGGGAATTGTATTCGGGATGGGGATTGTTTTATCGTTAAAATTTCAGATTTGGGGGTAGTTTTGTGTTGAGGGAGAAAATAGGGTTAGATGGTTCAAAAAATCGATTTTTTTTTATTTCATAAATTGTTAGTAAAACTATTGAAAAATATGTTCCCAAAATGTTAAATGAAAATTCCGACTCGTTCTATTGTTATAAGCCATTAAGAGGGGAAATAGGGTTAGGACAGCGTTTTCTCAATGATTTTCATGAATTTTTTTATAGTATGAAAAATGAATATAATTTATTGAAACTTTGAGAATATTTTAAACATATATTTAAGTATATACTATTAAATTTTTGAAGAATTTCCTTGAAAAACACCGCAGATATTAGCGGGTCCATATTGCAGGTCACAATCAGACTCAGCATTTTGCTATTTTTTCAAACGCGTTTTTCTGAAAACGACTTTTTTTGAACTTGCGTACACGCTAGTTTGAAAAGATTCCAACCAATCGTTTTGAAAATTGGCAGTTACTTTCTTCATAGTATTGCGCTCTATATCAACCTAATATCGGAATATTATCATTGTTTAAAATATTTTTTTTTTGCAAATAAAGTTGCAAAAAATGGCAAAAAATCATGCTTTTTTGTTTTGACCCCTGTAAAAAATTCAATTTTCTATTTTTTTGATAGAATTTAGGTACATATAGAAGAGAGACATATAATAAAAGTAAATTCCACTCTCGTTTGATTTCAGATGAAAATTGCGGCTTCCAGAATGTACGCAAAATGCTGAGTCTGATTGTGACCTGCAATATGGGGTCGCTAATATCTCCGGTGTTTTTCAAGAAAATTCTTCAAAAATTTTATAGTATATACTTAAATATATGTATAAAATAGTCTCAAAGTTTCAATAAATTATATTCATTTTTTATACTATAAAAAAATTCATGAAAATCATTGAGAAAACGCTGTCCTCACCCTATTTCCCTCCCTTAAAATTCACAGGATAATATCAACTATGAGGAAAATTTAAATCTTAAAATTCATTAAATACACTAAAAATTACGTGAATAATATAAAAAAACATTTCACATAAAAAATGTTCCTGTTAAAAATCACGAGATAATCTTAAAAATCGCTAAATATCAAGAAAAATCACTCCAAACGTAATTTCATTGTTAAAATTCGCCGGAAAATAGTTTAACTCCCAGAATACCCTAAACAGAGCGAAAATTTACAACGATCTTAAAAATTTGTATGAAAAAAATATATATCCTGTATAGTAAATTTTTTTAAATCCAAATTCCAGTAGACAGTTTAAAAAAACAAATTTATATACATATAATAAAAAAAACAATCCTCAATGTTGATAATTTAAATATAAAAATTAGAAGTGGGGAGAAATGAAAATTAAAAGTGAGGAGAAATAAAAACTAGAAGTTGGGGGAAATAAAAAATCCTAAGTTGGGAATGAATTTTTAGATGTACACGTATTTTTATTTACCAGCGCGTTTGTTATTGACGACGGGGAACACGGACGTTTCCATCGTTTTACGTTCTACTTGGGAAAAGCTCGATAACGGGCGAGAATCTTCTTGTACAATATTACATACCTGTCGCTTCTCATTAGACGATGTACAACAAACTTGTGGAGCCGGGCGGTTGGCACGGCGGATCGGGGGGAGGGGAGGCAAGGAATTTAATTGTTCTTTTTATCATGGTATTATAAACACTACTACGTAGCTCGCTACGAATTACTCATTAGTTGTTCGGTGAGAGAGAGAGAGAGAGAGAGAGAGAGTGGGGGGATGAAAGGGAGGGAGGTTGAGGAGTGAAAAACACGTGATAATCATTTATCCTGTTCTTTGCTCCGGAAAAATCGTTTCTGTAGGCGTGACCGCGAGACTACATTTATTATCTGCCGTATATACCGGTAGATTTATGTGATACAGGACAGCGGAGACAACAATTTGTTGTTTTTTTTTTTTTTTTTTTATTTAAATAAGAATTTATTGATATCGGCGAAACTGGTTAGGTCAATGATATTGTAGCCTGGTCGGCATTTTATCCGATGTGGGAAAATGTCTTTTTTTTTTTCTCCATAAATTCAACAAAATTTATCGATATTTTTATGCAAATTTCAGAAATATGTTGGAACTAGATTTCTTTCTTTGGCCGCGTGCGACCAATCGTGGGAAGCGTAAAGAAAAATGTGTCGATTTGTTTCGTGTTTTTTTCAACGTGAAATAAAATTTTCCATTTTCATCCCCAATTTCACGATATTACGAAAAATAATCGCGAAACTAGATTCTCGTTTTGTTTCTTCTTCTAATATTCGTTATTACGAATTTTATAGTATATACTTAATTTATGAATTATGATATTTGAATAATTGAAATAATTATTAAAAAAAACAAAAAAAGAGCGAGACAACTTTTTTATTTTATTTTATTTTATTTTATTTTATTTTATTTTATTTTATTTTATTTTATTTTACTTTATTTTATTTTAATTTATATTTCAAAATTTAAATGAGAATTTATTGATATCGGCGAAACTGGTTAGGTCAATGATATTGTAGCCTGGTCGGCATTTTATCCGATGTGGGAAAATGTCTTTTTTTTTTCTTCATAAATTCAACAAAATTTATTGATATTTTTATGCAAATTCCAGCAATATGTTGGAACTAGATTTTTTTTTTGGCCGAGTGAGACCAATCGTGGAAAGCGTACAGAAAAATGTGTCGATTTGTTTCGTGTTTTTTTCAACGTAAAATAAAATTTTCCATTTTCATCCCCAATTTCACAATATTTCGGAAAATAATCGCGAAACTAGATTCTCGTTTTGTTTCTTCTTCTAATATTCGTTATTACGCATTATGATATTTGAAACGATGTCGTTTAAATAAATATATTTTGCGAATAATTGAAATAATTAAAAAAAACAAAAAAAGAACGAGACAACTTTTTTATTTTATTTTATTTTATTTTATTTTATTTTATTTTATTTTATTTTATTTTATTTTATTTTTCAAAATTTAAATAAGAATTTATTGATATCGGTGAATTTGTTTCGTGTTTTTTTTCAACGTAAAATAAAATTTTCCATTTTCATCCCCAATTTCACAATATTTCGAAAAATAATCGCGAAACTAGATTCTCATTTTGTTACTTCTTCTAATATTCGTTATTACGAATTATATTTGGAAAGGTGTCGATAAAAAATAAATATTTCGCGAATAATTGAAATAAAAACAAAAAAAGAACAATCGAATTAACGATTAGAGCGAGAGAGATAGATGAACAAAAATGCACAGCGAAAACGTGCCGAGTGGCGTGCCCGCTAGCAATTAACCTAATCGCGATTGCTAGGTGATATTTATTATTTAATTAATTAAACCGTATAACGGCAATTATACATATATATATATAAGACTTTATAGTGGGGATCGTGAAATACAAATCGAGAATGAGGTTTGGGGGAAACGATTTTTATATCGGTGAGTAATTTATTTTTATTTTATTTTTCTCTTAGGTGTCGAGTCCTCGTCAAGGCTCGTGCGGCGATGAAATATCTCCCTCTCCCACTGTCACTATCAAAGAGGCAATAAATACACCGTGATTCTCATGATTTTTTAATTCGCGATTTTCATCAGATACTTTTTTATGTATTCCCATTAGCCACCTTGTCATTTTTCCGTTTATTCACCCTTGCGAGGTCGGAGAGAAAAAATAATAATAATATCAAGAGGTAGAAATTGTCGTAAATTTTTACTCGCATTTTGTTGAATTTTTTCGGGACGTAAGCGAGATTAAAAGTTACATGTCAAATGAACATTCTGGTGTGTTAGAGAAATATGTAATCATTTGAAATGACCGCTGAGAGAAAATCAATTTTCCAACCCCTGCGAGAGAATTTTTGTGATTTTTCGTTTTTTTACGATCGTTATTGTTAGGTTCAATCGTGTTGGGCCTAAAAAGATCTATTTCAAATTACGCTCGTACGGTTTGAGAAACGAATACATCGATGTGGGATGTTGGAAAAAAAAATTGTACGACTAATTTCGTTTCTTGTGAGCTTTTGAGCGAAAAATGAGTTGCATGAAAAGCGCTGTAATTTTGCTTCGCGGAAACTTTGCGACTCCACTCGGTGCTCATTCTTTTCGTTAACTTACGGCCTAAAAAATGACGCTTGATTGGTTGTGATGCGATTTTTTTTTAATTTTTCACGGATTTTTCAAGTATCGTCGATTTTTCATCCCCTTTTAGCCTTTTAGCCTTTTAGCGATATCGACAATTTTCAAAGTCAATTTTGAGGTATAAAAAAATGACGTATCGCGATCGCTCAAGTTTCATTTTCTAAGTCCGCTCGTGGCATTTCCCGAAACCTCGTTATAAACCTAAATCGGTCAAACGGTGGCGAAGTTATGGCCTTTTGAAATTTCGATATTTTCGACTTTATTCAAAAGTGAGCACACAGCGAAAAAACATGTTTCTCGTCTTTTGCCAAGTGTTTTGCGGCATTTTTCCGCAAAACTGTCAAAGTCTCAACGTTAAGAACGCGAAAGAACGAAAAATTTCCTTTCCATTCACGCAAACAAAAATTATACAACCTCTCTGGCGTATATAATTTTTTTCTTTTCCAATTCACATTAAACTCGTCACAAACAAGAAGGACAAAACAAAGTAACATTACATTTTTTTTCTTAACAAGGGAAAAAAAATTACAAGCCCTAAACGTATCCGGTCAATTTTTTATACCCGCAAGATCGTCGATCGATCTTGAGGGCGAGAATCGTCAACTTTAACCGTTTATGATGAGAGTAATTTTTCATCGAACGAAAGTACGAGGGTGAAGAAAAAAATTGCGTCAACCCCTTTTTACTTTACGGAGCGATCTTCTTTTTTTTCACGATCACGTCAAATTGCTCGACGACAATGCCAACCCTTTTTACCCTCTCGAAAGTGACATACACGGTATTGCCATTAAAAAAAAAAGACTCTCGTTAGCTTAAAGATCCTCGGTACGAAACGAGGCTCGATGAAAAATAATGGAAGAAAAAAACGTTTGAAATAAATTGAACAAAATTACGAGTAATGCCCCGAGATCGTCATCGTCGTTGACGCACAAATCGTTGGTCGTTGAACCTCCGTATGGAAGGTCTAATAAATTCACGACAACGAGAATAGATACTCAAGATTGAACTCTGTGAAGTCTCGTTACGAAAAAAAAAGAAAAAAAAAACCCCTAACCCTTTGCGAGCAAATAGGTGTAAAACTGTTCTAACGTTAAAAGAGGGGTGATTTAACCCTGAACTCGGGGAAAATTTTTCTCTTTCCCTCAACTCCCCGGTCCCATTAAGGGGGTAAATAGGGTTAGATGGTTCAAAAAATCGATTTTTTTTTATTTCATAAATTGTTAGTAAAACTATTGAAAAATATGTTCCCAAAATTTTTAATGAAAATTCCGAGTCGTTCTATTGTTATAAGCCATTAAGGGAAGAAATAGGGTTAAGACAGCGTTTTCTCAATGATTTTCATGCATTTTTTTATAGTATAAAAAATGAATATATTTTATTGAAACTTTGAGAATATTTTATACATATATTTAAGTATATACTATAAAATTTTTGAAGAATTTCCTTGAAAAACACCGCAGGTATTAGCGACCCCATATTGCAGGTCGCAATCAGACTCAGCATTTTGCTATTTTGTCGAACGCGTTTTTCTGAAAACGACTTTATTTGAACTTGCGTACACGCTAGTTTGAAAAGTTTTCAACCAATCATTTTGAAAATTGGCAGTTACTTTCTTCATAGTATTGCGCTCTATATGAACCTAAAATTGGAATATTCTCATTATTTAAAATAATTTTTTTTTGCAAATAAAGTTGTAAAAAATGGCAAAAATCATGCTTTTTTGTTTTGACCCCTGTAAAAAATTGAATTTTCTATTTTTTTGATAGCATTTAGGTTCATATAGAAGAGAAACATATAATAAAAGTAAATTCCAACCTCGTTTGATTTCTGATGAAAATTGCGGCTTACAGAATGTACACAAAATGCGAAAATAGGGTTAGGACAGCGTTTTCTCAATGATTTTTATGAATTTTTTTATAGTATAAAAAATGAATATAATTCATTGAAACTTTGAGAATATTTTATACATATAATTAAATATATACTATAAAATTTTTGAAGAATTTCCGTGAAAAACACCGCTGATATTAGCGACCCCATATTACAGGTCACAATCACCCTCAGCGTTTTGCTATTGTTTCAAACGCGTTTTTCTGAAAGCGACTTTTTTTGAACTTGCGTACACGCCAGTTTGAAAAGTTTTCAACCAATCGTTTTGAAAATTGGCAGTTAATTTCTTAATAGTATTGCGCTCTATATAAACCTAAAATTGGAATATTATCATTATTTAAAATAATTTTTTTTTTGCAAATAAAGTTGTAAAAAATGGCAAAAAATCATGCTTCTTTGTTTTGACCCCCGTAAAAAATTCAATTTTCTATTTTTTTGATAGCATTTAGGTTCATATAGAAGAGAGACATATAATAAAAGTAAATTCCAACCTCGTTTGATTTCAGATGAAAATTGCGGCTTCCAGAATGTACGCAAAATGCCGAGTCTGATTGTGACCTGCAATATGGGGTCGCTAATATCTGCGGTGTTTTTCAAAGAAATTCTTCAAACATTTTATAGTACATACTTAAATATATGTATAAAATATTCTCAAAGTTTCAATAAATTATATTAATTTTTTATACTATAAAAAAATTAATGAAAATCATTGAGTAAACGCTGTCCTAACCCTATTTCCCCCTTTAACGACGAGCGCTCAAACAAAATGATCCGTCGCTCTGTTTTTCCATCGTCAAGTTTGCCACGAATTAACTTTCGCCTGTTCTCGTAACGAACGGAGGGTCGCGAAGAAGGATAATTGTTGAAAAAACTTCGTAGCGTTGCAAAAAAGAAACAACAACAAAAAAAAGCTCTCGCGTGAAAAGTTCATCGAGACTCGTTAAAAGCAACCCCCAATGACTTTTAACTCGTGAAAATGTGTTTTTCGCTGTCGTTCGTTTGACGCGACGTTACAGCGCGACGTTTTTTTGCGGTATTTAACGAGAGAGATCTCCGAATGTCCATGACAGAGGCCTAGCCTATATCTGTGTGTATGTATAATTCTGGTTTTAGCCCCCCTCCGACTTGGGGCTCGCCGCGGGTGGTTGAGGGTCCCCTTTGACGGTTTGAAAGCTGCGAATTCCCGTCAAGTGGAGTGGTCAGGTGAAAAATAAAAAAGAGAAAAGAAGAGAAGGCGAAAAAAAAGAAATTCACACGAAACACTCCGAGGTATTGTCAAGTGGACGATATTAAATTCCGCGTAAGAATTGAATATTTAGTGACACCAGTTGTTAATTCAGTTTTTACAGTGGCTATAAGTGTTTTTCAGTGACTGAGAGGGTGTTTAAATGTTTTTAATTTTATTTAAGCGTTTATGAGTGCCGTTAAGCGTATGTGAGGGTGTTTCAGTATTTTTCAGTGACAGTTAGTGTTTTTCAAGGTGTTCAAGTGTTTTTGAGATTGTTGTAACGTTTAGGGAGTGGCGGAGAGTGTGTTTAAACATTTTCAAAAATATTTAAGTGTCTCCGAGCGCGTTTAAGTGTACTAAAGGTGTTTAAGTGTTTTCGAGATCGTTTTAACGTTTAGTGAGTGGCTAAGAGTGTGTTTAAACATTTTCAAAAATATTTAAGTGTCTCCGAGTGCGTTTAAGTGTACTTGAAGGTGTTTAAGTGTCTTTGAGATCGTTTTAACGTTTAGTGAGTGGCTAAGAGTGTGTTTAAACATTTTTTTAAATATTTAAGTGTCTCCGAGTGCGTTTAACTGTTCTTGAAGGTGTTTCAGTTTTTTAGAAAGAGTTTAAGTGATTTGGAGCTTCTTTTAGTGTTTTGAGTAAGTTCAGCAAGTGTTTAAGCATTTTGAAATAGAATTTCGTGTTTCTGAGTGCATTGAAGTGTTTTTGAGGGTGTTTCAGTGTTTGTCAGTGACAGTTAATGTTTTTTCAAGGTGTTTAAGTGTTTTTGAGATTGTTTTAGCGTTCAGTAAGTAGCCGAGAGTGTGTTTAGACATTTTCAAACATATTTAAGTGTCTCCGAGTGCGTTTAACTGTTCTTGAAGGTGTTTCAGTGTTTTAGAAAGTGTTTAAGTGATTAGGAGCTTCTTTTAGTATTTTGAGTAAGTTCAGTAAGTGTTTAAGCATTTTGAAATAGATTTTCGTGTTTCTGAGTGCATTGAAGTGTTTTTGAGGGTGTTTCAGTGTTTGTCAGTGCCATTTACTGTTTCTGCACGTGTTTAAGAATTATGAAGTTTCTTTTAGCGTTATCACGAATTCTCAAGAAGGTATTCAAGCATTGCGAAGCCGATTTGAGTACCCGAGCAAATGTGCGATTGGGAAAATTGAAAAAAAAAATCATGAGCAACCAAGCCTTTGGGATTTGGGACGAGAAAATTCGTTCCCGTTATACAAAGGGAAAATGCGATTCGCTTTTCACCCTCGTTTTTTCTTTCGCTCGTCAGGAATGAAAATCGTCGAGAAACTTTTTCGGGCATTTTCGCGATACTTTTGCGAGGCACCGAGAATTTTCGTTTCGTTACCGCTCGCCCTCTCCTGTCCTTAACACGAGTCGCACGACCACCGGTCGTATATCTCTTGTTCAATTTTTTTTTTCTCCCGGTCGCCGCACTCTGACCAACGCGGAGCGACGATCTCAGGAGGGCAATATACCTGCTACTCCAGATTCTCTCTTTCTATTTTATTTTTCTCTTTTTTCATTTTCTTTTTCAACCTCACGCTATCCTTCTTTCTCTTATTTTCTCTATTACTCTATTCTCTATTTGCTCAAACTAAATATATATATATAGAAGTGTATCTAACAATACCAATGAATGACCTAAAATTCGTTGGAGCGAGAGAGTATGAAGTAGAAATGTTTTACAACCCCCTAACCTCGAGACACTTGTTCCATCGTCCGGACGGCAGCTTCTGGTTTTTCGTTTCCATTCAATCACCAAGAATTCTCTCTCAATGTACTCGTATTATTCGTCAATTTTTATGTCATTTATTTGTAACATTATTACTCACAATTTTGCACTTTCGCCCCTCTGTCCCGTTAATTTATTTATTGCATATTTTTTATCGTCCACGATGTTGACTGTAAAATGTTGAAACATTATGTGCCACGGTTTACTCCGTGGCTGACTCGGTAAGAGTACCGGAGCTATACGTCATCGCATTTTAATGAGATTTTGATTGAGATACGAGGAGATAGAGCGCGTGTGTTTGACGTGAAATTATGCGTCTCGCTGAGTGGGGAAACGAAATGAATAATAAAGAAAAGAAAAAAGGAAAAAACGTAGCGAGACGACACGTCTGGTCTAGGAGAGAAATAAGGCAAAAGCAAAGTTTTTTCCTTTCGATGCTTATAAACAACCCCTCGCGAGTTATCGCTTGTCGCGACTTGCAAAACCGCTTTAGACGGATCGGCGCCTTTACACGAACCTCCCTAAGCATTGTAAACTTTAAATCGAACCCTCGCACCCCGAGAACGCGAAAAAAAAAAAATAACCCTCATTGTTTTCATCCCCCTCCGTAGATGCAAACTTCTCGCTCTCTCTCTCTCTCTTTCTCTCCCTCTCGCTCTCACTCTCTAGCTATTTTATTTTAATGTCTATCTTGCGATATAGAACTGCAGAACTTTATGAGAAATCCCTCATCCATCCCCCCCGCACAATGCGTAAATGCACGTACGCATATAATCGTGCGGAAAATACTTAAAATTATACGCATCGAACTCTCTGGTTGAACGCGCGAGTATAGAAAAATAAGTGCATAACGTATTGATTATGGAATGAGAGAAGAAGGAAAAAACGTAATCGCACGCATTTTATTTTTTTTCCCGCGAGAAAAAACTCACCGAACGAGAAAAGTAGAAACAAATTTTGCACTTAGTGCTCGAGAATATATATAATTTTTCAGCATTTCTTTCCAGCGAATTTTCAGTTATTTTTGTAGTTTTAGGGGCGAAGGTGAGCGCGACGAAAAAAACGAAGCGACCGGCGGTTTCACGCAACGCTATCTTTTTTTGGAGCACGGATCGATCCCTGCCTCAAGGTAGTAGTCTGATAACTCAAGCCGATTTTCATGTCTTTTTTGGAGGGCGTTTTTTTGTAAGAAAATAAAAATGAATCGCCTTGGATATTTAGGATATTTTTATTTACATATTAAAGATACGAAAAAAAAATTTTTTGAAAAAATTTAATAGCTTATTATTATTATTATTATTGGCCGAAATTGGCACCTCGAAGTTGGCAGCCCGGGTCCTAACTTCTTTTCTGCCGAACCGATTGCTTTCAAATTTTAACAGGCTACTCTACACACTTATAGTTCTCGTAGCAACAACCGAGAATTTTTTTCACCCCTAACTTTTTATTTTACAACCCCTTTGCTAAAGTCCTTTTATCTTAGCAAAGAAAGGGTTGTAAAATAAAAAGTTAGGGGTGAAAAAATTTCTCGGTGGTTCCGACGAGAACTATAAGTGCGTAGAGTAGTCTGTTAAAATTTGAGAGCAATCGGTTCGGTAGAAAAAAAGTTAGGACCCGGGCTGCCAACTTCGAGGTGCCAACTTCGATCAATAATAATAATGATAATAAAGTATTAAATTTTTTCAAAAAATTTTTTTTTCGTATCTTTAATATGTAAATAAAAACATCCTAAATATCCGAAACGATTCATTTTTATTTTCCTACAAAAGAAACGCCCTCCAAAAAAGACATGAAAATCGGCTTAAGTTACCAGACTACTACTACTTTAAACTCAGTCTTTTCGTTCGGTAATCACTCTAATAATGAACGTTGACAGTTGAAAACTATGAAATTGAAGTTGCATTATGAAAAGTATAACAATTTGTTTATGGAGAGGGTTTTTTTGTTTTAGGCATGCACCGATCCGTGCCTCAAAGTCAATGTTTTTCTTCTGTAATCACTTTGATTAACATTGACGCTTGTAAATGAAAAATTTAGAGCCACGTTGTCATAAATATAACGATTAACGATATTAGGCGATTTTTTTTAGGCATGGACCGATCCCTGCCTCAAAGTGATTTTTCTCGTTCTTTAATCACTCTAATGATGCACATTGACACTCGATAACTACAAAATTGAAGCTGCATTACGAAAAATATATCGATTCGCGATACAAGTCGATGTTTTTTCTTGGGGCATGAACCGATCACTCCTTCGAATTCGGTCTATTAATTGTACGATGAATATTGACATAGGAGAAGTAAAAAATTGATGTTGCGAGATAAACAATATATTGTATCGAGATTTAACGAGACCGAACGATGCTTCCATTACGATAATGAACTGCGACAAAATCCAAGAAGATATAAGCTACCGGATGGAGAGTATATTGATCGTAGAAAGGAAAAAGCATTCGTGGACAATTGGTTCACGCTATATATTCCAAAGAATTTTCGTTCGAGCAGTGATAAAGTCTATTTTGTGGCTAATTTGATACTTGGAATGACGAACGAGGCAATTCGTTTAATAATCATTCCGACAATGAATTTCATTTATGAAGAACTGCGGCTAAGAAGCTACAATTGTGACAACTGCATTGATACGTGATTTAACGAGATTTTTTTTCAGGCATGAACCGATCCCACCGTCAAGTCAATCCTCACTTGCGAGAGTCACAAGAATAACGAAATTTTACAGTGTCTAACGATCCTTTGAAAGCAGC
>OY253755.1:15526408-15923908 GCA_958009045.1 Oxytorus armatus
CTAGAATGAACAATGTGAAAATCACTCTGATCCGTGACTTATCACGATTTTTTTTCGCGCATGGACCGATCCCATCTTCAAAGTCAATTATCTCTTTCGAAAATCACAAAAAAATAACCAATTACAGTGCATAACCATCCCCTAGAATGAACAATGTGAAAATCACTCTGATCCGTGACTTATCACGATTTTTTTTCGCGCATGGACCGATCCCATCTTCAAAGTCAATTATCTCTTTCGAAAATCACAAAAAAATAACCAATTACAGTGCATAACCATCCCCTATAATGAACAATGTAAAAATCACTCTGAACCGTGACTTATCACGATATTTTTTCGCGCATGGACCGATCCCATCTTCAAAGTCAATTATCTCTTTCGAAAATCACAAAAAAATTATGAATTACAGTGCATAACCATCCCCTAGAATGAACAATGTGAAAATCACTCTGATCCGTGATTTATCACGATTTTTTTTTTCGCGCATGGACCGATCCCATCTTCAAAGTCAATTATCTCTTTCGAAAATCACAAAAAAATAATTTATTACGATGCATAAAAATCCCCTAGAATGAACAATGCGAAAATCACTCTGATCCGTGACTTATCACGATTTTTTTTTCGCGCATGGACCGATCCCATCTTCAAAGTCAATTATCTCTTTCAAAAATCATAAAAAAATAACTAATTACAGTGCATAACCATCCCCTAGAATGAACAATGTGAAAATCACTCTGATCCGTGACTTATCACAATTTTTTTTATCGCGCACGGACCGATCCCATCTTCAATGTCAATTATCTCTTTCAAAAATCATAAAAAAATAACTAATTACAGTGCATAACCATCCCCTAGAATGAACAATGTGAAAATCACTCTGATCCGTGACTTATCACGATTTTTTTTCGCGCATGGACCGATCCCATCTCGAAAGTCAATTATCTCTTTCGATAATCACAAAAAAATAACCATTTACAGTGCATAACCATCCCTTAGAATGAACAATGTAAAAATCACTCTGATCCGTGACTTATCACGATTTTTTTTTTCGCGCATGGACCGATCCCATCTTCAAAGTCAATTATCTCTTTCAAAAATCACAAAAAAATAATGAATTACAATGCATAACAATCCCCCATAATGAACAATGTAAAAATCACTCTGATCCGTGATTTGTCACGATTTTTTTTTTTCAGGCGTGGACCGATCCCATCCAAAAAAGCGAGTAAGTTCGTTCGAAAAATCGCACTGCACCGGCAATGAATATCGTTGAATCGTAGAACCAGGGGCTTAATAATTAACGCGGAGAACAACGAAACAGAAATTTCGATATACATACAGTTTGGGTATTCGCCGTCCTTGGGCGGCGATGGGCACTGTGGCGCGTAAGATCCAAGATGATATCCGTACGTATTGTGCTGATGCATGGGGGCAAAGGGATAACCGGCAAGTGCGGAGCGTGGACTTGGAAAGCCAGCGTCACTGTGCTGCTGATTGCCGCTACCAGGTCCCGAGCCCTGATGACCGAGGGAGCCGACCTGATGCGAAAACTGATGACCACCACCAGGGACATTGTGACCACCGGGATAACCGCCCCGCAAACTCGACGGATTATAAAGATTGTTATGCTGCAGTTCGATGAAGGCGCTTTTGCCGGATTGTGAGACAGGCGTGCTCGACGCACTGTCACCGCCATTGCCACCCTGTGGTCCCGGCGTAACCGATCCCAAACCTCCATGATGAAGATGCTGCTCCATATCGGAACCACTACCGCCGCCGTTGTTGTTGTTACCGCCGCCACCGCCGCCGTTACCACCACTGCCAGTTGATGGTCCACCGGCACCGCCGCCTGACATACTGTTCGGTGTCGGGGTGCTCGACGGACAGGGGTCGCCCGCCCCGAATGGGCTCCCCAGATCCGTAAAATTGAGCGTCGTCGTGCTGACCGTACGCTCCAACTTAGTCGCGACGTCGACGCCGCACCCGGCCCTTGCCGACGTCGCCGCCGTGCGGATACCGCACGGAGCCCGAATCTTGCTGCTGCCCTTGCCTCACTGGAAGTTGTTGGACTTTCGTATGTTTTTTCCCACCCCCTTTTTGTTTATCTTCCACGCTGGACCACACCCGGGCTCCCGTTTGACGACGGTTTTATCTGTGCTGTTCGTTCCTTCTCCCGGTGACCTTGGACCCACTGACCTTGGACCCTATGAAGATTGATGAGTAAGAATGACGTCCGAACAAACTGGGCAAGCTTTTATGAACTCGCTGGCCCGCCGGACATCGGGACCAAATTGTACGATGGGAATGTTTCGTTTGGAGAACTTTAAATTGTCGATTAATCCTCGCGAGATAATTGGATCGTCACTCGGGGATACACTATCCTCTCGTTGTTATTTTCCCGTTTTGCAAACACTCTCGATGACACTCGCGAAATCACTGAGCAATCCCGAACCACCTATCAACCGCCCGTCGGATTACAATGCAACCTGGTTGCAAACTCTCAGTCGAACGTGATTTTTTCTTTCACCCTTTCGATCTTTCGAGCCCCGACGAATATTAAAACACTGTGCGCACTGTACACACGCGACCCGATTGCGCGCAGGGCTCGGGAGCGTCGAGGATTCGAGGGTGGTTTCCTGCGATACGACTATTTTGTTTTCCGTAAACTAAAGCAACAAAAAATCCAGAATATTTTTCTGAGCCTCGATCGAATATCTCAGTGTCCGAACCCCGTAGGTCAGCTCGCTACGGAGCTGGTCACGGCCGAAT
This sequence comes from Oxytorus armatus, assembly GCA_958009045.1. Taxonomy (NCBI): domain Eukaryota; kingdom Metazoa; phylum Arthropoda; class Insecta; order Hymenoptera; family Ichneumonidae; genus Oxytorus; species Oxytorus armatus. The sequence goes on from OY253755.1 coordinate 15,529,178, forward strand.
GCGTGCACCAGGTGTTTTGTTCATCCGTCGGCATCGTAAATCTCGAGTAAGTTGGCTCAACGGACGCCTTCGAGAATAACGAGGAAAATAAAAAACAAGAAAACAAAACGAAAAAACGATCACGGTTATTCCTTCGGTAATCCTCAATTCCGGATAAACGACGGAAATCTCATCGAAACGAGATCACAGCTCGTTGACAACCGAATAACAAGAACAACAAACAAAAACGCAACTCGATTCCTCGCTTCGATCTCTTCGTGATATCGTCATTGACGTTTTCAACAACAAATGGCTCGTTTAATCCTTGATAAGGTGTGATTATCCGTTTTTGTTTTCTTCCTTCCTCATTGACAACAATCACGAAGAAACTTTCCGTATAATGCCGAGTGTCCTTTCGTAACGAGGACTCTTCGAGTAATCCACCTCCTTGATATCTCGTAAATGATTCACACTCGCGTTCCTTTCATTGCTTTTTTCACTAATCCACCTAAATCACCGGACGTTTACGAAATGTTCGCCGAACGGATGACGGACCAGGTGACGCGGGATGTGACACGACGAGGCCTTGAAAGGAGCGGGGGTGAGGATTTGTGGCGTTTGAAAATGAAGATAAAGAAGACAATGAGAACGGAAAAAGAAACAAAAGAACAAAACAAATAACGAATTGTTGTGGAACGACGAGTCACGTATATCCCTGTTTCGTTGCTGACTGAAAATCGCGATTGGCACACACGAAGGACACAAAGAGAGACGGAAAGAAACAGAGAGCGAGAGAGAGAGAGAAAGATAATGTGTTAGAGAGAGAGAGGTAGACAACAAACAAACGGTTGGGATATCGCACACCTCGCGTATAAGAATCGCCCGAGAAGAAGATCACGTCTTGGTCGTTTAAGGTCAAAACGAAATGTATAGAGGGCACAAGAGGAAAACACGACGTCGGGAGTACGAGCACACACGCGCGCGCGCGTCTCTCCTTAGTTTCAGTAACTGCAGTGCACACCGTGCGGCGCGGACCGGTATAATGATACATAATGAAGCTCGAGACCTCTCCCCGAGTCAGTATCAACGTTTCTCATGGCAGCCGCACGGCAGCGCCACTGCAAGCTCCGCCTTAACCTAAACGAGGGGCCGTCAATGATTGGCCGAGATTCCCGCTCTCAACTGAATACGAGCTTTCGAATGAACGACGATTGGATCGCCGGAGGCCATTATGGTGTCGCCGAGGCGGGAACTTCAAGGATACCGTTGACGCCTAGCGTGAATTTTACCTGAGCGGGGATTAGAAAGAGAAAGAGAGTGAGTGAGAAGAGTGGGGAGACCACCTGAGAGACGCTTTTCAGCTTAACCCAAAGTCCCGGCTCCGCCGAGAGGATCACGCACGTAACGCATCTCTTCACGGGTAGGGGAGGCTTTCACCCGAGCCTCTTCTCGCAAAACCTGCCACCGCATCTACCGCAAATTTTTTTCTCGTGCCACGCAACATTTTACGGGTTTGCTAACTCGCTGGATCGCTCGATGTTCGTTCCTGCGCCCCCCGAGAGTCCTGGAATGTGGCCGCCCGATTCTCAAAAGTGGGGAAGAAGCGCCGGCGAAGGGATGGCTTTTTTTCGCGACAGAGGGGTTTCCTCGAGTTTGCGAGCTGGGCCGTCGCGGCTGGTTTCGCCTTTGTTTAGTGGTTTCGTCGCGTGCTTGATAAACACAAACTTGAAGGTGACCTCTTGGGCAGAGTTGCAAAGAATGCATTATTTTTATAATGCATTATTGATTTCATTAGTAATTATTCTAGTAATGAGTAATGGGACTTGAATTCCATCGCGGATCGTTCATTTAATAAATAATGCGGTCAAGAAAAAACATTGCATTAATCTTCCAATTAATAATACCAATATCGGGCCATTAAGCATTACATAAGTACTGGAAAATGGAAAAAAACATATCATTTTGCATTACGTTATTAATTGGAACAGCGTTACATTGAACATGACTAAAGTAATGGGTAATGTGGAAAGCATTACATTACTCATTACTGAAGTAATGGGTGTTGTAATGCTTTGCATTACCCATTACTTCGGTAATAGCTAATGCAAGACAATGCCATTTTTCCATTTATATAGAAATAAATAATGCAAAATATAAAAATGGAGCATTACTTCCAGTACTGCATTGTGTCGAGTAAACCATTAGTTGCATTATTGGAATCGAAATTCTTTATTAATTTATATAATAATGTCAATGAAATCACATGATTTGGTTGAACACAAAGCGCACGACCGCTATCCTCGTCTTCATTTACTTTCCTTCACGAACGACGTGCTTTGAAGAGACGTTGAGACATCAACACCACAAAGTAAATAAACAGACTATTCCAATAGTTCTGAGATTCGCTCTATATCGGTTATACGAAACCCAGCGTTGAAAATATTCGCTTCTGAAGCATTATCAACTTCATACTTTATGCCAAAATCATCAAAATAAAACTGCGAGAGTTTTTCATTTCAAATCAAAGATGCAAATATCATTAACTTACATTTATTTCAATCATCCGTAAGGTTGAAAAAAGATTTTCTTTTTACGACCTTCAACATCAATAGAAGTAACGTGCAACACCAAAAAGACGTAACGCGGTACTCTATTACCACACAGATAGAGGAAATGTGATGTTTTTGTGTTAACACAGTCGCGAGTAACTTTGCCCACTTACTAAATGCCCGGGGAAAAATGGTTGGACACGATCTTATACAATCCTATACAATCTTATGAGAAAAGATTTTATACAACTTGATGAAAAATTGAGACGATAGAATCATATAGGCAGGCCTATATGATTCTATCGTCTCAATTTTTCATCAAGTTGTATAAAATCTTTTCTCATAAGATTGCATAGGTTTCTGCGTATCTGCGTATCTCCCGTGGCCGATCGACGCGCCGTCTATCGGTCCACAGAGGTCATAACTAAGATAGTCAGCTGGCGCAACAATACGACATGTAAACACAAGTATATGAAACGTTTATTATTCCTATCAACAAAATGACCTCCCTTATAATTTATTGCGGCTTTGAAAATGTTAAGACCAATTTGTTTCGTCCAAAATCTATCTCCAAAGTTATTGTATTTGTAAGAGTAGATGCGTTGAATGAGAACGAGGTTATTGATAAATAAATTTTGCTAACGTATAAAACGCAATATATTTCATACGGAAAATGCTAAATAAAATTTTAACGTTACATCAACTGTTATTTATGAAAAAAAGATCACGTTTTCTATGTCTATTTCCCTTAATATATTAGGAACAAAATTATTCAGAAGTAATCACGTTAGTGAAGTCAGAGAGATTGTAGACGACAACGGTGCTTCGTGGATCATAAAAGGAAAAGTTTTACCTTAAACTAATGTCAATAATCCTCCATATGAAATCAGAATTGAAGTAAGTTTATTAAATTTGTAAATTAATAGACATTTTCCGTAGGTAATTTTGTTAAAAATATTGGAAACAAACAGCTATGAAAGAATTTATGAATATTTTTCAGTTGCAAAACGATCGTTCGATTTCATATAGTAATTGCGCTTGTAAGGCTGGCCTATCTAAACGAGGGTGTAAACACGTCGCAGCTGTGTACATTTATGTCAATGAAGAATGTACTACATCCAAAACTGACCAGCCACTAATGTGGAATAAGCCCAGTAACTTCCAATCTGCAAAATACAAAAAAGGATGCACTATGGACGGTTTAGTTTCACAAAGAATGGCAGTTTCGGAAAAATGCTCCTCGGTAGATGAAGTTGAACACGTACAAGAAGAACTTATGCTGCTAGAGTGTTCATTTGCGTAATACGTACAAACTGAGGAATTAACTAAATCAGAAAGAGCTCTTCACAGGCAAGAAAAAGAGAAGCACCTGGAAAAATTGCGTTTTGTGTGTGAGGAATTATTAAAATTCCAAACTGGTGCTACATATCACAGTTATGAATGTTTTTCACAAGATAAAGGATCGAAGATAATTCTAAAAGGAATTAAATGTCCCGAGAAGCTTCAGACCTTGTGTAAAAATATTCGAATAACGAACGAGGAATGGGTTCGAATTTGTATAGAGTCGGAAAGTCAATCGGGGTGCTTTCAATGGTTCAGCGAAAGATTTAAACGAATAACGTGTTTGAAGAAAGCACATCGAAACAAAACGAGAGAACAAAATTTTGAAGAACTTGCCGTTCAATTTATAAATGACAGGTTTCACGGAAAAATGACCGCAGATATGGCTTACGGCCTGCAAACTGAGCCTATCGCGAGAAACTGTTTTTGCAATTCTACTGGATTGAAAGTACATACAATCGGACTCGTTATCAAAATGGCTCAGCCATTTTTAGCAGCAAGTCCTGATGGCATTATTCTGGAAGGCAAATCTCTTTTGGAAATTAAGTGTCCTGCTACGTGCAAAAATAGGAAAATTATTAATCGAGAAAATAATACGTCGAACGTTCCTTATCTCTTTTTTAATTCCAAGGGGAATATGGAACTTAAAAAGTCTCATATTTATTATACGCAGATACAAGTTCGCCAGCTGCTCCACCCTTGTCTTGCCAGATCTTACCGATAAGGCGGCGCTGCCGGAGATACGCAACAGGCCTACAGAATCATATAAATTCTTATAGAATTATATCCAATTGTATGCGACAATTGTTTTCCATATAACTGTATATGATTCTATAGAATTTGATAATACTATATAAATTTGTATATGACTCTAAAAAAATTGGCAATTTTGTATAAAATTTTATATTATTGTATATATTGTTATATATAAGACTCATATAGATGTTTTAGGATTGGATCGGAAGATGTATGATTTTATACGATTGTGTATTATTGCATTAAATTTTCTCTTATTTTTTGCTAAAGTATAATAATAAATTATTGTATTCGTATTCCGATAATGCATTACTCGAGGTAATACATTATTCATCATTATAGTAATGGAAAGTTAATGCTGCTCTGCATTACGCATCATTATAGTAATCGATAATGGAAGTATTTTGCACTACTAATTACTATAGTAATGGATAATGGAACACTTTTACATTACCCATTACTTCAGCAATGGATAATGAAACACTTTTGCATTAACCATTACTTCAGTAATGGATAATGTAATGTTTTTTCGTATTATTCATTATTAATGCAATGCATAATGGTCGTCTTTTACATTTCTCATGACCAATGTAATGCTTAATGTTTTTCATCATCCAATTGTAGTTATTTCTGTAATGAATAATGCATTATTTTCACATTAAAATTTCGGCAATCCTGCCTCTTGGATAGCTGATTCATCTATGATTATCGGGGGACACTGAATAATAACATTGTGCAATTTTGTTGTTGTACTGACGAGAGATGTTACGACAACAAAATTGCACAATGTTATTCTTCAGTGTCCCCTGATAATCATAGATGAATCAGCTACCCAAGAGGTCACCTTCAAGTTTATGTTTATCAAACACGCGACGAAACCACTAAACAAAGGCGTTAACACAACACATAAACACAAACTTGAAGGTGACCTCTTGGGTAGCTTATTCATCTATGATTATCAGGGGACACTGAATAATAACATTGTGCAATTTTGTTGTTGTACTGACGAGAGATGTTACAGCAACAAAATTGCACAATGTTATTTTTCAGTGTCCCCTGATGATTAGCAGGTTACATGGTGTCTCAGAGGTCACTCTAACGCCTTTGTTTAGTGTTTTCGTCGCGTGTTTGATAAACACAAACTTGAAGGTGACCTCTTGGGTAACCGATTCATCTATGATTATAGATGAATCGGCTACCCAAGAGGTCACCTTCAAGTTTGTGTTTATCAAACACGCGACGAAACCACTAAACAAAGGCGTTAACACAACACATAAACACAAACTTGAAGGTGACCTGATGGGTAGCCGATTCATCTATGATTATAGATGAATCGGCTACCCAAGAGGTCACCTTCAAGTTTGTGTTTATCAAACACGCGACGAAACCACTAAACAAAGGCGTTAGAGTGACCTCTGAGACACCATGTAACCTGATCAATCCGGAATATATCTTGACCACGCCCACCATGCTCCCTTGCTGCTCGCTACCATTCCCCATCTCCCTCTCTGTCTCTCTCTCTCTTTGGACCATGGCTGGTTATCGAGCTGCACCACTGCGGGATATTCGAATCTGGTTTGTGTGTAGAGGATCATCAGCGTGTGGCTCAGCGAGGAGGATTCACTTTAGTGATGTTTGAGCTCGAGTGTACCCCGGGTACTCGTTACATTCGCGTTAATTCGCAGATATATCCCTCGAGGACTATCATCCAAGCCGTCAAATCACCCTCATTCGATGCCCCACACTACCCTCCCATCAAAACACCCATCAGTTCACCGTTCCTTCGTGCAATTTCTCCGGACAAATTGCTCCTCACGAAATTGGGGCTATGAGCAGGGGGCCCCCGATGTCCTTGGCACCTTGACCGGATTCCCCATCTCCCCCATCCCCTCCCGTAATCACACGCTAAGCCGGGTCCATGGGGGTGGCAGAGGGATTACGCGCTTATCCGTGGCGTTCCATACGCGAGATCGGCGCTCCGGGAAACTTTGGCGCGAGACAACAGGTTGCGCTACGGTTGATCCGTGCCGAACCGAAGGACTGGTGGCGTTTTGACGAACTTCTTGGACAATTAGGAGGCCTAAGCCTAAGGATCCCGGATCAATTGGCTGGTCACCGGGACAGGAACTTGTTGACTCTGCGGGTTAAATCTTATCCGATCGGAGTCTTTTCTGGACAAAGATCGTTGGTGAGTTATTTACACACTTGTCGGCGTGTCTTGACCTGCCGCGCGTCAGATGAATGGCAGGAGGGACCCGCTTCCGTTGGTATGGCGAAAGAGGTCGCGCGCCTCGGACTAACGATGGAGCAGCCAGTTTATGAAGGATATTTTTGAATCCAATGCGTCATCAAGAAGGATCTTCGGACTTTTTAACGGTCCCAAAATGATGCGGCTGTCTTTCTACATCGTCCGGGGAAAGTGCGGACCAACGGGAAGAGTCAACCACCGTCGGGAGGCTAGATTGTTTTTTTAACGACACCGGCTAAGACATTATTAGACGGACATACGTTGGATCTGTTGAGTCAATTGCCGATGTGGCAGGCTAGAAGAGCTCCAAGTGCTCCTCGTGAGAACCGGAAGTGTAACGACTACGAAGAACCTTTATAACGTACTCTCTACGTCGTATTAAAAGCCCGAAGGCACTCACGATGCTTCTTCTTGTATACCACGACACACACACACACACGTACACGTGCACGCTTAGATACCTAAAGCGGCCGACCGACACGCAGCATTATTACTAGAGGAGTTGACGAGAAAGAGACAGCGGGAGAGAGATCTGCACATTGCCGTTAGTTGGGTCCGTTGGCCCATTCCTATGACGTCCACCCATATCCCAGTCCCGGTTGCTCGTCCGGCCCCATAATGCCAGCTCGAAACGAAATGACACGAAGAAACGAAAGTTAACGTTTTAGCGGCACATACAGCGTCCATCTTAGTCCTATGAGCCTTTCACGAGTTTCCCAACCGCAACTCTTGATGACTTCCATGTGCCCCCCTCCCCTCTCCTCCCTCCCCCCGCTCGCGTGGCTCACGATAGAGAGACAACCGGAATTGATGCGGTTGAGGTGATGCTGGAATTGTCGATGTCAAGGGGGCAAATAGTGTTAGACGGTTCAAAAAATCGATTTTTTTTTTATTTCATAAATTTTTAGTAAAACTATTGAAAAATATGTTCCCAAAATTTTAAATGAAAATGCCGAATCGTTCCATTGTTATAAGCCATTAAGGGCGGAAATAGGGTTAGGACAGCGTTTTCTCAATGATTTTCATGAATTTTTCTATAGTATAAAAAATGTATATAATTTATTGAAACCTCGAGAATATTTTATACATATATTTAAGTATATACAATAAAATTTTTGAAGAATTTCCTTGAAAAACACCGCAGATATTAGCGAGCCCATATTGCAGGTCACAATCAGACTCAGCATTTTGCGTACATTTTGGAAGCCGCAATTTTCATGTGAAATCAAACGAGGTTGGAATTTATTTTTATTATATGTCTCCCTTCTATGTGAACCTAAATGCTATTAAAAACATAGAAAATTTAATTTTTTACAGGGGTCAAAACAAAAAAGCATGATTTTTTCCCATTTTTTACAACTTTATTTGCAAAAAAAAAATTATTTTAAATGACGATAATATTCTGATTTTAGGTTCATATAGAGCGCAATACTATGAAGAAAGTAACTGCCAATTTTCAAAACGATTGGTTGAACACTTTTCAAATTAGCGTGTACGCAAGTTAAAAAAAAGTCGTTTTCAGAAAAACGCGTTTGAAAAAATAGTACCAAGAAAAACAAAGTCAAGGCAGTCATAAATTTTCTTCGATCTTGATGACTACCATGTGCCCCCCCCCCCTCACCCCCCGCTCGCGTGCCGCACGATGGAGAGACATACGGAATTGATGCGATTGAGGTGATGCTGGAATGGTTGATGTTAAGGGAGGAAATAGGGTTAGACGGTTCAAAAAACTGATTTTTTTTTTATTTCATAAATTGTTAGTAAAACTATTGAAAAATATGTTCCCAAAATTGTAAATGAAAATTCCGACTCGTTCTATTGTTATAAGCCGTTAAGGGCGGAAATAGGGTGAGGACAGCGTTTTCTCAATGATTTTCATGAATTTTTTTATAGTATAAAAAATGACTATAATTTATTGAAACTTTGAGAATATTTTATACATATATTTAAGTATATACTATAAAATGTTTGAAGAATTTCCTCGAAAAACACCGAAGAAAATTTATGACTGCCTCGACTTTGTTTTTCTTGGTACTATTTTTTCAAACGCGTTTTTTCGAAAACGACTTTTTCCGAACTTGCGTACACGCTAGTTTGAAAAGTTTTCAACCGATCGTTTTGAAAATTCGCAGTCACTTTCTTCATAATATTGCGCTCTATATGAACCTAAAATCGGAATATTATCATTATTTAAAATAATTTTTTTTTGCGCAAATAAAGTTGTAAAAAATGGCAAAAAATCATGCTTGTTTGTTTTGACCCCTGCAAAAAGTTCAATTTTCTATTTTTTCGACAGCATTGAGGTTCATCTAGAAGAGAGACATATAATAAAAGTAAATTCCGAACTCGTTTGATTTCAGATGAAAGTTGCGGCTTCCAGAATGTACACAAAATGCTGATTCTGATTGTGACCTGCAATATGGGGTCGCTAATATCTCCGGTGTTTTTCAAGGAAATTCTTCAAAAATTTTATAGTATATACTCAAATATATGTATAAAATATTCTCAAAGTTTCAATAAATTATATTCATTTTTTATACTATAAAAAAATTCATGAAAATCATTGAGAAAACGCTGTCCTAACCCTATTTCATCCCTTAATAATGGATGAACCATTATATGGTCGGTATAATTGCGCGTATTGGTGGACATTTTTTGTTCCGGATAAAGTCTCGTAAAATTATTCGACAAATGGACCTTTCGGGTTCACCAATGCTTCAACGATATCTCTAATTTTTAAGGCCTTACATACGTCGAGATTTTTCAAAAAGTCGATTTTTTTTTGTTTACAGATTATTATTCCTTATAGTCTTAGGCGTATTTCTGTGTAAGCTGATTGTAAAAATTCCCTATAGTTCAAAAGTTATTGTAGATAATGTGACTGCTTGATAATGTGAAACAGGCTCGAATCAACGCTACCAAAGCAACAAAAGAGGCCAGAACAATTCGTCGATTAGAAAAAAATAAACAACAACAATTTTTTACTGACAAGGAAGGCGTACAATATGAAGCTGGAATGGGAGATTAGACGTAAGTTAACTCAATAAATTAAAAAAATTCATAAAGTTCTTGCTCCAGCCGCGCGCGACTTCGAGCGAAACGGGCTTGAAACTTTAAACGCGTTTTTCTCAAAACTACTTTTTCTGACACGGTCGGCATGATAACTCGTACGGTTTTTAATATTTTTTGATGATTTTTTTTTTTTTATATTCGGAATTGTTTTTTCTATAGTCTGTCGAGCCGGATTTTGAAAATTATAATTAGAAAATTTTATAAAAACAATTAAAGTGTGACTTTTTTGACACAAACTTAACATTTTTTTTTAAATTACCGTAAATTGTTTAATTTTTCGAATTTCAAAAATCCGGCTCGACAGACTATAACTACTACCTTATTTTACAAGAATTTCTTTACATGTGTTTCAAAAAATGTGATTTTTCATGTTGTAATTTTTGAAAAAAAAAATTGAAATAATTTTTTTTACAAACTTAACACAGAAATAAACAATGTGTAAGAATTTTTTTATCAATTTCTATTTCTATTCCTCCTAAAAACAGTTTTTCTTCTGGTACGTTTTCGGTACCGCTGGACGTATGTAAGGCCTTAAGCTTCTTTCAGATGACTCCCGTCACTCCAATGGTTTCTCCGATCGTCATTGAGGTTGTCAGGACATAGATTGACGGGAATCCGCGAGAATCCTCAATAAAATATCTCTTGAGTCATCTTTTCACAGCGATCTATGTCCGCGAATGTCTCTGGATGCCTCTGAAATTTTTAAAGCTTCTTTTGAGTTGTTCGCGTGGAACTGACGGTTTCTGAATGTCATTGAGGTTGGCAGTATGTAAATTGACGGCAACCCACGAGGATCCTCAATAAAATATCTCTTGAGTCATCTTTTCACAGCAATCTATGTCCGTGGACGTCTCTGGATGTCAATGAGGATTTTTAAAGCCTCTTTTGGGCTGTTCGCGTGACACCAGCTGTTTCTGATTGTCATTGACGCTGTCAAGACTTTAATTGGCGGTAATCCACGCCGTTCCCAAATGAAATATCTTCGCGACTTCTTCGACGATCATTTCACATTCACTTTTAACGAAGTCCCATTAATGGTTTCATCGATGACAAGGCTGTCGGGGCTAAGTAAAGTCCGGATCAAGTAAACGTTTGGTCGTTAGGTCGGGGGCAAATGTTGTCTGGACGAATCAAGCTCTGGCACTGGGTCACCGAGCTCTCTCGATCCTACGTACCGCGTTGGAGGGTGCCCGCGCGCACGCTCTTATATACCCCGGTGTGCGAAAATTACGTGGATGGCTAATTGCACGGCGGCGGCTTTCGAGCGCAAACACGTGTCATCAGGCCAACCACCGTCGCATTACTGTGCCTATGTAGAGTAGCTGTGTTTTGTGTTTTTGCGTCTATACATGTATATCGGAAAACGGAAACGACCACCATGAGGAATGGCGCTGTCGTCGTCGGCGCGCGCCCGCGCGCGGGAGTTTTATTTACCGCGTCGTTTCTCGTCACGCGGTGCCAATGCTCCCCTCCCACTGCTGCCGCCACTTTCAAGGAGGAATCGCTCTGCGTGGACGGTTGGGTGTACGGTAAATTACGTAATTGACATAAATGGCGGCTATCCAGAGTGCAGGTAACTGTGCTAAATAAAATGCCATTCAATTAGACGACACTGTGATTTCAATACACACACAAAAGAGAATCATTGACTAAAAATCCGAAAGAATGCGGGGGTGCAATGGCACTGTCAAAAAATCGCAATAAAAAGCCAGGAAATGTTTCAAATCAATTTGTTCTCATCCCCTGTGGTTGCGGTTTGATCGCTTAGTCAAAATGCAAACAATTCGTCGTGTAATCGCTGCAATTCGTGATTCCAGGACTTGAGTAACTGAAAATTAATATTCACGTCGTTAAAAAGTATGAGAAGTGTTTTTTTTTGTTTTTTTTTTCATGTTAGTCGTCAAAAACTAGTGTCGAAGCCGTGAGTAGTCTGGTAACTTAAGCCGATTTTCATGTCTTTTTTGGAGGGCGTTTTTTTGTAGGAAAATGAAAATGAATCGTTTTGGATATTTAGGATGTTTTTATTTACATACTAGAGATACAAAAAAAAAATTTTTTGAAAAAATTTTATAGTTTATTATTATTATTATTATTGATCGAAGTTGGCACCTCGAAAAAAAAAGTGCGTCATTGTCCTCCGTGATTTTGGCTCTTGATGTTATCTGTAATCAAAAATTCTTGATAATTTTTAATCTGTCGACATGTCATTCTGGTCGGAAATACTGAAGTTAAATTTCATGAATAAATAAGAAAATGGCGGACTTTGGAAAAAAAAACTTTTTCTTCCAAAGTCCGTCATTTTGTTATTTATCCATGAAATTTAAAATAAAAATGTTATGTAATTAATTGAATAAATTTAAATTAAACAGAGGTTTATTTATAAAATTAAAATAATAATGAAATATAATTAATTGAATAAATTTAAATTAAACAGAGGTTTATTTATAAAATTAAAATAATAATGAAATATAATTAATAAAATAAATTTAAATTAAACAGAGGTTTATTTACAAATTTAAAATAAAAATGTTATGTAATTAATAAACTTAATTTAAATTAAACAGAGGTATATTTATAAAATTAAAATAATAATGAAATATAATTAATAAAATAAATTCTAATTAAACAGAGGTTTAATTTAAAGTTAAATAACAAAATGGCGGATTTTGGAAAAAAAAAACTTTTTCTTCCGAAGTCCGCCATTTTGTTATTTATTCATGAAATTTAACTTCAGTAGTTCCGACCAGAATGACATGTCTACAGATTAAGAATTATCAAGAATTTTTTATTTCAGATAATATCAAGAGCCAAAATCGCCGGGGCCACCCACGCGCTTTCTTCTCGAGGTGCCAACTTCGATCAATAATAATTATAATAATAAACTATTAAATTTTTTCAACGACATTTTTTTTTGTATCTTTAATATGTAAATAAAAACATCCTAAATATCCAAAATCAAACGATCACCCCTTCTAAATCGCTCATTTGGCATTGTACTCGTTGGAAGTATTTTTTTTCTTTCGACTAACCTCGAGAGTTTTCTCGAGAAAATTCGGTTCCTGAACTATTCCATATATCTAGAATTTTTGGGTGAGTGCAGTGTGGTCGAATTTTCAGGAAGGATAAAATCTCGTAACAACTTTTCGTCAAAGTCGACGACTTTAATTTCTACGGGTCGCTGAGCACTGGTGAGATATATATATATATATATATATATATATATATATGGATATAGGATTAAGGGAAAGCGAAGGGGCGAAACAAAAGAGACGCCGGTACACGTCAAAAGTAAAGCGACGTTTCGAGGCGAGAGCGACGGAAGGATGCGACTCCGGGGGTGGCTCGAACGGTCGAAATGACGAAACGCAGGGGAAACGCGTCAGGCAGGTTTAAAAAGCATCATTTTTGGATTAAAGAACGCAAAAGACCGGCGGATGTCCAATCTTCTTTCTCTCTCTCTCTCTCTCTTCCTCTTTTGCAAAGTATGCGTGACGTGAAACCGCACTGGTGCCAATTTTCAATGTCTCTTAGCCGGTCGAAAATTAAGCGCTCACAAAGCCCTGAAATTTTCAAGAAAATCAATTTTTTTTTACAGATTTTTATTCTTTATAATATTAAGGATTTAGACAAAAGTTGTTAATAAAATTCTACTCCGTTACAACGTTATAGAAATGAATGTGACCGGACGTGGGATTCGGACGGCTACTTGGCCGAAAATTTAAGGGAGGAAATAGGGTTAGACGATTCAAAAAATCGATTTTTTTTTAATTTCATAAATTCTTAGTAAAACTATTGAAAAATATGTTCCCAAAATTTTAAATGAAAATTCCAACTCGTTCTATTGTTATAAGCCATTAAGTGGGGAAATAGGGTTAGGACAGCGTTTTCTCAATGATTTTCATGAATTTTTTTATAGTATCAAAAATGAATATAATTTATTGAAACTTTGACAATATTTTATACGTATATTTAAGTATATACTATAAAATTTTTGAAGAATTTCCTTGAAAAACACCGAAGATATTAGCGACCCCATATTGCAGCTCACAATCAGACTCAGCATTTTCCTATTTTTTCAAACGCGTTTTTCTGAAAACGACTTTTTTTTTAACTTGCGTACACGCTAGTTTGAAAAGTTTTCAACCAATCGTTTTGAAAATTGGCAGTCACTTTCTTCATAGTATTGCGCTCTGTATGAACCTAAAATCGGAATATTATCATTATTTAAAATAATTTTTTTTTGCAAATAAAGTTGTAAAAAATGGTAAAAAATCATGCTTTTTTGTTTTGACCCCTGTAACATTCAATTTTCTATTTTTTTGATAACATTTAGGTTCACATAGAAGAGAGACATATAATAAAGGTAAATTCCAACCTCGCTTGATTTCAGATCAAAATGCTGAGTCTGATTGTGACCTGCTATATGGGGTCGCTAATATCTTCGGTGTTTTTCAAGGAAAATCTTCAAAAATTTTATAGTATATACTTAAATATATGTATAAAATATTCTCAAAGTTTCAATAAATTATATTCATTTGTTATACTATAAAAAAATTCATGAAAATCATTGAGAAAACGCTTTCCTAACCCTATTTCCCCCCCTTAATATTGGGCTGTGTAACAACGAGAATTTTTCTTGTAAATTATTCATTGCGTGAATTCAATACTGTGGATATTATAATGTCATTATTACGAAAGTTTAAAGTGGTTGCAGCCAGTTCGAACAAATAAGCTCGAGCATTGAAATTTTAAGTTCGAATTTTTTTTATGCGAGCCAGCATTGTAGAGCGCCCGGAGCAGTGACAAGACGGAGTTTTCATGAATTTTTTTATAGTATAAGAAATGAATATAAATTATTGAAACTTTGAGAATATTTTATGCATATATTTAAGTATATACTATAAAATTTTTGAAGAATTTCCTTGAAAAACACTGAAAAAATGTATGACTGCCTTGACTTTGTTTTTCTTGGTACTATTTTTTCAAACGCGTTTTTCCGAAAACGACTTTTTTTTATCTTGCGTACACGCTAGTTTGAAAAGTTTTCAATCAATCGTTTTGAAAATTGGCAGTCACTTTCTTCATAGTATTGCGCTCTGTATGAACCCAAAATCGGAATATTATCATTATTAAAAATAATTTTTTTTTGCAAATAAAGTTGTAAAAAATGGTAAAAAATCATGCTTTTTGTTTTGACCCCTATAAAAAATTCAATTTTCTATTTTTTTGATAGCATTTAGGTTCATATAGAAGAGAGACATATAATAAAAGTAAATTCCAACCTCGTTTGATTTCAGATGAAAATTGCGGCTTCCAGAATGTACGCAAAATGCTGAGTCTGATTGTGACCTGCAATATGGGGTCGCTAATATCTTCGGTGTTTTTCAAGGAAATTCTTCAAAAATTTTATAGTATATACTTATATATATGTATAAAATATTCTCAAAGTTTCAATAAATTATATTCATTTTTTATACTATAAAAAAATTCATGAAAATCATTGAGAAAACGCTTTCCTAACCCTATTTCCCACCTCAAACGCGTTTTTCTCGAAACGACGTTTTTAGACAGTATCGGCGCCATAACTCAGTCAATTTTTAATATTTTTTAACTGTTTTTTTTTCAAATCTTGATAATTATTTTCTCTGTAGTCTGACAAGAGGTTTTTTAAATTTTATCGATGAACAATTTTTTATAAATTATTAAACACTAATTTTTTGGTTTTTAAACTGCATACTAAAGTTTGAAATACCGTAATTTCTTTATTTTCGAGAAAAAAAAAAAATTCTCTCCGTCAGACTATTACTACTATATTATTTCACTGGATTCTCTTTTATATTTGGAGAATGGATAATTTTTCGTGAAGTTATGATGTCGACAATGGGGCGAAATAGTTTTCATCAGTAGTCCATTTGTACCCGTAAAAAATAATGTTAATAAAAAACAAACAAATGTTAAAATTTTTTTTCTTATAGTTGAAACGTTAATAAAAAATGTGAAATCAACAATTTAATTTTTTTTTCACCATACAACCTTTATAATAATTTTTCGAATTTACTCGGTGTTCACCGCGCGCAGCGCTATTTTGGCCCTCAAGAGCACTACTGAACCGAACGTAACGCGCTTAATTTTGTTTTGTTTTTCACATTTTTTCTCATATTCTATCGTGGCAATTCCCATAGTCCGCGGTTGACTCGAGAGAAAGCTAAACAAAAGTGTTTCTCTTGCATCAAAAAATATATTTTATTTTCCCCCCTAATACACATTTCTCTCGGGGTAGACACGCTCGAGTTAATCGCGTTTCCTGTTCCGAGGTAGACAGAACGAGCAACCCCCTTTCGATCTTTTTCTTATTTGTTTTTTTCCTTTTTTTCGTTTCGTCATAATCGACCGTCTCGAGACGGACATTCGAAACAAAAGAGGTTTTTTTCTTTCCTTCATTTTTTTTTCGTTTTTATTTTACCTCTCGTCGTCGACCGGAAGTCTTGAATCCGCAACCAGGACTACCAACTCTTCTCTCTCTCTCTTTCGGAATAATTACAACGAGGGAAAAACATCCACCAACTCCGATATTATTGGAGTACTCGAAGATCTATTGTTTGACGAAAGATCGTCAAGAGATGCCCGAGAGGACCTAGAAAAATTGTAATGATAAAAACAAAAAAATGTCTTAATTTTGCACAACGCTTTCCTCATTATTTTTGCGCATTCATAAATTTTTCCGCAATAAAAGCGACCCGTTTTTTTCAAATTTTGACTTCTGTCATACCGAGGGAAAGGAACTACGTTTTTTTGCTACGTTCTCGCCGAAAAGAAATACGTTTTTTTTTTTACAACTCAGTAAAGAATAAATCGTCGATTTATCGAGAAAAAAATCTTAAAATGAGTAAAAATGTTTTCATTCAAATTGTCAATGTTTCTCAACGTCTTTTCGTAGAAATTTAAGGGCTCACATACCCGTGAAATTAAGAGAAAATCGATTTTTTCTTACGGATTCTCATAATTTGTACTTTTAAGGATTTTTCGAAAAAAAAAAAATCTTTTAAGAACATTCCATACCGTTGGAAATTTATAGCTGAAATGGAGCCGTAAGTTCACGTTCTACCTGCCAGAAACTTTAAACGCGTTTATCTCGAAACTACGTTTTTAGACAGTGTCAGCACAACTCTGTCAATTTTTTATATTTTTTAACTGTTTTTTTTCTCTCAAATCTTGATAATTATTTTCTCTATAGTCTGTTGTGAGGTTCTTTCCATTTTTTCGTTGGACGATTTTGTATAAATTATTAAACACTAATTTTTTTTCTTTAATTGCATAATAAAGTTTGAAATACTGTAATTTTTCGATTTTTGAAAAATAAACAAAAATTCCCTCCGTCAGAGTATTACTATTATATTATTTTACTAGATTCTCTTTTATTTTTGCAAATTGGATAATTTTTGGTGAAGTTATGATGTCGACAAGGAAGCGCCATGGTTTTCATCAGTAGTCCCGTTTATACCCGAAAAAAATTGTGTTAATATTTAAAGAAAAACGTTTTTTAATTTTTTTTCTCATAGTTAAACAGTTAATAAAAAATGTGAAATCAACAATTTAATTTTTTTTTCACCATACAACCCTTATAATAATTTTTCAAATTTACTCGGTTGGTACACCATTTTCTTTTTTGGAAATTGGATAATTTTTGGTGAAGTTATGATGTCGACAAGGAGGCGCCATGGTTTTTAATCAGTAGTTCCGTTTATACCCGAAAAAAATTGTGTTAATATTCAAAGAAAAACATTTTTTTATTTTTTTTCTCATAGTTAGAAACTTAATAAAAAATGTGAAATCAACAATTTAATTTTTTTTCCACTATACAACGCTTAAAATAATTTTTCAAATTTACTCGGTTGGTAGACTAATTTTTTTTTAGATTGCATACTAAATTTTGAAATACTGTAATTTTTTTGTTTTTGAAAAAATAAAAAAATTCCTTCCGTCAGAGTATTACTACTATATTATTTTACTAGATTCTCTTTTATTTTTGCAAATTGGATAATTTTTGATGAAGTTAGGATGTCGACAAGGAGGCGCCATGGTTTTCATCAGTAGTCCATTTATACCCGTAAACAATTGTGTTAATATTTAAAGGAAAACATTTAAGAAAATGTTTCTCATAATTAAAAACTTAATAAAAAATGTGAAATCAACAATTTAATTTTTTTTCCACCACACAACACTTATAATAATTTTTCAAATTTACTCGGTTGGTACACTAAATTTTTTTTTCAAATGCATACTAAAGTTTGAAATACTGTAATTATTTGATTTTTGAAAAAAAACAAAAATTTCCTCCGTCAGAGTATTAATACTACATTATTTTACTAGATTCTCTTTTATTTTTGCAATTTTTTCACCAGTAGTCCATTTATACCCGTAAAAAATTGTGTCAATATTTGAATAAAAAACATTTGTTAATTTTTTTTGTAGTTGAAAAGTTAATTAAGAATGTGAAATAAACAATTTAATTTTTTCTTCACGACACAACCTTTATAATAATTTTTAAAATTTATTCGGTTTTCAGCACTCGCAGCGATGTGTGAGCTCTCAAATTCCCGTAACGTGGTCGCTCGTGATTTTTCTTTTGTTCTCATTTTCAAGGGTTGTTAACTATAGGAAATGATCTAACGAGAAGTATCTTCCTCCCTCCGATTCCTCTCGATGTTTCGTAAGATGGAAAAAAAAGGGTTTGGGGAGGAGGTTGGGGGTGCAGAACTGGTAAATAGGAGCGCACGAGAGAACCGGGTCGAACGGATTGTTTGCCGGTCGACGCCCACCCATATTCGCCCTGGAGTTTTACCGCCACGGCAGTAAAGTACGAAAATTATGATCGGCAACAAACACAGCGTTGCTCGCGCTCCGTCTTGTCACTGCTCCAGGCGCTCTACAATGCTGGCTCACATAAAAAAAAATCAGACTCAAAATTTCAATGCTCGAGCTTATTTGTTCGAAACTGCCTGCAACCAATTTAAACTTTCGTAATAATAACATTATAATATCCACAATAATGAATTTACGAAATGAATAATTTACAAGAAAAATTCTCGTTGTTACACAGCCCAATATTGAGGAGGAAAATAGGATTAGGACAGCGTTTTCTCAATGATTTTCATGAATTTTTTTATAGTATAAAAAATGAATATAATTTATTGAAACTTTGAGGATATTTTATACATATATTTAAGTATATACTATAAAATTTTTGAAGAATTTCCTTGAAAAACACCGCAGATATTATCGACCCCAGATTGCAGGTCACAATCGGACTCAGCATTTTGCGTACATTCTGGAAGCCTCAATTTTCATCTGAAATCAAACGAGCTTGGAATTTACTTTTATTATATGTCTCTCTTCAATATGAACCTAAATGCTATCAAAAAAATAGAAAATTGAATTTTTTACAGGGGTCAAAACAATAAAGCACGATTTTTTGACATTTTTTACAACTTCATTTGCAAAAAAAAATTATTTTAAATAATGATAATATTCCGATTTTAGGTTCATATAGAGCGCAATACTATGAAGAAAGTAACTGCTAATTTTCAAAACGATTGGTTGATAACTTTTCAAACTAGCGTGTACGCAAGTTCAAAAAAAGGCATTTTCAGAAAAACGCGTTTGAAAAAATAGCAAAATGCTGAGTCTGATTGTGACCTGCAATATGGGGTAGCTAATATCGTCGGTGTTTTTCGAGGAAATTCTTCAAAGCTTTCATAGTATATACTTAAATATATGTATAAAATATTCTCAAAGTTTCAATAAATTATATTCATTTTTTATACTATAAAAAAATTCATGAAAATCATTGAGAAAACGCTGTCCCAACCCGATTTACCCCTTTAATGGCTTATAACAATAGAACGAGTCGGAATTTTCATTAAAAATGTTGGGAACATATTTTTCAATAGTTTTACTAACAATTTATGAAATAAAAAAAAATCGATTTTTTAAACCATCTAATCCTATTTCCCCCCTTAACAGCAACTTATGAAACGAAAACAAAAATCATTAATAAATGGGATAATTAATTTGATGAGATTCGCTAATTTTTGGTTTTTTTTTTCACGAAAAAAAAGCATCATTCGCATTACGGTAATTTTTATTCTATCTGCGTAGAAACAAAATTGTAAATTTGTAAAATAATTTGAAGAAAAATAAACGAGACTCGTTCATGTTTTTACTATTGAATATTGACAATTCAAAAATATTTTGGCGTTGCGGATAATTTTTTTTTTCTCTTGTAAACGATTTAAACCACCGATGGAGGTTCGTTCACACACACACCCCCGCACAAAGGCATATGTATACTCCAACCTCGATTTTTTCTCCCTTCTTTATTCATGGGAAAAAATCGAGGTCTAGGGGTGAAGGAAGAAAAAAAAATGGAAAAAAGCAGCAAAGCTCCTAGTGAGGGTGATATAATTGCTTATAGAACTGGTTGCCGCCACCCTCCCGTTATACATTACACATTAAATGTTGTACGACTCGACGTAGAGTCCATAAGTAAAATTCCAACGTTCCCTTCATCCCCATTCACCCACTCTCGCCCTTTTTCAAATTTACGTCAATAAAGTATGAGTCTCAGAAAAACAAAAAACTTTCGTAATATCGTAAAAACATTTGGCAATCCGAAAGGCCGGTAAAGCCCTATCGGAGTCCTGTCAGATCCCAAAGTGCTAAGGGTGGTTTTCTGTGATGAGTTTTTTTTTTTTTCTTCTTTTTTGATAAAGTAAATTTTGAAATAAAAATGAAGGGTTCTAGGAAATTTACTGTGCAGTGCGCTATTTTTATTTTCTATGCGCTGCGAAAAAAAAAGAGTTGAACATTTTTCCATAATGACGAACTTGCGGAAAATGAAAAAAAATTTCAATGGCATCTCAAATACCACTACGTCGACATTCAATTTGTGTTCCCTTTTTTTTTAACGTAGACATTCAATGGCAAAGTAACGGAGAAAATTCTGGAAAAAAATTAACGAATTCGAGCCTTAAGGGAGGAAATAGGATTAGACGGTTCAAAAATCGATTTTTTCTTAATTTCATAAATTGTTAGTAAAACTGTTGAAAAATATGTTCCCAAAATTTTAAATGAAAATTCCGACTCGTTCTATTGTTATAAGCCATTAAGGCTGGAAATGGGGTTAGGACAGCGTTTTCTCAATGATTTTCATGAATTTTTTTATAGTATAAAAAATGAATATAATTTATTGAAACTTTGAGAATATTTTATACATATATTTAAGGATATGCTTTATTGAATTTCCTTGAAAAACACCGAAGATATTAGCGACCCCGTATTGCTTGTTTTTCTTGGTACTATTTTTTCAAGCGCGTTTTTCTGAAAACGACTGTTTTGAACTTGCGTACACGCTAGTTCGAAAAGTTTTCAACGAATCGTTTTGAAAATTGGCAGTTACTTTCTTCATAATATTGCGCTCTTTATGAACCTAAAATCGGAATATTATCATTATTGAAAATAATTTTTTTTTTCCAAATGAAGTTGTAAAAAATGGCAAAAAATCATCCTTTTTTGTTTTGACCCCTGTAAAAAATTCAATTTTCTATTTTTTTTATAGCATTTAGGTTCATATAGAAGAGAGACATATAATAAAAGTAAATTTCAAGCTCGTTTGATTTCAGATGAAAATTGCGGCTTCCAGAATGTACGCAAAATGCTGAGTCTGATTGTGACCTGCAATATGGGGTCGCTAATATTTTATAGTATATACTTAAATATATGTATAAAATATTCTCAAAGTTTCAATAAATTATATTCATTTTTTATACTATAATTATACTATAAAAAAATTCATGAAAATCATTGAGAAAACGCTGTCCTAACCCTATTTCCCCCCTTAAAATATAAAAAACTATCAAAAATCACTATTTCCCTTTTTTTTTCTTACAATACAATTATCGATATTTTTTTCATCGAATTTGTATTTTTTTTAAATTCCACTCCATCTTCATTATCGAATATCTAGATATTAATAATAAAAAAAAAATGTATAGCGGTGGCGTGATTTGAGCGGATATTATGTTCAAGATTGAAAAATTTGCAGCTCCGAAAGTTCGGCCATTTTGAAAAGAAATGGTCAACTCCATTTTCTTACCGTCAACTTTTGTAAAACTCCAAATAATACAGTGCGCTAAACAAAAATTTCCCATCGTCGTTCATTATTTTATAAACTCACATTGAAAAAAAAACAGTCCACCCACCATCCCTCTAAAATGAAGTGACAAAAAATTAAAACAATTCGTAATTTCTGGATTTTTTTTCTCTTGAAAAGTTTCGGGCAAGAATGACTTTCGAGAAACTTTCGGGCAATCGACGATTAGCGGCCTTATAGTCAAAGTGATAAAAAAAAACAACGTATATGACGCTCGGTGAGAGGGTCGTGGAGTCGCCGCAGAGTTGTATCTCTTCGTCGTCGTCGTCGTCGTCCGGAGAACGTCAGCTGGTCGCGTTCTCGCGTGACGACGCATCGCGAGCTTCCTCGCATTTTGTACGCA
This sequence comes from Oxytorus armatus, assembly GCA_958009045.1. Classification (NCBI taxonomy): domain Eukaryota; kingdom Metazoa; phylum Arthropoda; class Insecta; order Hymenoptera; family Ichneumonidae; genus Oxytorus; species Oxytorus armatus. Next base: position 15,551,677 of record OY253755.1, read on the forward strand.
ATATTATATCTATATATAAATCGATATATATATATATATATATGTGTATATATATATATATATATACGATAAACTATGATAACAGAGTTGGTGTATTTTCCCGCAGGGTTTTAGACCCGCCTGGGTATATCTCTGTCGGTCATTACTATTCCATGCCCTCGCGTACATCTGCATAGTGGCTATAACTATAAATATACAGCTACTGTACATGACCAAAACAGATGTATTATATATATATATATATATTATATATCTACATATATATATATATATTCTATATTTGTACATAATATTGCTTGGTTGCACCCTCATAATAAATGGTAGATAATATACAGTAGCCAAAGACATATACAAAAGAAGTGTCCGATAAATAATAATTTATCGTGCGTAGGAGGTTTTTTTTTTTCTTTTCTCGAATGCTCGCAGAAAATTTCGATTTTACGACAAATTTGTGATTGCGAAAATGTGATGATTATATGCCCCATATACTCCATTTTTATGGTAGCATTAATTATGAATATAGTTGTTACGAAATTGTAATTAAGGCAAAAAAATAATTAAATGCAAAAATATCGTTATCATGCGTGAAATACGCGCATAGTTGATGCAATTATGAAAATAGTTATTACTAAATTTTACTTAAGACCAATAACATTCGATGTCAAACTACTATTATCATAGGTGTACGAACCGCACGTACAGTTGCCTTAAATGCGTGCATATAAAAATTTAATATCTAACTACTGTTATCATAGTTGCATGAACTGTAAGCGTAGTTGCGTGAAATATGTGCATAGTTGATGCTATTATAAAAATAGTCGTTAATATATTTTAGCTAACACGATAAAATTCAATATCAAACTACTATTATCATAGTTGTATCAACTGTACGTGTAGTTGCGTTAAATTTGTACATAATTTATGTATCTATGAACATAGTTGTTACTCAATTTTAATTAACACACAAAAAAATAAATTTAAAAATATCATTATCATAGTTGCATGAACTGTACGTGTAATTGCTTTAAATGTGTGCATAGTTGATGCAACTATGAACGTGGTTGATTTAACTATGAACGTGGTTGATTTAACTATGAGCATAATCGATGCAACTGTGAGCATAGTTGATGCAACTATGTGCATAGTTGATGCAACTATGGGCATAGTTGATGCAACTATGAACGTGTCTGATGCAACTATGAGCATAGTTAGCGCACTATGAAAATAGTTGTTACTAAATTTTAGTCAGCACCAAAAACATTGAATATCAAACGACTATTATCATAGTTGCATGAATTGTACGTGTGGTTGCGTGAAATATGTAAATAGTTGATGCATCTATGTAAATCATTATATAATATGTTGCAAACCACAAACTTCTAGTCACTAATTTATAGAATAGTCGTTTTAACAATTATCCTTATATTTCTCACATACAATTCCATTAACTACATCTGTAACGAATGCAACTATGAAAATAGTTGTAGAAAAGCAGCAAATTTATAATTATCACAATACTTATCCCCGAACATCCTAATTTCCATTGCGTCTGTCCTTTTTTTTTTTTTCTTTCACGCGCACGCTCGTGCACACACAAAACCCAACAAAACCCCACCTTCGTGATCGTTTTTCTATGATGTGCGTGCGTGCATATGCGTGCATCCCTCGCCGCTGCGCGCCAGTCCCGAGAGCTCCTATCTTTTCTCCGCTTCGCAAAATTCTCTGACCCGCAGCCTTCTCTTTCTCGATGTGTCAACCAGCATATATATTCTCGACATTATTTCGTTATACATAGCACACAAAACTATATCTATATGAATATGTATATTCGAACGCATCTGCGCTTTACTTTTGCACCGCACCGCTGTTCGTGTCACGCAATTTCCGCGCGAGAGCGTCATATCGACGATGTGAATTTTCCATAAACTCGCGATGGGGGATCGATAAATTTGTTTTTTTTTCTTTTATTTGCCCATACAAAAAAGTACACCAAACGAAAATATTCATACTCGTTGCACACAATCGAGGGCTGAACAAAGTTTCGACGAGTTGATTCGAAATTCTTTTTTTTTTTTTTTTACAAACGAAAAGAAAACGAAAAAATTAATTTCATTCAGTGCAAAATTTAATATTATTTAATTTTTTTACATCGCAATAAAATTATAATTAACGATGAGTTTTCGATTCGAAAAAAAAAATTGAGAATCGTCGTAGGTAGAACTAAAGCAAAAATTAATTTACACCTCGATTCTTCGAAATTTATTCTTTAAGAAGCGCGAGGATTAATTGTTATTGGTTGTTTTCGAGCGAAAGACTTTTTTACAATGACATTTCCACGGAGAAGTCGAGATTTAACGAATAATTGAGAGAATTAAGGAAATTAAAAAATGATTTGTACCACGAAGAACCGTTAGCAAGTCGTGATAATTTCCACGTCCTGTTTTTGAGGGTTGAAAGGGCATATATTGACTTTTTTTTTCGGCGATCTATATTTATCGTTTTCTTTTCTCTGTCTTATTTTTTTCGAGCTCTACTTGGATGTTCGCATAATTGGCCACCTATATACGTGTGTATATTTTGTAATTTTTTTTTCTCCTCACTCTAGCCTTTTTCTTCTACCCAGGAGGCATTTCTAGGAGTTTCAGTCTCTAGCGAAATATATATTTTTTTTTCCTCGGACCGCGAAATCCAGTTTTGAATTCGCTGCGGGCTAATATATTTCTTTCTCTCTTTCTCCTTATGTTTTGCCACGAAAAGCCTAAAATACCCCTCGGCGAACGTCGTCCTTTTATACAGCGTGATTTTTGCCCGGCTCTGTCTCCCTTCCTTCGACTCCCTATATACATATTCGACAATAAAACTCTTGCGATGTTTTTCTCGGACGTTGTAAAATCGAGAGCGCGTCGCCACGAACAAACGCCTCGAAATTTTCGACAGTGGATCGTATAAAGCAAAAAAAAAAAAATCGTCGACAAGGCACAGAAAATTCTTCGGAGTTCCCTCTCTCTCCCTCATCCCAAATTTCGGGAGAATTGTATAATTAATTGGAAACACGCGATGTATAATGAATTTTGTTATAGGGATTAAAAATTTACTTCAGCTTCAACTTCATTAAATGTTAATTTTTCATTTTTTACGCGGTCCCTTTTTCTAACAAAAACAAGAGTAAGAAAAAGTGTAATAAATTTAAAAAAAATGTTAGTTCAATGAATAAAGTGACACCTCGAAGGTCCTACTAATTTGGCAAAGAATGATCATAGACTAAAGTATTATTCCCGTGAGAAAGCAAACACAGACATTTCAGAAAAACGATAATTTTTGGAGGTTAACTTCGACCAATTTTATTCTGGTATTTTGCCATTGAAATTTTGGATTCCCGACGAAATGTCCTCTTGGTTCGTAATCAGCAATTAATTTCCGACTCAAAAAGGCCTCGAATCATATTAAAACACAAAAAGATCATTAATCAATCTGAAAGAACGATTATTGAAATTAACGGAAAATCGGAAAATTTCAAATCGCCATAACTTGGCTGCTGTTTCACCGATTTAGGTTTATAACGAGGTCTTTGGAAACGTCACGACTAAACTTAGAGTATGATTATATACTCGTTCCGATATGTTCATTTCTTTAGCCACCACGGCACGTCGAAGATGAACGGAAAGGAAAATGAGAAGGAACATTTTCACAAAACCGTTGTTTCAACTTCAACGACGCGTAAAGAGTCAAAAAAAAATCGCACTTCAATTCTCCAAATGGCATTTCGAAGCTTAAAAGCCTAGGAATCGAATGAGCAAAGAACGAACTCGAAATTACGCCGAGGAGCAGTACCGTACGCATTTTAGTGAAGTCATTTCTTTTTTGACGAAGCTCTTTCTCTCCCGCTGCCATCTGTACGATCTTCAATATTTTCGAACCATAAAATTATCACGTATCGTCAAGCATATATACAATCGCATGAAAAAAAAAAATTGCCCCATCCGAACACCGCGGATTGGCGAAAAAAAAATTCGGCCAATTTTTTTCTCTCTCGAACAACCTCTCTCATCCCCATAATCTTGCTCGTCGAGTGCTTGTCGAAAGAGTTCTGGATCTCGTGTTTGATCGATGGTCGAATCGAACGTAAGCCATGCCTCTCACCTTAATTCAGAGAAAAGTGGCGGCGAGAGAGACTCGCGAGCATATATATACATATATAGAGACGTTTCATCGGTAGGGTTGTCGAAAAAGTGTTTATCTAGTGTTGGTTCCTTTCGTGAGAATGAACTAAGATTCCCCACCTCATCTCAAACCGCCCAGGGGCGAGGAGAGGGGGCGGGGAGTTCCCCGCACGGATTAGTGCGCGGACGAACAAAAAGGGCCCGGATGCGTGCACAAGATATTCTCGATTTTATGCGTGTGTGTGTGTGTGGAGGTCAAAGGAAACGAAAAAAGAGTCTCCAGGTTTGCCGCCAACGAGCAAAAGTCTCGAATGACTTTGAAAGCGAGAGAGCGAGAGAAAGAGGGGCGGGCGGGGGGGGAGGAAGAAGGAAAACAGAGAAAGAGCGAGTCAAATTAGGGGGGAGGATCACGGAAGGTCGGACGCAAAGGTCGCGGCGCGCAGGAAGCGCTCTCGCGGAACTCTCTCTGATCTTTAGGAAGTCATTGACGGAGATGGGTTCAAAGCTTAAGACGCCAATGTGTGTTTTACCTGGTATGCCCTAATTTTTTTTTCCTCTCTGATCCCCGGACCCTCGTAATATTACACTGTATTGGTGGGCAATTAGAACGGTTGGTGGTTCATTAGTTAGGGCTCCAATCAATCAGTGCTCGTACAGAAACCGAAATCACGGAAGGTTAACCTCGAAAGTGGGTGGAAGCTGAATTAAAGAAGGAAAAAAAAATGCTTGGTCGTTCCTACAGAAAGAAACAGAGGGAAGAACAAATAATTGGACAATTTCAATTCGATGCGGAATTTAATGCGTCGATCTTCCTTTTGGTGGAGAAAAATAAGAAGATTCGTTACCCTCGTCGTAGTTTTTTGTAAAATGAGCGGAAAAAAAAGAGGCTACGAGCGTGTCTGCGTGCCTGTGTGTGTGCCAATCGCGTTGGTGATTCGGCGAGAGTTCATTAGTCAAACGGCTAAATACCGGTCGTTCGCTAAGTGAGCCGTGATATCTCCTTTCTATATGTATATACGTATACTCCCGCGTGCCTCACACCAGCCACTGCAAGGTGCAACACGCAGCTAAGCCTGCCCCGAAGAAAAAAAAAGGTGAACCGTTGGTAAAGATCCTATCGCAAGATCGAGCTTAGTCATCGACCAGCATCACCGGAGCCGGACGCAAGAGCATGATCTCGCAGATTTTTCGGTAATCCCTCCTCTCACCCCCAGCGAGCGCGATCGTGTAGGTAAAAAAAGATGATGGAACTCCCAAGTCGGTGGCAATTGATCGCTTAAAAATCGATTAATTACGAGACCAGAGGTGAGTTATTTTTTCTTGATATCTCTGGCACATGATTCAATGCGAAATTTCACGCTGTTACTGATTCGAATCAGTTTCAATGGAGTTCTGAAGATTTTATCGGAACTGAGGAATGGAGAGAGTGGGATTTGGAAAAGTTCACTGTCTAAGGACCGTGGAAGAGACAAGAAAATTTAAGAGCGTTAAAGATAACCGTAATTGTGCGAAATATTAAGCTCAAACTGATTCGAACCAGTCTGAACGGAGTTCTGAAGAGGTTTTCACGAACGAAGGGTTGAAAATGAGTCGAATTTGCAAAAATTCATCGTCGAAGGATGAAGGAAGAGTCAAGAAGACTGAAGAGCGTTCAAGATAACCCTAATTATGCGAAATATTAAGCTCAAACTGATTCGAACCAGTTTGAACGGAGTTCTGAAGAGGTTTTCAAGAACAGAGGGTTGAAAATGAGTCGAATTGGCAAAAATTCATCGTCCAAGAACGAAGGAAGAAACAAGAAGACTGAAGAGCGTGCAAGACAACCGTAATTTTGCGAAATATCAAGCTCAAACTGATTCGAACCAGTTTGAACGGAGTTCTGAAGAGGTTTTCAAGAGCGGAGGGTTGAAAATGAGTCGAATTTGCAAAAATTCATCTCCCAAGGACGAAGGAAGAGACAAGGAGAGTGAAGAGCGTTTAAGATAACCGTAATTATGCGAAATATCAAGCTCAAACTGATTCGAACCCGTTTGAACAGAGTTCTGAAGAGGTTTTCAAGAACAGAGGGTTGAAAATGAGTCGAATTTGCAAAATTGATTGTCCAAGGACGAATGAAGAGACAAGAAGACTGAAGAGCATTCAAGACAACCGTAATTTTGCGAAATATCAAGCTCAAACTGATTCGAACCCGTTTTAACAGTGTTCTGAAGAGGTTTTCAAGAACGGAGGGTTGAAAATGAGTCGAATTTGCAAAATTGATTGTCCAAGGACGAAGGGAAAGACAAGAAGACTGAAAAGCGTTCAAGATAACCGTAATTTTGCGAAATATCAAGCCCAAACTGATTCGAACCAGTTTGAACGGAGTTCTGAAGAGGTTATCAAGAACGGAGGGTTGAAACTGAGTCGAATTTGTAAAAATTCATCGTCTAAGGACAAACGAAGAGAAAAGAAGACTGAGAAGCCTTTAAGATAACGGTAATTATGCGAAATATTAAGCTCAAACTGATTCGAACCCGTTTCAACGGAGTTGTAAAGGTTTTAACAAACTGTGGAATGGGAAGATTGGGATTTTCAACAATTCACAATCTAAGGACGAACGAAGAGATAAGAAGACTGAAGAGCGTTCAAGATAACAGTGATTATGCAAAATTCCAAGCTCAAACGATAAATAAATAACTCGCGCTACGAGATGTCGTGATGCTCTTCTACCACGAGGGGACTAAAGTGACAAGAGGCCAAACAGTACAATTCATCGTAATAACGCATACTCGAATTCCAACCTCGGACATCATTCAAGCCCTTTCTGAAAGAACTGACAAATATTTTATTGAGACTCCATGAAGATTTTGACTCGTGATTTTTTGCCGAAACTCACCCTGCGAACGGTGGAGGGAAAACGAGTTAAAACAATGGAGGAGACACTGGGGTCCATGTAAAATTTCAAGATAAATATTAAACGAGCTAACCAGTTGGATTTAACGAGGGGTTAGCTTTTGCCAATAAAATTCACCCCTCTGGGTTAACGACAAGTGGAGGAGGGTAGAAAAGAGCGAAGCAACCCCCGGCGGAGTTGGGTGGTGTGATGTGACGTGGGCTGACGCGACGTCGGACATAATTCTCTCTCTCTCTCTCTCTCTTTCTTTTCACTGTGGTGGTCGTTCGCGTCACTGATTCTCCATCTCTTGTTCTTCATACATAAAGAGAAAAAAAGGATTCCCTCTTCATCCCTCAAGAACATTCCCTCATTGCTTTCTCTCTCGTTTTATTTCTCTCTTTCTTTCTTGCGAAGCCCTCCGGTGGATATAACCGGGGGCCTATGAAGCCGGGGCCTCATCGGTGCCCTACATGATGCATACGGTGTGCGGGCATGGGGGCGGGGCGGAGACAGATGGGCGTGCAGAGGATCCCTTTGAGGCTGCCGCGTGCGGCGCCAGTGCCTGAACTCTCTTTCTACTCTTCGCCTCCTCTCCACGTCCTCTTCGAGTTTCTTCGTCGTCGACTTCTTCCTCGTCTTCTTCCCTATATCCCCGATTCTTTTAACGGATAGCCATGAGCTCTCTCGCAACCGGCAAGAAAATGCCCGAGGCGAGCAGAGAGAGATAGAGGATGAAGAAGAGGAACAAGAAGTTTGAGCATCGAGAGTTTCGCCAGTTGTCCAAGAGCCCAACGGACATGACTTTAAATAATCTTAGGTAAAAAAGTAGGATATCAAAAAATTGGATTTTAAGGTGGATTATCCGTAGAATTCGAATCTCATGATCATCAGCATTTGTTAGCCAGGTTCGACTACTCGTAATCTCATCATCCCCCCCGTGACGCCTACATTCATCCCTTATCAGAACTCTGTAAGTTGAATTGGAAGAAACTCCGTATTTTGAATTGGAAGAAACTCTGTCTTAAGTTTCAACCTAAATTGGGATTCAAGTTCAAACTTGAGTTTCAACCTAAATTAAGACTCAAGTTCGAACTTAAATGTGAAAATATATGAAGACTGAAGTCCGAACTTGATGTTGATCTGAAATTAAGACTCAGGTTCCATCTTCAGTTTCAACCTAAATTAGCATTCAAGCTCGAACTTCAGTTTAATCCCAAATTAATACTCAACTTCTGTCTTGAATTGCAACCTAAATTAGGATTCAAGTTCGAATTTTAGTTTTGACCGAAATTAAGATTTAAATTCGTAGTTAAGTTTGATCCTAGGTTAAGACTCAATTTCGAACTTAAGTTTAAACCTAAATTGAAACTTAAGTCGAAACTTGAGGTTAAACCTAAATTGAGACTTAAGTTCAAACTTGAGCTTAATCCTAAATTAATACTCAAGTTTTATCTTAAGTTTCAACCTAAATTAGGATTCAAGTTCAAACTTGAGTTTCAACCTAAATTAAGACTCAATTTCGAAATTATATGTGAAAATAAATGAAGACTGAAGTCCGAACTTGATTTTGATCTGAAATTAAGACTCAGGTTCCATCTTCAGTTTCAACCTAAATTAGCATTCAAGTTCGAAATTCGGTTTAACGCCAAATTAATACTCAACTTCTGTCTTGAATTGCAACCTAAATTGGGATTCAAGTTCGAATTTGAGTTTTGACCGAAATTAAGATTTAAATTCGTACTTAAGTTTGATCGTAGGTTAAGACTCAATTTCGAACTTAAGTTTAAACCTAAATTGAGACTTAAGTCGAAACTCGAGGTTAATCCTAAATTAATACTTAAGTTCTATCTTAAGTTTCAACCTAAATTAGAATTCAAGTTCAAATTTGAGTTTAGGCTTAAATTAAAAGTAAAATTCATACTTAAATTTGATCCTCGGTAAAGATTCAATTTCGAACTTAAGTTAAAACCTAAATTGAGACTTAAGCCGAAACTTGAGCTTAATCCTAAATTAATACTCGAGTGTTATCTTAAGTTTCAACGTAAATTAGGATTCAAGTTCGAACTGTAGTTGCAATCTAAATTAAGAGTAAAATTTATAACTATCGATACGTGGGCCTTAACCTGGTGCAAAACTTCCCAAATTAAGATTGGCAAGTACTTACCACCCAACATACCTACTTTTCAAGCCAAAATTCGACGCTCAGAGGGCGCTGCTATCAGAGACGAGCGCGAACATAGTGGAAGGTTTTGCAGCGCAGGAAAAAAATGCAAAAAAAAAAAACGAATCGCAAGCAGCAAGACCACGAACGAACGGCAGAAGCTGCAGCTCCTTTTACAAGCCCTCGAGGCTCTTTCTCGCTTTACCAAGAACAGAAGAGAGTCCCTTCTATGCCCCGAGTTCGCTGCTGCTGCTGCTGCTGTTGCTGTTGCTTCGAAGTCAGGAATTTCCCGCGAGGCTCGCGTGTCCCGGATTTCGATGGGCCTCGCCTCACCTCAGGCGTTTGCCTCCTCCTTCTTCCTCTCTTCATCTTTCAGTCCATATCTCTCGTTTTTTTTTTATCTTTGCTCTCTGTCACTTTCATCTCGTAAAGGCATGTAGTGCCTCCTATCTTTTTTTTTTCCACTTCAACCCAGCTCTCTCTTTCTCTCTCTCTCTCTTTCTATCTCTCTTTGAGCGAACTTACGAGAATCAGTTGCGAGGGTTGACTATACAGGGTCTCTTGCGGAGTTAGAGAATCCTTCGGAGTGTTTTCTCTCCTCGCGTGGATCACGCGAGCCAGCACGCAGAGGGTAAACACAACGAGACAGGGACTTGTATGTATTTGAATGTTTTCGTATGTACGAGCACGGAAACCGTGATAATATATATATATATATAACTGTTCGTCTTATTACTCTTATTCGAACAAGAATATATTATGAAAGTGGAATCCTTTTTTTTTCCTCCATTTTACCTATATAGATATATAATCCTCGCAGTCAGTGGATGATCCTTTTCCGCGCTGTCGAAAATTTGTAAAACCAACGTTTAAAAATCACGTCCCGTGAGGAATATATATAGGCGTATTGACGTTGGGTTACGAGACGTAATGAAAATTGACGGTGGATGGAGGGATGATTTTTTTTCCTTCCTACGGATCAACGATTAGTTTTTAGGATAAAAAAAATGCTAGTTGTCTGTTTGCACGTATTTTTCTGTGGCAGAGTATTAATAAGCATTTTCAAGCGAAATAATTGACAATTATCATAAAAATTCACTGGAAAATTTATTTTCTAATGAAATCACCCTTAAAAACGAAAATTACCATTACCAAAAATCCCTGTTATGCCCAGAACTGTAAAAGATGTTTCCAGGGCTTGAAAAAAAATCGTCGTTCTGAAAAATTAAATAAATGTAAATTTATGTGTAGATAAATTGCAAGGTTCTGTTTCAAATGCCTCGAAGTCCTTTCTTTCGTATCTCAAGGAAGTTAAAATGAATTCCGTTAATGTATGTATACAATATATATATGAATATTTTTTTTTCGACTATTTTTTTTTTCAGTCCTCACCCGGAATTTTGTTGGATATGTCGAAAAAGAAATTCCCTGAAAGTTACAGCCCTTAATATTAGCTCTAAGTACTTTCCCAAAGCGTGAGAAGATTTTCCATCTAAAATACACGTAAATCGAATTTTTTTTTTTCAAATTTCTTGACTCAGCCGCATTTAATGCTATCACATTGTTCTTGGTTTCGATTTACTCAGAATGAAACAATCTAAAAAAGTGTCTTTTGCGGCGAAAGTGTAAATTGTACAGGTGAGTGGGTACGGGTCACTGAAGTTGATTTTTACCCAAAATTCTCGTTTTTTTGCTGTTATCTCCGAAACAATTAATTATACAAAAAAAATGTAAATGAAAAATTTTCTGAAAATTTAATTTCCTACAAAAAAGGTCCTATCGACCCAATTGCTTAGATTAATATTTCTTGAGATATTGAACTTTAACTTTTGAGTAGTTTAAAATTTATAAAATATGAAATATTAAATAATGAAAAAAATATAAAATAAAAAAAGTTTAATATCTCAAGAAATATTAATCTAAGCAATTGGATCGATAGGACCTTTTTTATAGGAAATTCAATTTCCAACAAATTTTTTGTTCATACTTTTTTGTAAAGTTAATTGTTCCGGAAATAACAGCAAAAAAACGAGAATTTTGGGTAAAAATCAACTTCAGTGACCCGTACCAACTCACCAGTACAATTTACACCTTCGCCGCAAAAGGCACTTTTTTAGATTGTTTTATTCCGAGTAAATCGAAACCAAGAACAATATGATAGCATAAAATGCGGCTGAGTTATAGAAATTTGAAGAAAAAAAAAATTCGATTTACGTGTACCATATTTTAGATGGAAAATCTTCTCACGCTTCGGGAAAGTACTTAGAATTAATATTAAGGGCTGTAACTTTCAGGGAATTTTTTTTTCGACGTATCCAACAAAATTTCGGATGGGGACTGAAAAAAAAAATAGTGGAAAAAAAAAATCGCCCTAATATATATATATATAATATATAATATATAAAATATAATATATAATATATATATATAATATATATATATTGTAAGGCAGTGGTATCGATTGTAGGACGATTTTTTAGTGCCTTAAGTGAATTCTTCAATTTTAGAGTCATGGAAACATAAATATATGTACAAATACAAAAAAAATGTATATATAAATCGTAAGACTGTGGTATCGGTTGTAGAACGATTTTTTAGTGACTTAAGGGGATTTCAAGTGAATTTTTCAACTTTAGAGTCATGGAAACATAAATACATGTACAAATACAAAAAATATATATATATAAATCGTGAGACAGTGGTATCGGTTGTAGAACGATTTTTTAGTGGCTTAAGGGGATTTCAAGTGAAATTTTCAACTTTAGAGTCATGGAAACATAAATATATGTACAAATACAAAAAATATATATATATAAATTGTAAGACAGTGGTATCGGTTGTAGGACGATTTTTAGTGGCTTAAGGGGATTTCAAGTAAAATTTTCAACTTTAGAGTCATGGAAACATAAATACATGTACAAATACAAAAAAAATATATATATAAATTGTAAGACAGTGGTATCGGTTGTAGGACGATTTTTAGTGTCTTAAGGGGATTTCAAGTGAAATTTTCAACTTTAGAGTCATGGAAACATAAATACATGTGCAAATACAAAAAAAATATATATATAAATTGTAAGACAGTGGTATCGGTTGTAGGACGATTTTTAGTGGCTTAAGGGGATTTCAAGTGAAATTTTCAACTTTAGAGTCATGGAAACATAAATACATGTACAAATACAAAAAAAATATATATATAAATTGTAAGACAGTGGTATCGGTTGTAGAACGATTTTTTAGTGGCTTAAAGGGATTTCAGGTGAAATTTTCAACTTTAGAGTAATGGAAACATAAATACATGTACAAATACAAAAAATATATATATATAAATCGTAAGACAGTGGTATCGGTTGTAGGATGATTTTTTAGTGGTTTAAGGGGATTTCAAGTAAAATTTTAAACTTTAGAGTCATTGAAACATAAATACATGTACAAATACAAAAAAAAATATATATATAAATTGTAAGACAGTGGGATCGGTTGTAGAACGATTTTTTAGTGGCTTAAGGGGATTTCAACTGAAATTTTCAACTTTAGAGTCATGGAAACATAAATATATGTACAAATACAAAAAAAATATATATATAAATCGTAAGGCAGTGGTATCGGTTGTAGGACGATTCCTCTTGACTCACCGTGAAGCACACCGTGAAGTATCGGCGCCCCGTTACGAAATAAACGTTAAGAGGCGAAACGAGGACGTATATCGTTGTTTTCCTCGAGAAGTAAAAGAGCTTGGTATTATCCAGAAGCGAGAACAAGACAGAGAGAGTATGTTCTCTGTTCGTTTGACTAACGAGGCGTCCCGCAAACAACTCTTCCAGATCCTTTCGTAGGATATAACAGAGAGAGAGAGAGAGAGAGAGAGAGAGATCGAAGAAGAGAAGAAAAGAGAGCGTTTATAACATCAAAGACCGTTGTTTGAACGCGTCGGATCAGGATACAAGAAATTGCGGTCTCGAATTGGTTTTAGCACCCAATAAAGACAAAAGTGTGTAAATATTTGATGCAAAAAAAAAAAAAAACGCAATCCCTTGCACGCGGCCGTGGATGATCTCGCAGGTATCTTTTTCGGTCCAGAATTCGTTTTTTCTTTTTCTCTCGTCCCTCCGACCCGCCAAAGAACGAAAATCGTTATTTCTCACACGGTACGAGACACAACATTCCGGACATTAGACGTGCAAATTAATGCGATCGTGAGACATGAATCTACTGATTAATCAGCGGAAAATTTTCGATAGATAACGACTGTCAGACGTATGAAAAAATACAAAAATACAAAGAACGATTTCTTGGCGACTTTTTCGAGGCGATCGAAAAATTGCACAATTTCAAACGGTCGTATCTCCGCTGCTCTTTCACCGATTACGATTGATAACGAGTGTTTTGGAAATGCCACATGTTCGCTCGAGGAATGACGTTTGTTTCAAAATGATTCGTCAATTATTGCGATTTTGAGAGCTGTTTTTCTGAAGAACCGACAAAAAAAATTATTGTACACGAAACAAAAAATTAGCAAATTCGATTAGTAGAGTTGAAAAATTCGTAATAATTTTTTTTTTTTTTATCGTAGATTAATGGATCAGATGGTATTTTCAAGCTGGAGCGATAACGAAGAGAATGGGCTCAGTACGAAGTGTTTAATTCGTAGTTTCGAGAAGGCAGTAGTAACAGCCATTTAATGCGGACGCAAAAAATGCACACAATCAGCCGGTACAAGTGGAAATTCATTCATCGGTGAAAGTATTTCGGTCCCACGGGCTCTTCGCGAATACATTAATATTATTTTCAATTACAATTGTCTTGCTGAATTAATGAAAGTTCAACAGGCCGCCATTTTGTCAAAAATTTTTTTTAAGTACCAATTCTGCTACCAGTGCTCAGAATATTCATACAGATTGAGAATATATATATTTTTTTTTTTTCAGATGCATACAACATCGTCCAGAGTGGGCGCCGATTGAGGCGGCTTTCGGCGCACCATGTTGCAACAAGGCAAAAAACTACATGAGAATATTTAAAATAATTTTTTTTTAATGTACAAGTATTCTCTAAGGATCAATAAATGCACGTGTAAATTTTCATCAAGGCAACTTCAACGGTTTAAACGTTATTGCACATTAGAAATGACGTCAATAATCTCGCTCTATACCAGACTACCGCCGGTAGTAGTCTGGTAACTTAAGCCGATTTTCATGTCTTTTTTGGAGGGCGTTTTTTTGTAGGAAAATAAAAATGAATCGTTTTGGATATTTAGGATCTTTTTATTTACATATTAAAGATACAAAAAAAAATTTTTTTTTTAAATTTAATAGCTTATTATTATTATTATTATTGATCGAAGTTGGCACCTCGAAAAAAAAAAGCGCGTCGGTGGCCCCGGTGATTTTGGCTCTTGACGTTATCTGAAATGAAAAATTCTTGATAATTCTTAATCTATAGACATGTCATTCTGGTCGGAACTACTGAAGTTAAGTTTCATGGATAAATAACAAAATGGCGGACTTTGGAAAAAAAAGTTTTTTTTTCCAAACCCCGCCATTTTGCTATTTATCAAGAATTTTTGATTTTAGATAACATCAAGAGCCAAAATCACCGGGGCCATCCACGCGCTTTTTTTTTCGAGGTGCCAACTTCGATCAATAATAATAATAATAATAAACTATTAAATTTTTTCAAACAAATTTTTTTTTGTATCTTTAATATGTAAATAAAAACATCCTAAATTCCCAAAACGATTCATTTTCATTTTCCTACAAAAAAACGCCCTCCAAAAAAGACATTAAAATCGGCTTAAGTTACCAGACTACTACCTCAAGAGCTCACATACGGCTGCGCGCGCTGATAACCGAGTACATTTGAAAAATTATTGGAAAGGTTATATGGTAAAAAAAAAATTGAATTGTCGCTTTCACATTTTTCATTAACTTTTCCACTATAAGAAAAAAAATTGAATAATTCTTTTTCTTTCAATATTAACATTATTTTTAACGGGTACAAATGGACTACTGATGAAAACCATGGCGCCTCCTCGTCAACATCATAACTTCACCAAAAATTATCCAATCTACAAAAATGAAAGAGAATCTAATAATATGATGCATTAATAATAGTCTGACGGAGGGATTTTTTTTTTTTCAAAAATACAAAAAAATACAGCATTTCAAACTTTAGTATGCAATTTAAAAACAAAAAATTTGCGTTTAATAATTTATAAAAAATTGCCGAACTAAAAAATTTAAAAAAACTTCTCGTCAGATTATAGAGAAAATAATTGTTAAGATTTCAAAAAAAAAACAGTTAAAAAATATTAAAAATTGCCCGAGTTATCGTGCTGACACTGTGTGAAAATCTAGTTTCGAGTAAAAACGCGTTTAAAGTTTCCGGTAGCTACAACGTGAACTTACGATCCCGGTCACATTTATTGCTATTACTTTGTAACGGGGTGGAGTATTGTTAAAAGTTTTTTTTTTCAAAAATTATTAAAAGTGTAAAGAATAAAAATCTGTAAAAAAAAACGTTGTTTTGAAAATTTTAGGAGCATGCGAGCCCTCAACGATTGTCATTAACGATTTTTATTGCCAATTTTTTACTATTTTTCTAATTAATAATTGTCGATTGAAAAAAAAAAAAATAGAAATTCATCGAATAAAAATTACAATTTGACTCGCCGCGTCCATGGGACTCGTTTGAAAAAGTCAGTGAAAGATACGTCGAGAAAGAGAAAGGCGAGAACACGATAGATGGACCTTTGTAGTCACCGGCTTGTAACCTCGTTTGTGAAATAAGCCGACAGGTATATCCTACCTATATATAGATATATACGGGGTATTCCAGACAAAATCGACCAGATCGTTGACGGCTCCCCCCAAAAAATTTTCAATTTTGTATTCCTAATATTTCCAAGACGACACAAAATAAAATACTCTACAACAAATATCCGATTTTTTGTTGAAAAATTTTTATCGTCAATTTTTGTCGGAAAAATTACATTTTTTAGGCTTTTTTTGACAATACACTTAATTGCTTGAATTCGATTCTTATGAACGATATTTTTCGATCATAAACTTACAATTTCAATAACATAAAAAAATGTGCTCGAGTCGATGGGTACGAAAATTCTTTTTTTTCAGGTATTGAAACAAAACTCAATGTCTTTTAAGGGGGGAAATAGGGTTAGACGGTTCAAAAAATCGATTTTTTTTTTATTTCGTAAATTGTTAGTAAAAATATTGAAAAATATGTTTCGAAAATTTTAAATGAAAATTCCGACTCGTTCTATTGTTATAAGCCAATAAGTGGGGAAATAGGGTTAGGACAGCGTTTTCTTAATGGTTTTCATACATTTTTTTATAGTATAAAAAATGAATATAATTTATTGAAACTTTGAGAATATTTTATACATATATTTAAGTATGTACTATAAAATTTTTGAAGAATTTCCTTGAAAAACACCGAAGATATTAGCGACCCCATATTGCAGGTCACAATCAGACTCAGCATTTTGCGTTTTTTCAAACGCGTTTTTCTGAAAACGACTTTTTTTAAACTTGCGTACACGCTACTTTGAAAAGTTTTCAACCGATCGTTTTGAAAATTGGCAGTTACTTTCTTCATAGTGTTGCGCTAAAAATTATTTCAAATAATGATAATATTCCGATTTTAGGTTCATATAGATGAACCTAAAATCGAAATATTATCATTATTTAAAATAATTTTTTTTTTGCAAATAAAGTTGTAAAAAATGGCAAAAAATCGTGCTATTTCGTTTTGACCGCCGTAAAAAATTCAATTTTCTATTTTTTTGATAGCATTTAGGTTCATATATAGGAGAGACATATAATAAAAGTAAATTCGAAGCTCGTTTGATTTCAGATGAAAATTGCAGCTTCCAGTATGTACACAAAATGCTGAGTCTGATTGTGACCAGCAATATGGGGTCGCTAATATCTTCGGTGTTTTTCACGGAAATTCTTCGAAAATTTTATAGTATATACTTAAATATATGTATAAAATATTCTCGAAGTTTCAATAAATTATATTCATTTTTTATACTATAAAAAAATTCTATATAGCGCTGAAAACCGAGTAAATTCAAAAAATTATTATAAAGGTTCTATGGTGAAAAAAAAAATTAAATTGTTGATTTGACATTTTTTATTAACTATTCAACTATAAGAAAAAAAATTAAAAATTTTTTTTGTCCTCAATATTAACATTACTTTTTACGGGTATAAATGGACTACTGACGAAAACCATGGCGTCCGCTTGTCGAAATCATAACTTCATCAAAAATTATCGAATCGGCAAAAATAAAAAAGAATCTAGTAAAATAATGTTAGTCATAATGTTAGTCAAAGTCTGACGGAGGGAATTTTTTTCTTTTAATTTTATCAAAAATAAAGAAATTATAGTATTTTAAACTTTAGTATACGATTTAAGAAAAAATGTGTTTCATAATTTATAAAAAACTGTCCAACGAAAAAAATTGAAAAAACCTCTCGTCAGACCATAGAACAAATGATTATCAAGATTTTAGAAAAAGAAAAAGTTAAAAAATATTATATATTCACTGAGTTATCGCGCTGATACTGTCTAAGAGCGTAGTTTCGAGAAAAACGCGTTCAAATAATGTTAATATTTGAGAAAGAAATTAAAAAAAAATGTTCTCACAGTTGAAAAGTTAATGAAAAATATGAAATCAACAATTGAATTATTTTTTCACCATATAACCGTTATAATAATTGTTCAAATTTATCTCAGGTTTTTAGGGCACGCAAGGGTTCTGTGCGCTCTCAAAGTTCGAAATACTTGTTTAATTGTTCTAAAATTTCAATTCACAAGTTTCTCGACATCGGCATCCAGCAATTCTTTGCACTTTCAGCGTGAAACCAAAATTTTGTTTAAAAATTCAAACTGGAACGGCCCATAAAACAATAGCCATAGGGCCATTCGCACGCCGGTTTTTCGTTCAGAGACAAAGACGCGCGTGTTTCTCACTTTTTCTCTCTCTACTGGGGGATTATAATTGCTTCCGAGGCGCTTCTCCACGGGATTGATACTCTTTACTACGAATTCCGGTCCGCGAGAGGGCAATCGATGAGAAAAACTCTCCAGAAAAAAAAAAAAGAAAAAAAAAACCCCCTCTGTGACGAGCTTCTCAAATATACATTTGTAGAACGGTTGAACGAAATTTTTTTTATCTTTAGCGAGATTGACCGGTCACAAATCGGCCACTGAACCCCTCAAACTTAATTAAGTGAGGAAATGGGTTAGGATAGCGTTGTCTCAATGATTTTCATGAATTTTTTTATAGCATAAAAAATGAATATAATTTATTGAAACTTTGAGAATATTTCATACATATATTTGAGTATATACTATAAAATTTTTGAAGAATTTCCTTGAAAAACACCGCTGATATTAGCGACCCCATATTGCAGGTCACAATCAGACTCAGCATTTTGCGTACATTCTGGAAGCTGCAATTTTCATCCGAAATCAAACGAGGTTGGAATTTACTTTTATTATATATCTCTCTTCTATATGAACCTAAATGCTATCAAAAAAATAGAAAATTGAATTTTTTACAGGGGTCAAAACAAAAATGCATGATTTTTTGCCATTTTTTACAACATTATTTGCAAAAAAAAAATTATTTTCAAAAATGATAATATTCCAATTTTAGGTTCATATAGAGCGCAATACTATGAAGTAAGTGACTGCCAATTTTCAAAACGATTGGTTGAAAACTTTTCAAATTAGCGTGTACGCAAGTTCGAAAAAAGTCGTTTTCAGATAAACGCGTTTGAAAAAATAGAGTTCCGACAGCGTTTTCTCAATGATTTTCATGAATTTTTTTAGTATAAAGAATGAATATAATTTATTGAAACTTTGACAATATTTTATACATATATTTAAGTATATACTATAATATTTTTGAAGAATTTTCTTGAAAAACACCGGGGATATTGGCGACCCCATATTGCAGGTCACAATTAGACTCAGCATTTTGCGCACATTTTGGAAGCCGCAATTTTCATCTGAAATCAAACGAGGTTGGAATTTACTTTTATTATATGTCTCTCTTCTAATTGAACCTAAATGCTATAAAAAAAATAGAAAATTGAATTTTTTACAGGGGTCAAAACAAAAAAGCATGATTTTTTGCCATTTTTTACAACTTTATTTGCAAAAAAAAATTACTTTCAATAATGATAATATTCCGATTTTAGGTTCATATAGAGCGCAATACTATGAAGAAAGTAACTGCCAATTTTCAAAACGATTGGTCAAAAACTTTTCAAACTAACGTGTACGCAAGTTCGAAAAAAGTCGTTTTCAGAAAAACAAGTTTGACAAAATAGTACCAAGAAAAACAAGCAATATGGGGTCGCTAATATTTTATAGTATATACTTAAATATATGTATACAAATTTTTCAGTATACACTTAAATATATGTATAAAATATTCTCAAAGTTTCAATAAATTATATTCATTTTTTATACTATAAAAAAATTCATGAAAATCATTGAGAAAACGCTGTCCTAACCCTATTTCCTGCCTTAATGGCTTTTAACAATAGAACGAGTCGGAATGTTCATTTAAAATTTTGGGAACATATTTTTCAATAGTTTTACTAACAATTTATGAAATAAAAAAAAATCGTTTTTTTGAACCGCGAAGGGGGGAAATTGGGTTAGGACAGCGTTTCTCAATGATTTTCATGAATTTTTTTTTAGTATAAAAAAATGAATATAATTTATTGAAACTTTGAGAATATTTTATGCATATATTTAAGTATATACTATAAAATTTTTGAAGAATGTCCTTGAAAAACACCGCAGATATTAGCGACCCCATATTGCAGGTCACAATCAGACTCAGCATTTTGCGTACATTCTGGAAGCCACAATTTTCATCTGAAATCAAGCGAGGTTGGAATTTACTTTTATTATATGTTTCTCTTCTATATGAACCTAAATGCTATCCAAAAAATACAAAATTGAATTTTTTACAGGGGTCAAAACAAAAAAGTATGATTGTTTGCCATTTTTTACAACATTATTTGCAAAAAAAAAATTATTTTCAAAAATGATAATATTCCAATTTTAGGTTCATATAGAGCGCAATACTATGAAGTAAGTGACTGCCAATTTTCAAAACGATTGGTTGAAAACTTTTCAAATTAGCGTGTACGCAAGTTCGAAAAAAGTCGTTTTCAGATAAACGCGTTTGAAAAAATAGAGTTCCGACAGCGTTTTCTCAATGATTTTCATGAATTTTTTTAGTATAAAGAATGAATATAATTTATTGAAACTTTGACAATATTTTATACATATATTTAAGTATATACTATAATATTTTTGAAGAATTTTCTTGAAAAACACCGGGGATATTGGCGACCCCATATTGCAGGTCACAATTAGACTCAGCATTTTGCGCACATTTTGGAAGCCGCAATTTTCATCTGAAATCAAACGAGGTTGGAATTTACTTTTATTATATGTCTCTCTTCTAATTGAACCTAAATGCTATAAAAAAAATAGAAAATTGAATTTTTTACAGGGGTCAAAACAAAAAAGCATGATTTTTTGCCATTTTTTACAACTTTATTTGCAAAAAAAAATTACTTTCAATAATGATAATATTCCGATTTTAGGTTCATATAGAGCGCAATACTATGAAGAAAGTAACTGCCAATTTTCAAAACGATTGGTCAAAAACTTTTCATACTAACGTGTACGCAAGTTCGAAAAAAGTCGTTTTCAGAAAAACAAGTTTGACAAAATAGTACCAAGAAAAACAAGCAATATGGGGTCGCTAATATTTTATAGTATATACTTAAATATATGTATACAAATTTTTCAGTATACACTTAAATATATGTATAAAATATTCTCAAAGTTTCAATAAATTATATTCATTTTTTATACTATAAAAAAATTCATGAAAATCATTGAGAAAACGCTGTCCTAACCCTATTTCCTGCCTTAATGGCTTTTAACAATAGAACGAGTCGGAATGTTCATTTAAAATTTTGGGAACATATTTTTCAATAGTTTTACTAACAATTTATGAAATAAAAAAAAATCGTTTTTTTGAACCGCGAAGGGGGGAAATTGGGTTAGGACAGCGTTTCTCAATGATTTTCATGAATTTTTTTTTAGTATAAAAAAATGAATATAATTTATTGAAACTTTGAGAATATTTTATGCATATATTTAAGTATATACTATAAAATTTTTGAAGAATGTCCTTGAAAAACACCGCAGATATTAGCGACCCCATATTGCAGGTCACAATCAGACTCAGCATTTTGCCTACATTCTGGAAGCCACAATTTTCATCTGAAATCAAGCGAGGTTGGAATTTACTTTTATTATATGTTTCTCTTCTATATGAACCTAAATGCTATCCAAAAAATACAAAATTGAATTTTTTACAGGGGTCAAAACAAAAAAGTATGATTGTTTGCCATTTTTTACAACATTATTTGCAAAAAAAAAATTATTTTAAATAACGATAATATTCCGATTTTAGGTTCATATAGAGCGCAATACTATGAAGAAAGTGACTGCCAATTTTCAAAACGATTGGTTGAAAACTTTTCAAACTAGCGTGTACGCAAGTTCGAAAAAAAGTCGTTTTCAGCAAAACGCGTTTGAAAAAATAGCAAAATGCTGAGTCTGATTGTGACCTGCAATATGAGGTCGCTAATATCTTCGGTGTTTTTCCAGGAAATTCTTCAAAAATTTTATAGTATATACTTAAATATATGTATAAAATATTCTCAAAGTTTCAATAAATTATATTCATTTTTTATACTATAAAAAAATTTATGAAAATCATTGAGAAAAAGCTGTCCTAACCCTATTTCCCCACTTAATGGCCTATAACAATAGAACGTGTCGGAATTTTCATTTAAAATTTTGGGAACATATTTTTCAATAGTTTTACTAACAATTTATGAAAAAAAAAAAAATCGATTTTTTGAACCGTCTAACCCTTTTTCCCCCCTTAAGGCCATCTCCTTCCAAGCCTCTTATTTTCTAAAATTTACGAAAAAATTGTCAATAACGAAAAAATTGAATAAACAAAGGATGAACGATTTTTTAAAATTAATTTCACCCGACCATCTCTACTTGTTTCTCGGTCTTTTTTTGTTCTCTTGAATGAACACACATATTGTATTGAATGAAGCGTGTGTTTTTTTTCGACCTTCCATCTCGTTTTTTCAACGTGTTGTAACATAATGTAGCGAGTATTTGAAAAGGAGAAAGAGATTTTAGGCCCTCTTAATGATTTACCGGTCCGGAACAGGTAAATCTCTCTCCTTCTCTCTCTCTTTCTCTGTCTCCCCCTCTCTTTCAGTCCATAGATGAGACGAGAGAGGTACCTTTGCGTTCACGCTCGGAATTAACGTACGAGAGAAATGAGAAATTTCCCGGTCCATCCCTTCAACGATGTTATTGACGCGCGCCTCGATTTATACATACATATACGATAAAATTCATCTTTTTTTTTCGTAAACTTTTCACGGTGGCCCATCGGGACTGTCTCCTCGTCTTACCGCGATAATCTAGAGACAAGCGTGCAGGATATGGCACGATGTGGGGTAAAATGGACCACCCCAAATACCACCACCAATAGAGACATTAGCCCCGGCATTGTCCTAATCCATCGATTCATTCCAACGGCAATTTTTTTCTCCAAAATCTTCGATCAATTCTACGGAAAAAAGGTCCTACAGTACCAGCCATTACGACGATTGAATTTCGAGATACAAATTTTCGAAATTTCATGAGTCGTATTTTCGAAAAATTGTATCTCGAAATCTATCGATCGTAACGGCTACCTCGATAAAATAACTTTTAACGAAAATTGTCGAAAGTTTTTAGAAAAAAATACTTCGTCCAGTAAATCGACGAGTTAGTTAAAAAAAATGTGTGGTCCATATTGCCCCACACTCGTCTAAATTCGTCGGATTCACTAGTGTCCCTTTTCCAAAATGTTCCGGTGCTCCCCGACGGTCAGGCGAAAGGATATTGTGAAGAGAGAGAGAGATAGGGCGAGAGGTACGCGGGGGACTAACGCAGACACCCTTTTTCATCCTTTAACCCGGGCGCCAGGCGCCATGGTCTTTCACGCCTTCTCGACCGCCGCTAGAGCTGACAAACTCCCTCTCGTTCTTTTTCCTCGTACTGCTCATCTTCTTCCTCCTCTTCTCTTTCTCATATACTTTTTTTTTTTTCGTTTAAAACAAAATTAAAAAAAGAATATATATATATACTGTTTTTTCTTTTATATATGTATGTATGAAGACTAGTCGAATAAAAAGAGAAAACCTTGAAGTAGACCCGCGTGGCCGCCACTCCCACTCATAATAATAAAGTTCAAAATTGTCTTCACTAAATATTAAAAAAAAAAAAATCACTGGGATATCTCCCTCCAATAGCTCGAGTTTCGAGAATGAAAAACCTTCGGAAACGATAAATTTTTCGTGCCACCGATAAATTTCCGCTGTATACCGGTGTATTTTATTTCTTCTTTTCGGCAACACCCTTAATGTCCGACGAAAGAACACCTGGAAAAAAAGGTGTGAATTTTATCGGGCATTACGATAATTTTAATTGACGACCGGTTCGTTGGATCTCTTTCGGTGATTTTTTTTTTCCTTCCTTAATTAGGTTTTTATTTTATTTTCCCGAAACTCGAACACCATTTACGATTTTTCATTGCAAAACATGGTGAAACGTGAATTTTATTTGTTAACAATTTATATCGATTGAACGATAATCGTTTGATTCATATTTTTATTCCAAAATTCAATATTTCCTATATTTATTCATATTCATAATTTTTTGGTCGTGTTTACATAAGTTCTCATATTTTTTGTTTTATTTTATTTTTTTGTTTATTTAAATTTTTTTTCTCTCGTTTATTTTTTGGCAGATTTTATTGTTACCGGTCTTGTTCAATTTTTCAAATTTTTTCTTCGTCTCGCTTTCGTTCGACTATTAAAATGTAACGCTTCTTGCTGCAAGTCATTCTCGAATAATTTATAACCCTACATCGTTGAGGAAAGAAGGATCGGTTAAAATGAGGGGGGGTGAGGCGTTCAAATTGACTAAATGTCCGCGCTAATTTCATTTAGCGCCATATATCGCCTGGCCCTCTTGTCGCTCACACCGTGTATATATATCGTTCACTCTCACTACAGGGGGTTGTTTATTCAATGTCCCGTTGGGTTTTCGGAGCGGTTAAACGTTTCGGACCTTTTAAATCGATCTTTGTGCACCCTCATTTCCCCCCGCCCTTTTTTTTTTGCTCACTGCCGAGACATCCAGTGACCTGTCGATTTTCGTCGTGATTTTACGTACCTGTTGCACACCCCTTTTCTTCGACACATTTGTATTGTCGTGAGGTACGAATTTTTTCGATTTAAATATAATGCATTTTTATATTTAACATTTTTTTTATTTATAAGTAAATTAAAGTAAATTTTATTTACTTTAATACACTTTTATTGAATTAAATAAAATTTTACTCGGTTTAATACACTTTTTATGGAATTAAATTAAATTTTATCTAATTTGATACTTTTTTATTAAATTAAATCAAATTTTATTCTATTCGACACATTTTTATTGAATCGAATAGAATTTTATTTATTTCAATAGATTTTTATTGAATTAAATCAAATTTTATTTAATTGGACACATTTTTATTGAATTAAATAAAATTTTACTCGATTAAATACATTTTTAAGGAATTGGATAAAATTTTATTTTATTTCATGCATTTTTATGGAATTAAATAAAATTTTATTTAATTTGATACATTTTTATTGAATTAAATCAAATTTCATTCAATTCGACACATCTTTATTGAATCGAATAAAATTTTATTCAGTTCGACACATTTTTATTGAATCGAATAAAATTTTATTTATTTTAATAGATTTTTATTGAATTAAATCAAATTTTATTCAATTGGACACATTTTTATTGAATTAAATCAAATTTTACTCGATTTAATACATTTTTATGGAATTAAATAAAATTTTATTTTATTTCATGCATTTTTATTGAATTAAATAAAATTTTATTTATTTCAATAGATTTTTATTGAATTAAATCAAATTTTATTCAATTGGACACATTTTTATTGAATTAAATAAAATTTTACTCGATTCAATACATTTTTATGGAATTAAATACCATTTCATTTAATTGGACACATTTTTATTGAATTAAATAAAATTTTATTTCATTTCATGCATTTTTATTGAATTAAATAAAATTTTATACCATTGGATACATATTTATTAAATAAAATAAAATTTTACTCACTTTAATACATTTTTATGGAATTAAATCAAATTTTACTTAATTTGATACATTTTTATTGAATTAAATAAAATTTAGTTGCATTAGATAAATTAGTATTAAATAAAATTACACTCGTATTAATTAAATAGATTTTAATCAACAAAAATTTTAAGTGACTGATGCACGCACGTGTCGTAATTTTTTTTCTTATTTTCTTTCCTCTATCGTTCTTAACCAATACAGCGTTAGAGAGAGGGAGGGAAAAAGCGAGATTTTATAACCGAGAATAATTCGATGGGGTCATTAGCGTCATCTTTTATCGATTTGGGTAGCAGAGTGTAAAATAAATTTATAAATGACGGAATTTACAAAACTTCCAGAGGCAGAGAATATTATGGAATGTAAATTTTGTGATAATTGGGAGGGAGTTTCTCGGACAGGGTGTAGAATTGACAGATGAATTTTATTGTATCGAACTTTTTGCAGATTCCGTGCGGTAAAAATTTTTTTAAATAAAATTTCATTGATGATTGGGCTCGATTTTTTTTCTATATTTCAATTATCAATTAACATTTTGTAAATAACTGATGTTTAACGTAAAAAAACTCTTTTTCTCCTTTCCAATTTTTTTTCTCGAGATAATTCTCACAACATATAATAAAAATCATTTCAGTTTAATACTAATAATCATATTTTTTTATTGATTGAGATTTAAAAAAAAATACCACGAATTAGGAGTCATATTATAGGATTTTTATAATGAGCAAAGAAAGTCGCGTAATCGCACGTGACTCGATTATAATTTATGCCCCCCCCCCTGGAGAGTGCGAATAATTTATTGCCACCGGTTAAATGGACATCGTTCGCCCCGTCTCTCGTACTACCGAAAGACCCTAATGACAGTGATGTCGCATACAACATTGGAGACTTAATAATATATATTTACATTGTATACTCGGGGCATCCAGGTTAAATTAACCCAATCGTGACCCTCGCCATTTTTTTTTACACCGTTTCGTTTTTTTTTTCCCCTCAAATCATTACGTTGCATGACGTTACGAAAAAGAAAACGAAATAAAAACAAAAAAAATCGCAATTTTTACGAAACATTAATATTACTCCAAAGATTAAATATCATTTTTTTTTTCGTTAAGGGAGGAAATAGGGCTGGACGGTTCAAAAAATCGATTTTTTATTTATTTCATAAATTGTTAGTAAAACTATTGAAAAATATGTTCCGAAAATTTTAAATGAAAATTCCGACTCGTTCTATTGTTATAAGCCATTAAGGAGGAAAATAGGGTTAGGAAAGCGTTTTCTCAATGATTTTCATGAATTTTTTTATAGTATAAAAAATGAATATAATTTATTGAAACTTTGGGAATATTTTATACATATATTTAAGCATATACTATAAAATTTGTATACGTATATTTAAGTATATACTATAAAATATTAGCGACCCCATATTGCTTGTTTTTCTTGGTACTATTTTTTCAAACGCGTTTTTCTGAAAACGACTTTTTTTGAACTTGCGTACACGCTAGTTTGAAAAGTTTTCAACCGATCGTTTTGAAAATTGGCAGTTACTTTCTTCATAGTATTGCGCTCTATATGAACCTAAAAGCGGAATATTATCATTATTTAAAATAATTTTTTTTTGCAAATAAAGTTGTAAAAAATGGCAAAAAATCATGCGTTTTTGTTTTGACCCCTGTAAAAAATTCAATTTTCTAATTTTTTCATAGCATTTAGGTTCATATAGAAGAGAGACATATAATGAAAGTAAATTCCAACCTCGTTTGATTGTGACCTGCAATATGGGGTCGCTAATATCCCCGGT
Organism: Oxytorus armatus; assembly: GCA_958009045.1. Taxonomy (NCBI): domain Eukaryota; kingdom Metazoa; phylum Arthropoda; class Insecta; order Hymenoptera; family Ichneumonidae; genus Oxytorus; species Oxytorus armatus. The sequence continues at coordinate 15,579,051 of OY253755.1, forward strand.
GTTTTTCAAGAAAATTCTTCAAAAATTTTATAGTATATACTCAAATATATATATAAAATATTCTCAAAGTTTCAATAAATTATATTCATTTTCTATACTATAAAAAAATTCATGAAAATCATTGAGAAAACGCTGTCCTAACCCTATTTCTCCCCTTGAGGTAGTAGTCTGGTAACTTAAGCCGATTATCATCTCTTTTTTAGAGGACGTTTTTTTGTATGAAAATAAAAATGAATCGTTTTGGATATTTAGGATGTTTTTATTTACATATTAAAGATAGGAAAAAAAAATTTTTGACAAAATTTAATAGTTTATTATTATTATTATTGATCGAAGTTGGCACCTCGAAGTTGGTAGCCTGGGTCCTAACTTTTTTTCTACCGAACCGATTGCTTTCAAGTTTTAACAGACTACTCTACACACTTATAGTTCTCGTCGGAACCACCGAGAAATTTTTTCACCCCTAACTTTTTATTTTACAACCCCTTCTTTGCTAACATAGGAGGATTTTTTTTCCAAAGTCCGCCATTTTGTTATTTATCCATGAAATTTAACTTCAATAGTTCCGACGAGACCTATAAGTGTGTAGAGTAGCCTGTTAAAATTTCAAAGCAATCGGTTCGGTAGAAAAAAAGTTAGGACCCGGGCTGCCAACTTCGAGGTGCCAACTTCGATCAATAATAATAATAATAATAAACTATTAAATTTTTTCAAAAACATTTTTTTTGTATCTTTAATATGTAAATAAAAAGATCCTAAATATCGAAAACGATTCATTTTTATTTTCCTACAAAAAAACGCCCTCCAAAACAGGCATGAAAATCGGCTTAAGTTACCAGACTACTACCTTAATTCATCATAATTCAATGAAAATACTATTTTGAAAATTTTAACGGATAAGAAAAGAAAGGAATATTTATACATTGAAATTTTCGAGAGAAATTCTTAGGAGTTTTCTCCTAAGGGATGATTCGAACTCTGACGTTCATATTGTTCGACCTCAGCCCAGTGCACATTCGAAAAAAATTACGAAAACAAAATTTAAAAGAATTACGTTTTTTCTTTCATTTATAAACAAAAACTATAAATATTTATATATTTTTTTTATTCGCTAATTGAAAATTATTTCAATTTAAAAAAATAAATAAATAACTTAAATATATATAGAGTATACTGATTGGCCAATCGTTGAGATCAGAAAAAGTAGAATACCGCGCGAGGAACTAGCGTAAATAATCACGTAATGTGGTTATCATACCAATTGCGTAAATATTTGTCGCAATTTGTGACACGCAATGTTGCTCTCGCATAAATATATATAATATATGTATCTCTCTCCCGGTGTGCATCCTTCCGGACACACGATTAGCATGTTGTCTCCATTGGAAATCAACGAACATTTTTCATAACGAAAAGCTCCCTGTGTCTAGTAAAATGAAAGTTTCGATCGATGAAAAAAAATGTTGGGAAAAACACCGCAAAATAAGAGTCAAAAAGTTTCCGGAGTCTTTACCGAAGATTGAAAATTAATACTGCATCATTTTCAATTTTCCTTTATTTTATTCACTTCTTATCTGGCTGGTCTATACGTAATTCTCTTCAGGTGTTAAAAAAAAAATTAATGATTTATTAAAAATTACGTTAATTAATATAAATTATTGATTAATTAAATATTTCATTAGTTCTACGAATTTTCCTCTTTACCCTAAAATCATCTGACACATTAATAATTATTTTTCTCATCTAAATCAAATTTTTTATCACGCGGGCAAGATAGATGAGAAAAAAAACGTCATTCATCACAGGTTGAAGACTTTATCGAGAAATATTGTGTCTGAACTTTCAAAAGTTTCATAGAATTAATCGGACTATAAACGAAATAAAAAAAAACAAAATCAAAGATGTGCGAGTCCAACTCTCTCGTGAGAGCGTGTGAATGGTTTGTTCGAGAGAGAGAAAGAGAGAGAGAGAACCGAAAAAAAAAACGAGAAAGGAGAATGACCGAGAAAGATGCTGCCAAAGTGACGAAGAAGTCAAAAGTAGCGTGTGCAAGATATCGCATAGTCATTCGGAGTAATGACGCGTGCGCTAAGGCATCGGGACGCCCCCTGTACTTTAGCGTTTTTCTCACTGTATAGTGCTCGAAAAAAAAATAAAATAATAATAACAATTTTTTATTATCCACCGAAGACATTCGAAAGAGTGTGCACGTCCACGATCGAGCACCTCTCGCCAACCAATCATGCCATATACGTATAGGGATTTTCGAAAAAAAAAGCAATACAACATTCTGATTTGATTTCTAATTTTTTTAGACTCGCATCAACACATTTGTGTGCATTTACGATTTTTTAAACTTAAAAGAAAAAATTTGTTCAGATGCATTTTTCTAATTCAACATTTACTGTGAGAACACGGTATTCTATTGTTTAATTTAAAAAAAAAACAGATATTATGGTTGCATGTTGAAAGAGTAGAAAAGAAATGGACATTCAATTGTTGGTAGTTAAAGAATTTTTGTATTTGCACAAATTTCCTTTTCGCGAATTAAAATCGTTATATATTTATATCCAGAAAAATAGTTCAAACCTTCAATTAAAAAGAATATATATAAAAATTCAATCTTCCAATTTTACAAATTCATTAGAGTTTAAGTTCATTCAGAATTCTTGCGACAATTTTAATTACGTTAAAAATAATCTTGATATTCCAGTAAACAGTAAAAAATACAAGATAACCAAAAAATATAGCGTGGAATTATTTTATTGACGATAAAAAAGGAATATTTTAATGTGAAAAGGGCTGGATGATTTAAGATTGCATAATGAGATGTATCGAAAGAGTATTTGGGTCAGCGTGGCACGAGAGCGAATTGGTTTTCGCGTTACCGCAGAATGAATTCGAATTACCGACCGAGGGTTACGATACAAAAGCGTTTCTGGGAGAGAAAGAGAGAGGGAGTGAACTCCGGGAGTACCGGAATTATTGTAATTACAACAATTTATTGTTGAGGGACGATAATACACCGGGAGATGCTCCAAAGCGCATTTGAAAGAGTCAATGGAGGCATAAAAGTGAACTTGGAGTGGGAAATAAATTTGTTACGAGGTTAGTTTCGTGTGGCGCCGACTGGTGGTGATTCCGTCTTGTTTGTCAATCTCAAACCCAACACCAGCGTCATCTCAGGACTTTAGTTTGAATCTCGTACGAGTTTGTCAGTCGGTAAGAAATTTATCGAATGAAAATGTTTAAAAACGTATTATTCACTGGCATTGAACTATCATTCATGGTTATTATTATTTTTATATTAATGTTATCTATTAACTAGTGCAACATCAAAATCAACAATAATTGAAATATTTTTGAAAAATTATGATCATCAGTAGATGAATTGCTTAAAAATATGGCCATGGTAACGAAGAAGTGAAATGAATAAATTTCGTGTCGGTAATTTATCTACTAAGGGACTTAGTAAGAAAATATTCGACGGGGTCCCACCTCGTCGCGGTAGTGCAGGACTCGTAGTATTTCGCTACGAGCCGCTGCTAACTACCGCTAGATGTCAGAGCGCGCGTCTTCCATGAGATTCGATGCTCCGCATGACGGAGCATCTATACAAATTATCTGTTACGAACTTATCGACTGATAAAATAAATATTAATTCCGCAACGTTAAAAAAAATATCATCCAGATTCAATTTAAAAAGATTATCCTTCAACAAGGTAATAATGGCAAGAATTCTAAATATCTCTATCGGTACTATAATTTATAAACTAGTGATTATCTCTTATACGAAAATAGAATGTCCATTAATAAAACGTCTAAACCGGTTTTTCTAATAAATAAATAAAATAAAATAAACACAAATGCATTAGTTTTATCGGATTGATGATCGATCGAATTTTCTCCTCGAGATAAATATTGAAATTGACATTATTAATGATATTATCGACGGAGATAATAACACCCAAGAAATGAATTACCATTTTTACTTTTTCAATGCACATTCTATCCGTTACTATGGCCAAACGAGATTCGAGCATACACACACACATATACAGCTTCCATTAAAAACAGACTCCTCCTCGAGTGAACGAGAATCCACCCACACCGCCGAGATCCGTTGTTGGTCGATCACACGCTCGGCTACTCAACGCCGTATGAAAATATCGCGCGGGAAAGTAGAGAATGCGTGATTAGGAAAGTGGGGGATTCCCCGAGTGTGGTTCAGCCCACTCATTATCATAACCGCTCTGTAACAGCACGTACTGGTCCATTCGGTCTCCTCGGTGATGCTGGGATAATCGGCGATAGAGAGAAAGAGAGAAAGAAAAATCGTGACGAGCCCGCAGCCTTCCGCGATTGTATGGGTCGTTCTGTGATTAATCGAAAAATTCGTCGGTTCTTTCGATCTCGTTGCTGATTTTTTGTCATATTCCTCACTATGTCAGGAGCATTGAGTATTTTTTTCAGATTTTTATCGTTAATATTTTATGAGTTATGAATTTTTTTATTTTCACACACTTTTTTCTCTTTATCACATTTTTAACTGTCTGTAACTCTTTATTGACGTGAGCAATCATAAAAATTGTTCTTATCGAAGTTGTTCGTCTTGAAGTGAAGGAATTGAAAAAAAATTGAAAAAAATCGCCGTACCGTTTTTGCGGATGAAATTCAGTTTCTATTAAGAATATTGCGTTTTTTATTCTCTCCTCCAAGCAACGACTTGATCATTTTTTTTTCTTCAAACAATTTTCCCAAGTCGATAATTCGTTTTGTTTGCTTCAATTCTTAGGATCAGTTGTATCGATTTTACCTGCGATTCACCGTATAAGCATTTGTGGCGATTTATATTGTATCGTAAATTGTTTTCTTCCGCGAATATTGCGCGCAAACGTTTCACACTCGAACCATCAGTTTTCACACCTCGCGATTGAGAGAAGAAAAAAAATTAATCTCTTTCTCGTGCCCCGCGAATTCTCCTCTGATGATAAAGCACGAACCGCCGATCTTGCTCGCCTCTGGATGATGTTGGAGTAAGAATTTTTTTTTTCACCCTCAACAGAGATTTTCTCGTGAAATTGCATGATGATTGATCACGAGATGTTTTCATTTTTTTACCGAGGAAATAAATGAATAAAAAATTGAACAAGTGGACCAAATATAAGATTCAGTAGTGAGATTTATTTTTCATTACAAAAGCCACATTTATTTTCACGAATTTTATCGTCTACATTGTGAGAATCCTTGGAGTAGGATTCCCGTAATAGTCACGTTTCCCAATCCTTGGAATGTTTCTCCCAATCTTACCGACGATATTGTAAAATTCGTCGGCCCTCTCAGTAGTCGGTGAATACTTCACAAGATGTTCGACCGAGTCAGCCGTCACAGGTTGCCAGCACATCGAAATCAAAACGATAGCTAGAAAACCAGGCAATAAAGGGAGGAAATAGGGTTGGACGGTTCAAAAAATCGATTTTTTTTTAATTTCATAAATCGTTAGTAAAACTATTGAAAAATATGTTCCCAAAATTTTAAATGAAAATTCCGACTCGTTCCATTGTTATAAGCCATTCAGGGTGAAAATAGGGTTAGGACAGCGTTTTCTCAATGATTTTCATGAATTTTTTTATAGTATAAAAAATTAATATAATTTATTGAAACTTTGAGAATATTTTATACATATATTTAAGTATATACTATTCAATTTTTGAAGAATTTCCGTGAAAAACACTGCAGATATTAGCGACCCCATATTACAGGTCACAATCAGACTCAGCATTTTGCTATTTTTTCAATCGCGTTTTTCTGAAAACGACTTTTTTTTTAACTTGCGTACACGCTAGTTTGAAAAGTTTTCGACCGATCGTTTTGAAAATTGGCAGTTACTTTCTTCATAGTATTGCGCACTATATGAACCTAGAATTGGAATATTATCATTGTTTAAAATAATTTTTTTTTGCAAATAAAGTTGTAATAAGTGGCAAAAAATCATGCTTTTTTGTTTCGACCCCTGTGAAAAATTCAATTTTCTATTTTTTTGATACCATTTAGGTTCACATAGAAGAGAGACATATAATAAATGTAAATTCCAACGCCGTTTGATTTCGGATGAAAATTGCGGCTTCCAGAATGTACGCAAAATGCTGAGTCTGATTGTGACCCGCAATATGGGGTCGCTAATCTCCCGGTGGTTTTCAAGAAAATTCATCAAAAATTTTATAGTATATACTTAAATATATGTATAAAATATTCTCAAAGTTTCAACAAATTATATTAATTTTTTATACTATAAAAAAATTCATGAAAATCATTGAGAAAACGCTGTCCTAACCCTATTTGCCCTCTTAAAAGATTAGGCCACTCTAGAGACCGAAAAAATAGGCTTTTTTGGGGATTTTTTTTCAGAAAAACTACGAAATAAATCGAAATTACAAAATAGAGTGTTTATCATAAATATCGGTGACTGTATACAATAATTTTTTTGAAGCGATTCATTTCAAAATGGCGACTGTGCAGCATTTTGCGATGACGTCTACGTTTTTGTTTGTCGGAAACACAACTCAGACAACTTTCAACCGATCCACTTGAATTTTTTAATATATCTTTAAAAATACATTGTCTATGGAAGTGCGTAGGTTGATGAATGGTTTTTTAAAGAAGAAATTCGGAAAACAATGAACGAACGTGGATTTTCGAAAATTGTGGAATTTTATGAATACATATTTGACCCAAGGAATTACTGATGCGATTAACCTGGTTTCTAGCAGTGTATCATATCGTAAGATGGCTATATTGTAATTTTTTATACAAATAAAAGTCTCTGCTCAATTGCACAACCGTTCATTGATCGTGTGCTTACCGCTAAAATCAACGTCGAAACGGGTGAACACTAAAAAAGTATGCATTCGTACGGAAAGCTTCTTTATTTTTTAAATAAAAAATATGTTGAAAATAGTAATCGTCTTAGAATTATCAATATTAGAATTTGAATATTTTGTACACAACCAGAATATTAATGTTCAATTTATTCACTCTATTTGCAGGATTCGAGAAAAATCAATTTTTCTTCTACATAAGTGACAGCAGTAATTTGACAATTTAATTTAAAAAAAAATCTTTTATTTCCAATGACATAAAGATTAATGAGAAACGAAAAATTAAGAGTTGAGGGAATATAATTTTTAATGATAAATTAAAAAATAAATACAAATTAAACTCCCCAACGAACATGATGTGTCCACGTGAATTCATCGATCTCGTCATTATTATTGCGTCTCGCAAATATTTTTGGCTGTCGAATAAAATTTCAACGAATAATTCACGATGGAGAAGAAATGGGTGGAAAATATTTTTTTTAAATCACTCAATTCTTAATTCAACGATGTTAATTTTTTTTTTCAATCATAACAGTTATTTCATAAGCGTGAACGTTTGAGGGAGAATAAAACTCTGGAAATTTAATGAAAATTAGAAAGAAATTACATTTTTGTTTATTGCACGAAACCAAAAAATAATAAAAGTACTAGGAATGGAGGAATATAAATTTTTTAAATTTTTCAATTACGTGTTGACTTATATAATTTTAGTAATGTCACTTTTCTTCGATTTTTACCACGTAATACTTTTTTTCCCGTCGTTGTACACGTCTCTGTTTCTACTTTACTGTGCTGCAAAGTTTCTCGGAACTTCCACCGACGTAGTAAAGCTTTATCTTATATGCATCGTAAATTTTAGCAGTGCTCGAACAGAGGCGATTGAGACGATTCCACGCCACCTACCGAATTTGTACGTAACACTTTTTTCTATCCTTCTTCCTCGCGTCTGAATTTAATCTAATTGTCAAGTCAACATACGCTCGTTTATTTATATGTAAATACATATACTAGTGATTATTTACTTGAGGGCTCACACACCGCTACGCGCGCTGAAAACCGAGTAAATTTGAAAAATTATTACAAAGGTCATATGGCGAAAGAAAAATAAAATTGTCTATTTCACATTTTTTATTAACTTTTCGAGTATAAGAAAAACATTTTTATTTATTTTTTAACAATTATTAACATTATTTTTTACGGGTACAAATGGACTACTGATGAGATCCATGGCGCCTCCTTATCGACATCATAACTTCACCAAAAATTATTCAATTTCCAAAAATAAAAAAGAATCTAGTAAAATGATCTACCAAAAATAAGTAAGAATCTAGTAAAATAGTAATATTCTGACGGAGGGCATATATATTTTTTTTTAAATTTAAACAAATTACAGTATTTCAAACTTTGGTATGCAATTTAAAAAAAAAAATTAGTGCTGAATAATTTATGAACAATTGTCCAACGAAAAAATTGCAAAAACCTTGCGTCAGACTATAGAGAAAATAATTATTAAGATTTAAAAAAAAGAAAAAGTTTAAAAATACTAAAAATTCACTGAGTTATCGTGCCGACACTGTATAAAAACATAGTTTCGAGAAGAACGCGTTTAAGGGCGGAAATAGGGTTAGACGGTTAAAAAAATCGATTTGTTTAATTTCATAAATTGTTAGTAAAACTATTGAAAAATATGTTCCCAAAATTTCAAATGAAAATTCCGACTCGTTCTATTGTTATAAGCCATTAAGGGGCGAAATAGGGTTAGGACAGCGTTTTCTCAATGATTTTCATAAATTTTTTTATAGTATAAAAAATGAATATAATTTATTGCAACTTTGAGAATATTTTATACATATATTTAAGTATATACTATAAATATAATATAAATAAAAGTAAATTCCGACCTCGTTTGATTTCAGATGAAAATTGCGGCTTCCAGAATGTACGCAAAATGCTGAGTCTGATTGTGACCTGCGATATGGGGTCGCTAATATTTTCGATGTTTTTCACGGAAATTCTTCAAAAATTGTATAGTATATACTTAAATATATGTATAAAATATTCTCAAAGTTTCAATAAATCATATTCATTTTTTATACTATAAAAAAATTCATGAAAATTATTGGGAAAACGCTGTCCTAACCCTACTTCCCCCCTTAAAGTTTGTGGTAGGTAGCCATCCCAACCCGATGCTCGGTCACAATTATTGCTATAACTTTGTCACGAAGTAGAATTTTCTTGAAAGTTTTTTTTTTAATTCTCAAAAGTATAAAGAATAAAAATCTGTAAAAAAAGAAGCGCTTTTTTGAAAATTTCAGGGGTATTTGAGCGCTTAACAATTAAATTTATGATTATTTACTTTATTGAGAGAAAAAAAAATTATCAAAATACTTTTGTCCGCAAAATTAAATGTATTAAAAAATATGACCTACAGACTTATTTGTAATTATGCAATTTAAAGAAGTTGCCAAATTTTTATTGTTCTTTTAGATGCATCGAGTGAAATCCAAAAAGTTACCGATCTGCAATTTATTTTGCAACTTTTCGTCGGTTGATTGAAAGAAATGCGATTTTTTATTTACTTACCGAGTTTGTTGATAATCCGTTACGAGTTTTGTGCAGAATTATCTTATGCAACGCTCGAGTACTTACGATCGAGAAACCCGGTCAGCATCTTTAAATTTTTATGAATAGTTTCCAATGGAAATTTTTCTGGTAATTTTCGTCGTAAAAAAAGGTACGAGAATTTATTTATTTTTTTAACGAGCTTCTGCTAAAAGAATTTATTTTCCGCCGGCAGAAACTGCGAATATTTCGTTATCGTCGAAAGTGTATGCGAGTGCGAGCATCACTTCGAGAATATTGGATTTTTTTTTTTCTTTTCGCTTCTTTACAAATATAATATTCAATATTCACTCGAAGTGTTGCTTCATCGAGAACATTTTTTTTGTACCGACCCTCGGTAACTACGATTTAAACAAAAAACATTGAACGATTGAACATTTTATTCAATTTAGAAAAATGTTAATCGACAAATTTTTAAAATTAATTCCGCCAATCTTACCGAGATCGAGATACTGATTTATTTTATTTTTTTCGGTCGGATTTTATAGGGTATATAAAAATACATTTTCATTATTTTTATTTTATTTATTTATTTATTTATTTTTTATTTTTTATTTTGTTTATTTTTTTAAGCTTATTTTTCTTTTAAGATAATATACAAAAAATTTCAATTGCTTATTGAAATCGACAAAAACCCATTGAATGAACAACTGCCAAGTGACTAAATAATTCGCAACAAAATTTTTTTTCGTATCACGATTCACCAGCTGCTCAATCATTGGCTTTATCATGAAATTACGCGAGGTGATTAGAGTACACATTAAGAAAAAAATGAATAAAATTTGTAAAATAACATTGACCTACTGACCTAGAAATAAAATAATTATTGATCGTTCAGAAATCATTATCAGCTCCTTCAACATTTTCGAGGCTATATTTAATAGAGTGGAAGGGGTAGGCGACGCGAAAGATTCAAATTTATTTTCATCTGATTTTATTGACATCTACATTTTTCCCAATCACCCGCGAGTATAATTTAATTAGCATTGAAAAAAAAAAACATCGTAATCTTTACGCCAGACGAAATTTTTCCAGGACATCCAATTTCCTTTTTCTCTAACGAGCGAAATTTACGGAATCGACGCTGCAGCATCCCCAGCTCTCTTGTCCCTCTGCCAAATCTCGTTATCGATGCTACGTAGGGAAAAGAAAAAGGAACAAAAAGTTTCGTCACGGTTTTTCGAAAGATGGGTATACATTTGATTTGAATAATTTTTCTTTGGCAAAAAAAGGGCTGGTTGTGCGAAATGCGATTCATTAGAATCGTATGAATTGTAACAATAGATTAGTGGAAAAAAAAAACGTTATTTTACAAATGTACAATTTTTTTAAAAATATTTACCAATTGCAAATTTTCATTTTTTTGTTTTTTCAATTTTTCGCTAAATAGCAAAATTAATTGAATTAAATTGTGACAGAAACGTGCACACATTTACCGGAATTGAATTGTTTTCAATTGAAATTATGAAAATTTATTTCACATGAATTTCCAAAATAATTATATTTGACAAGAATGCAGTGGAACGTAATTTTTTTAAATTTCGCACCGGCGGAAATTTACTGAATGAATAATTTTTCTTTTATTATTTAATGGGAATGAATTTTTTTGCACGAAAAAATTAATCAAACAAAAAATTATAATGATGTATATTGTTTAATTGAAATAGGTTGATTTTTATAAAGTAAATGTAGAAAAAAAACGTTATTTTACAAACGTACAATTTAAAAAAAAATATTTACCAATTGCAAATTTCCATTTTTTTGTTTTTTCAATTTTTCGCTAAATAGCAAAATTAATTGAATTAAATTGTGACAGAAACGTGCACACATTTACCGGAATTGAATTGTTTTCAATTGAAATTATGAAAATTTATTTCACATGAATTTCCAAAATAATTATATTTGACAAGAATGCAGTGGAACGAATTTTTTTTTTAATTTCGCACCGGCGGAAATTTACTGAATGAATAATTTTTCTTTTATTATTTAATGGGAATGAATTTTTTTGCACAAAAAAATTAATCAAACAAAAAATTATAAAGATGTATATTGTTTAATTGAAATAGGTTGATTTTTACAAAATAAATGTACTTACTCGTCAGCTCCGTAGCCGTTTCTCCCATTCGTATAGGCAGCAAGGGTTCGCCATAATTCCGGGGGGCCCTCGATAGCGAGGGGAAAATGTGTCCAGCTCGGATCGTCGATACCAACACTTGGAATATTCATCATTCTCTTTGGTGGCCCGTTGAATGCTTCCTCGGTCTGCATCGACATTGTTTCACTTGGCTTGACATAAAATATAATTTTTCAAAATGAATTTAATCAATTTAACAGATTTATCAATCAATATCGATGAATTAAACCAATTAATTCAATAACTAGTGCTATTAATTAACTAATTACTTCTGAAACGTATTTCCTTTTTTTTTCAATAAAAAATACGACCTTGAGGGTCGAACTCGAAACTCTCGAAGTGCGAGATAAATATATCGATCGGACTACGCTTCCGACTTCCCGATTGGTCGTTATTAAGCGCGCGCTTTTCAAACACGATTTCGTTCCGCTTGAAGTCAGCACAGAAGGCGAGGAAGAGAGAGAGATATAGGGAGAAAGAGACGGGCAGACCGACGGACGGACGGAAAAGTTGGTGTTGATTTTTTTTTTTTGTCAAAAATCTACATGTACATTTGTTTTTCTGTAAATAAACTTGCAAAGTTCATGTTACATGCAATTTTTTGTATCGCTTGGAGCAACTCTTTCCAAATTTTCCAATTTTTTCAGTTTCCGCGATAGCACGTCGATGAATTTTGTTTCTCCTTACCAAATTGTAACCGTCACGCTTTCCAATCCTTGGAATATTTTTCGCAGCCTTTAGAAAATAATCCTCGAATCTGCCGCTACGTCCGATCCTCGGAATATTTTTCGCAATTTTAAGAAAAAATGCCGGTACCTCGTCAGCCTCCGCAGTTTGCCAGTTCGTCGCCATTGAAAGGAACGCCAGAATACCAACTTGAAAACACACAATTGATATTTGAATCAGTCATTTTTTCTCCGCTATTTATTTTAGTCGAATAAAATCGTTAACAAAATGATGTAATGACTTTTTTTTTAATACGTTGTTTATAAATGAATAATACGGTTTTCATTTTTTTCATCGCTGCAAACAAAAATCTTTGTGTATTCAATTTATCAGAATGATGATTTCAGTATTCAAAGTTAAATTCCATATTTAGAGAAAGTTCGTAATTTCTTTTGATCATTTTATCGAATACAAATTTTATTCAAATCAATAATAGTGTGTAAAATTTCGTATAAATGATTTTAAAAAATGGCTATCAAGTAGAAGCCCTTTTCTTAATTGACTTCAATAAAGGTTTGCATTTTTATTCAATCCCATATAATTAGGGGATGAAAAAAAATGAACCGTTGAAAAAAATTAAAGTTTGGAAAAAAAAGGGTTGACAAAAAATTAAGGATCGAAACCAATAAAGTTTCAAAAAACAAGGGTTGAAAAAAATAAAGGTTGAAAAAATAAGGGTTGAAAAAATAAGGGTTGAAAAAATAACGGTTGAAAAAATAAGGGTTGAATAAATAAGGGTTGAAAAAAATAATGGTTGAACAAAATTTAGGTTTGAAAATAATAAGGGTTGACAAAAAATTAAGGATCGAAACCAATAAAGGTTCAAAAAATAACGGTTGAAAAATAAGGGTTGATAAAATAATGGTTGAAAAAAATAAGGGTTGACAAAAATAAGGGTTGAAAAAAAAAAGAATAATAAATAAGCGTGAAAAACTCACCAACGTACGTGACGTATTCACGTGAGTGCATCGATCTCCCCATTATGCTTTTCTCCCACAAAATTTTAGCCTGTTGAAGAGAATTCGTACGAATAATCACACTTAATCGTCATCACTGTATTAAAAATTTTGCGAAATTTTATGTCGGAGATAAACGTGTTCGCGACGAGGGTTTACGCACGACTGAATCGATCATATCGTCCCATATACCGAAATATACCCGAGGAAATACACGAAGGACGAGCTTTTATTTGCAATAATGGTACACACAGATGATATTTACGATGTTTTGAGTGGACGTTGAGGTGGGGTGGAGAATCATCGAGAGTGTATCTCAAGATCACGTACATCCGTACCCACGCACAAAAATATCGGTTCGATAATAAAATACGAATATATCAAATATCTTTTTATTTTAAATATATATTTATCAAATTATCGATTTAATAATAATTGTTTATTGAAATTTTCTTTATTAAATGGCTGCTTATCGAACAAACGTGAATGACTAAATAAAAATGTGAAAATATAAATTGTTTTCATTTTTATATTTCAATAAAAACATCCGATAAATAAACATTTAATTATTGATTACCGAAGAAATTTCATTAAAAAGTTAATCAAACTTTTTTATACTACAATTACGAAAGTTTATACAACGAAAACAATTATCGTACCTGATAGTGAAACGACCAGCAATGATTTGAACTTTTTCTATTCATTTCGCCACTTTTATATCACATTTGCCTTGGAATTAAGTATTTCAATCGTGTTTCAGTGATTAATGATCATTTCGTGGGGATTAAAAAGAAAATTTGGAGACGACTTGTTTTATCGATAGTGAGAGAGAGAGAGAGAGAAATAAATGTCGTTGTGCGGGCGAGTTGAGAGCTTACTTTGCTCTCACTCGTTCTCTTACACTCACGAGCACTCGATAAATTCTCAGTACATCGTATGATACCGATAGGGGTCTTATGATCCTGGTAGGTGACAAGTACGTGTTCGCCATATCGAACGATAACAATCTGGAACAACAAGCGATACGAAAAAATTAGTTAGTAGTATCGCACGTTTTTTCTACTACACATTGCACTTGGAATATACATACGGACTGCTTCAAATAAACAAATAAATAAATAGTATGTTAATAGTTGCAAAAAATCATAGATTATCCTGCGTTTTGAAGCCTATCAAAACGAAGATTAATAGCTGAGGATAATCTATCATTTTTTGTACTATTAAGGGGGGAAATAGGGTTAGACGGTTCAAAAAATCGATTTTTTTTAAATTTCATAAATTGTTAGTAAAACTATTGAAAAATATGTTCCCAAAATTTTTAATGAAAATTCCGACTCGTTCTAATGTTATAAGCCATTAAGGAGGGAAATAGGGTTAGGACAGCGTTTTCTCAATGATTTTTCATGAATTTTTTTATAGTATAAAAAATGAATATAATTTATTGAAACTTTGAGAATATTTTATACATATATTTAAGTATATACTATAAAATTTGTATACATGTATTTAAGTATATAGTATAAAATATTAGCGACCCCATATTGCTTGTTTTTCTTGGTATCATTTTTTCAAACGCGTTTTTCTGAAAACGACTTTTTTTAAACTTGCGTACAAGCTACTTTGAAAAGTTTTCAACCAATCGTTTTGAAAATTGGCAGTTACTTTCTTCATAGTATTGCGCTCTATATGAACCTAAAATCGGAATATTATCATTATTAAAAATAATTTTTTTTTGCAAATAACGATGTAAAAAGTGGCAAAAAATCATGCTTTTTTCTTTTGACCCCTGCAAAAAATTCAATTTTCTAATTTTTTGATAGGATTTAGGTTCATATAGAAGAGAGACATATAATAAAAGTAAATTCCAACCTCGTTTCATTTCAGATGAAAATTGCGGCTTCCAGAATGTACGCAAAATGCTGAGTCTGATTGTGACCTGCAAAATGGGGTCGCTAATATTTTCGGTGTTTTTCGCGGAACTTCTTCAAAAATTTTATAGTATATACTTAAATATATGTATAAAATATTCTCCAAGTTTCAATAAATTATATTAATTTTTTATACTATAAAAAAATTCCGAAGATATTAGCGACCCCATATTGCTTGTTTTTCTTGGTACTATTTTTTCAAACGCGTTTTTAACGGAAATTCTTAAAAAATTTTATAGTATATACTTAAATATATGTATAAAATATTCTCAAAGTTTCAGTAAATTATATTCATTTTTTATACTATAAAAAAATTCATGAAAATCATTGAGAAAACGCTGTCCTAACCCTATTTTCCCCCTTAAACTTAGAACTTCCCATTAACGGAGAACACCACTGTGACCCCCTGTTTTTTTTCACATTTTTCAAGAATTTTTTTTTGTGGGAAAAAAAAGAGATATTCGAAAAAATTTGTTGGGTTTTGTTCCTTGTTTATTAATGTATCAAAAAACATTTTTTTCACATTTTTCACGCCGCATGGTGACGCTGGGGAAGCTCTCGCGTCAGGTGCTGTCATTTCCGCGGCACGCAGCAGAACTCTCTTCAACGTCGATCTGAAAAAAAATACCGAGTGTTTTCGTTAATAATATGATATTTTGAAGAGAAGTACACAGGGATTTGGAAAAATATTGTTTAAAAAAAAATAGGCACGCCTTTGAAATTAAAGTTAATTTCAAAGGCGTGCCTATTTTTTTTCGAATATCTCTTTTTTTTCCCGAAAAAAAAATTCTTCAAAAATGTGAAAAAAAACAGGGGGTCACAGTGTTCTCCCTTAATGCAATCAATTGGTGGCGATTGGTGGCCTAATTAAAAAATATTAATGGCCAGTTGTTGTTTTCGAAAAAATGTGCTCTTCGTGAAAAAATATTCATTTATCGAGGAAAAAAAAAACGTTCTGATTATTCGAATTTTTGTTGTTTAGCGAAATCAGAGCACCGGGAATCGAATCGTTGGGTTATTTGTTCATTCATAGGATTTATCGCACGCTTCGAACGGCTCGAAAACGCGAAATCTACTCTTTCCAACACGGTACACAACCGATCGCGATGAAATTTTGGGTATAAAGTCAGAACATCGGCACAAAGTGGGTTTGGGCGTTTCGGAAAATTCGGAAAAAAATTTTACAGTTTCGGTATTTCGTTGTCCGTCAGTCAAAATTTTTTGCGGGATTTTGACTATAATGCTATAGTCAAAATCCCGAAAATGTTATATTTTGACTATATTACTCGTAATTTTACCCCAGTAACTTTACGCTAATAACAAATGTGATGAGAAAGTTACAAGTTTCGTTAATGCCAGTAGTAACTGTTTCACGTTCATTCTTTTTTTTTCTCGAATTCCCGTTAATTCTAATTCCCGGAAGAAAATTACCGCGGATCTGAATTTCCCGGAAAAAAATATCTTCCAAACCTGCAAATGTCATCGAAGCAAAACGATCAATTTGATCGTAAAAAAAAAATTTAACAGACAAACACTCACAACAATTACAATAATTTTATTTCTCTTTATTAAACTTCTTTGCACACAATTTTCGGATAATTCGAGATCGAAGGAATTTGTTCCATGAAATAACACATTGATCGGGAATTTCTTTTTTACGTTCAACACTCTCGTCGGTAAGGTAGATAGACCAAGCGTGACATTATCATCACACGATGAAAATGTTGAGGTTCCGGGGTGAGGGTTTTTTTTTTCTTATCTCAGGCAGAGAGAGTTGTCATTTTTCTGTTAAGCTGGTCATGATAAGCTGACAAGTGTCCACGTTCGTTATACATTCCACGTTCAGTTGGTATCTTGATGTACGAGCCATGCGCTGCAAGTCTCGCTGGCGACCTCGCACATCGTGGTAAGAGACCGACTGATGATCTCGTAGTCTGTGGGAAATAATTAAAAGTCGACTTTTACGTCTATTTCATTTGAAATGGGACAAAAATCTCTTTCAACAACAAATAAACATACAATTTAAAGAATAAACATTTTTTAAATCACAAAAAGATTTATGAAGGATATTTGTAGAAAAAAAATTACTTAAATAATATACTAAAGTTAGTAGGAAAAAATTCTGAATCGATTCGAAACTTTTTTCAATTTTATATGATTTTTTAATTATTCGCCGTCGGTAAGGAAGATTTCTTGCTTACCGGTAACGGTGCTGGCACGTTTGCCGAAGATACTGCCGTTGAACGGCGGCTTCCTGTAGGCTCCTTCGACCGTCAAAATAGCCACAGCGACTACGACGATTACGGTGACGATTACTCGTGCGAAAGACATTTTTTTAATATATATCTTTTAATTTTTTGAACAATTTTTCGTCCAACAACGTGGAGTAAACCGCTATGATCTTGTTTGTTCGAACGTCGAGGTGACTCTGTGAATATCGAGAGAAATTTTTTTGTTTTTATACCGTCCGAGCGAGTGCCCTGACAAATGACATTGTCAGACGCAATAGAACGCACATTATTCGCATTCGCTCGACCGATAATAAGGGACATCAATCCAGCTCCCCTATACGATCGGTACTTGTTGCTAGTAAAATATATATTTTCGAACTCGCCTTCGACATTGAAAAATATGAATATCATGAACGAAAAACGATTTTTTTTCGTGAAATTGGACTTTAAAAAGTTTAAATAATAATAATAATAATAATAATAATATATTATGTTCTAAATGAACGAAAAAAGTTTCATCTTTCAGAAATCGGTGAAAAAATTCATGAGATATGAAAAAAATTGATATAAACAATCAATAACACTTATTATTATAAATAAACCAAATACATATTCGTTAATTTACCCTGTTTGTTGGTTGTCGGTGCGATTCTAACGATGGTCAGTTGACTACTGTGATATCGTTGCTGGCAAACTTCGCCTTTTATACGCGAAAAATGGTGTTGAAATAGAATTTTTTTTCTCATTTACGGAAGCGCCCGATAATGAGAGAAAAAATGAACTTACAGACTCTTCTGATTGTCCTATTACACATGGGAAATAAGCCTCTTGTGACCCGGCTGACCTGGAGTTCATTTATCGCAGTGCAATATAAATTATCACGTTAATTGAGCCGTAGACTACGAGGAACAATATTCATTGTCAAAAAAATGCAAAAAAAAATGACTTTAAACAATTTATTCGTAGAAATAATTTATTGACACGGATATAATCAATAATAGGTATCCGCATCATGTTGCAATGCTAAATTTGACCAACAGTTAAAAAACCTGTAATCATCGTTGTCACGATAATCCGCGCCTCTACATTATCGACTGTTGGCAACAGAGCTGTTTTTTATCTACAGTTGGTAACAACGAACCGTTACCGTACCTGATGTCAATTTAATTATCTGCAATCAATTTTTATTACTTACTGTCGATAAGGTCGCTCTGAATTTCCCTGAATTATCGACAATCGACTTACACAGGGAACTTCTTTCTCGCCCATACACTGGCCTCATGGTTATAACCCATGGTCATAATAATTTGGATAGGACGATAAAGTACAAGTAGAATTCTGACACGAGATTTATATTTCGATACGATGACACTGTGTTTGGTGAGACAATTGCGGTTTTTTTTCTTTTTTTCTTTACAATAAGGATCTATATTTAATATTATTTACAGTAATACATAATATATTATTTTTTTTTATATACGATTATTTACATCTTAATTAAAAAAATGTTATCCCTCGTATCTATGCACGCCAGTTACGATAAATTATCAGAGTCGTTTATGACACTGCGCGCTTGAGCCCTATAAACTATTTTTTTATTGTCGCGTCACAACTGTTGTAAACGTTTATATGCCGTGAGCCAATTAAATCGCATATTGCACAACTATCAACCAGCCCTCGCTTACGTTTCGTTCCATTTATATATACATATATATATAAATATATATATATCTATATATATGTTACAAATAATTCGACGAATGTAAGCTCTTGAATAAGCATACTTTCATTATACCCTAATAAATACATAAATGAATCAATTTAATTACAATCGATCTTATCGACTAAAATCTTGATAAAAATCGGAAGACATTGATTTTGTTCGTTAGCCATTACAACGTTACGTTGTCTCGTGTAAAAAGCCTTATTATACATAATTTATCATAATAATTATCGGTATTAATATAATTATATTGGAAAAAAAAGCGTTTACGCAAATTTTGCCATCAATATTTTGATTATTCAGTTACTTTATCAAATCGTACGCCGAAGTAATTTTCCCATTTTTATTTACGTATAAACATTAATTATTGCATTATACACTGATCGCGCAGAGCGGCGTTCACGCCGGCATTTTTACTCTGACATTATTTTATCATTTTTTTCCCGTTATAAACCGATGATCCTTTCATAAAAATTTATGCCGCGCGAAGTTTGTTTCCCCTCGTGTCAAATTTTCTTAAGTCTAGGGATTACGAGCGCTCGGATTGAGAGCGAAAAAAAAAATGCTCTTTATATATAATAAATTCGTTAAAAAAAAATTCGCTTTTCAAGAGAAACCTCATTGACAGATCGTTTCCAAGTAACGGATTGAAAGCAGTTTGGGCAATGCGGAATTGTGAAAAAAAATGACGAGAGATGATAGCGAGCAAGATTATATTTTTAACGTCGTTCAGAATCGATTTGTTCCGGAGCAAAAATAAAAACAAACAAGCAGAACATGTTTTATTGTAGCTTACAATTTCTAGAGGATATGTCAAGATTCGTCGTCATCGATCGATTGCACACTCTTCGAAAATGTCCTCGCTCCTCCTCGCCGTAGTTGCTCTCGTTCCCGGTGAAGCATTCGCATCTTTTAAGATGATTTCGATCATCCCCGTTCATGTTAACGATCCAATTCACCCTTGGAGGCCACGTTGTTGATCGGATTTCGCGTGGTCCTCGTTTGGAAGAGCAAGATTTTCCGGCCTCTTTTTGATCGAGATGAAGGATTTAACACTTGTTTGATCTACCCTTCCGGTGAGTCCCTGAACTCCGAAACTCCGGGACACATCAGGCACCAATGACCACCTTCCGGTCCCATTTCGTCCGGGCGGATCAATCAATGTTATCCCGTGAATCAAAGCCTTGATTCAACGAAGAAATTACAGATTTTACGGACACTCGCTTCCAGGACAAGTGGACACGAAAAACTCTTCGGTCTGACTCGTCTCGGACGTCCCTCTGCCTTTTTTTAAATTCGTTTCCGGTCTTCCTGCTAGCGGGTTTGACCCGAGGGCCGCGAAGGCCGAGGGCCGACTGGATTCACGTCATTGTCAGGCGAGCTTTGGATCTTTGGAATCGGCGGATTCCAGCCACTCTCCACCACCGCCAAGTCATTCTCGGTGGTCCAACTCTCGCTTCTATCACGCATGCGGACTTGATGCGTACCAGGCAAAGCAGTCAGCCTCCCAGCTTCGCGTCTACTGGTCGGAACGTATTCACGTTTGGGGTAACGGCCCAACGACATTCAGGCATTTTATGCTGACCCCTCCAGCCTCCAACCCACCGACTCTGTAAAACCCTTCCATCCTCCCACACCCCAAACTTTCGTTGCTCCTTCGAGCGCAAGCACACGTCATCTGCGAGAACGCGATGTGAAATCAATACCATCCGTGCCTCGCGTAAAGCGCGGGGCGGGTGAACAGGGAAATCGTGTCTCGAAGTCTTCTAACGACAATGCCAGATGATCTATAACTTCTTGTCGCGGGGGGAGGGGGAGGGCTGGTATCCAAAAAGATTGACAGTCGATCGGACGGGAGAAGATGGCTTTTTTTCTGTCGGACGTGTGCCAGCGTCAAACTGGAGGAGAACCGAAACCGCGTTGTCGATACCATTCGGTAAGACGAATTGTATCGTGTCCGGATGTTCGCGAAAGTTGGAGGTTGCCTGGGTGGGAAATGAGGATGGAATGTTTATCGAGAATCTCCTTGTGTGTTGCCAATTAGTTAGCACCGTTGGACATTGAAGATTGTCGTTAAGTGGGCAAGGTGGTGGGTTCATCGAAAAATGCACATACCCATTATAACGTTAACAGAGGATTGACAATTTTTATTTGAGCATCGAGTCAAAACTGAAATACTACGCTCAGGACATTAAGGAGGGAAATAGAGTTAGGACAGCGTTTTCTCAATGATTTTCATGAATTTTTTTAAAGTATAAAAAATAAATATAATTTATTGAAACGTTGAGAATATTTTATACACATATTTAAGTATATACTATAAAATTTTTGAAGAATTTTTTTGAAAAACACCGGGTATATTACCGACCCCATATTGCAGGTCACAATCAGACTCAGCATTTTGCGTACATTCTGGAAGCCACAATTTTTATTTGAAATCAAACGAGGTTGGAATTTACTTTTATTACATGTCTCTCTTCTATATGAACCTAAATGCTACCAAAAAAATAGAAAATTGAATTTTTTACAGGGGTCAAAACAAAAAACCATGATTCTTTGCCATTTTTTACAACTTTATTTGAAAAAAAAAATTATTTTAAATTATTATAATATTCCGATTTTAGGTTCATATAGAGCGCAATAGTATGAAGAATGTAACTGCCAATTTTCAAAACGATTGGTTGAAAACTTTTCAAACTAGCGTGTACGCAAGTTAAAAAAATGTCGTTTTCAGAAAAACGCGTTTGAAAAAAATAGCAAAATGCTGAGTCTGATTGTGACCTGCAATATGAGGTCGCTGATATCTACGGTGTTTTTCAAGGAAATTCTTCAAAAATTTTATAGTACATACTTAAATATATGTATAAAATATTCTCAAAGTTTCAATAAAGTATATTCATTTTTTATACTATAAAAAAATTCATGAAAATCATTGAGAAAACGCTGTCCTAACCCTATTTCCCCCCTTAATGGCGTATAACAATAGAACGAGTCGGAATTTTCATTTAAAATTTTGGGAACATATTTTTCAATAGTTTTACTAACAATTTATGAAATAAAAAAAAAATCGATTTTTTAAACCGTCTAACCCTATTTCCACCCTTAAGGAGACGCGCGATTTCCGGTTCTCATCAATATTCAAGATATCAAAAATCCATCTGGTTGGATTGTTCGGTAGTAAATTGAGTACACGATTCAAATTACCGCCAAAAATAACGATAACTGTCGTAGTTATTCCACTCTTCATAATAATGACTTGATGATTTTTCGTCGATTCCTTCAGACGGTAATATTTTTTTTCAAAAACTGTAGAAAATTTTACGTAGAAAGTGTTGGATGGTATCAACACCTAGGTTCACTAGATTTGGAGGTAGAATTTTTTTTAAGTACGAGTCATTAAATTTTGACAAGTTATATCTCAAAATCTATTGGTCGCACGCACTATTGTCATTACAATCTTTTCACACAGAATGGACTGAAGTTTAATATAAAAATAATTTTACACATCCGAAAAATAATATCGCAGAAAAATATTCAGAACAATTTATCACAAAGCGGTAAAACCATTCTTCGAAGTTCGAAGTTAATTTGATGCCCGAATGAAAAATTGAAAAGTCTCTACGACCGTTATTATTGGTTACTCGTAATTGCAATTAACTTTCCCCCGTAAGATGGGAATGAGTGATAAATTCAAACGGGAACTTCCTATCCCAGTAGTAAACTGACGCTGTCGTTGCAGTTTTGCTCGATTGAATGAGTGATAGTTTATCTCGTTAAAGTTTATGTACAAGAGTCATCGGAGCAATTGCAAAGGCTATCTTCCGGATCTCGAAGACTTTTGCATGTGGTCTCTGAGTTACAGCCGACGTTCAACCACTAGAGATTTTTATAAATGTTCACATGCTATCGGTCAATTGTTGAAAAATAAACGAATATCCGTGCTGTTTTGTTTTTTCGAATTTTGCGAATGTAGATTTCACTTTTCGATGAAAACTCGATGTCGATCGTAATCAGCGGGAAATTTCCGATCCATAAGGTAGCGAAACATATTGTGAAATAAGAAAAGATGTTTTTCTATTTTTTATTCCGTCAGAAACCTGAAAACGTCGGATCTTTTGAAAACGGCGTATTTGTGGCTGTGAGAACACTTGGAAAAACGCGGAAAATAAATGGACAGAGGGAAATATTGAGAAAAAAAACCACCCCAATGTCAAGATTTGCGAAAATCTATTATCAGACTTTAAGGTAGTAGTCTGGTAACTTAAGCCAATTTTCATGTCTTTTTTGGAGGGCGTTTTTTTGTAAGAAAATAAAAATGAATCGTTTTGGATATTTAGGATGTTTTTATTTACATATTAAAGATACAAAAAAAAAAGTCTTTGACAAAATTCAATAGTTTATTATTATTATTATTATTGATCGAATTTTGCTCCTCGAAGTTGGCAGCCCGGGTCCTAACCTTTTTTCTACCGAACCGATTGCTTTTAAATTTTAACAGGCTACTCTACACACTTATAGTTCTCGTCGGAACTACCGAGGAATTTTTTCACCCCTAACTTTTCATTTTACAACCCCTTCTTTGCTAAAATAAAAGGACTTTTTTTTCCAAATTCCGCCATTTTGTTATTTATCCATGAAATTTAAGTTCAGTAGTTCCGACCAGAATGACATGTCTACAGATTAAGAATTATCAAGAATTTTTTATTTCAGATAACATCGAGAGCCAAAATCACCGGGGCCACCCACGCGCTTTTTTTTCGAGGTGCTAACTTCGACCAATAATAATAATAATAAAAAGCTATTAAATTTTTTCAAAAAAATTTTTATTTGTATCTTCAATATGTAAATAAAAATATCCTAAATATCCAAAACGATTCATTTTTATTTTCCTACAAAAAAACGCCCTCCAAAAAAGACATGAAAATCGGCTTAAGTTACCAGACTACTAACTTAAAAATATGTAAAAAATAAAAAAAATAATCCTAACGTATTGAACGAAATGGCGTTTTGAACCTTCGACGATTACGAAACGAGCGAGGACATCGTGAAGCTTAAAATCTG
This sequence comes from Oxytorus armatus, assembly GCA_958009045.1. Lineage (NCBI taxonomy): Eukaryota > Metazoa > Arthropoda > Insecta > Hymenoptera > Ichneumonidae > Oxytorus > Oxytorus armatus. The sequence continues at coordinate 15,603,310 of OY253755.1, forward strand.
TTGGAAAGCTCAGTGACACAGACATCTTAGGAGAACATCTTTTTTTTCGTTGAGATAGAATGAAAAATCATTTTTCCAATTTGTCGAAGCGATATCTAGGGTTTTTTTTCTCCTCCTACTAAAAATCCACGAATTATTTTTGCGAAAACTCAAAAATTCCAATAAAAAAAATTCCCAAAAAGTGATTTCTCCTCCGGGAACACCTTGCCAGAAATTTTTTTCTTTCCACGTATCGACAAAAACTGTTGTCCATGACGCACCAATCTCCGGTACGTATATTTCCATTTGGGACACTCGTTCGATACTTGGATGGCTTCCAAAAAAAATAAATAAACCCAACCTATCCACGGTTGCATGAGAGGTAAAAAAATGGAATTACTGAAACGACAGGGACGAAGGTAAAAAAAAAGCGCGCGGCCAAGTTTCGATGGAATGAATTTCGGCGAAAATCTCCGACGAGAAAATTAATGACGTTATGAAAGTTACGAGTGAACGTGGACCTCGGTGTTATCAATAATTTCCAGGCGTTTCTCGCGGGTCAGAGTGCGCTGAAGAGAGAAGAAGGAGGAGAACAAAGAGAGCTAGAGATAAAGAAAGGGATGGGAAAATGGGGGGAAGAATAACTTTGTTACGTGCGATAATGGCGACGAGAAAGTTTTTGCTCGGATTGGACGGTGAGAAGTACCGAGATAAAAACGCGAAGGGGTTGATTGAAGGGGGATGAAAAAAAAAAAAACAACCGCGAATAATTTTGCGTATTCCTTGCGGCCTTGTTCTGTTTTTTTCTTCGAGATGAAGAGAAGAAGAGTATACAGGGGATGAACGTAAATTATTTTCTTCTGGAAGGATGCTACCCTTCACTCGCTTCTATTTTTCCCACGCAAAGTTTCTATTTCATAAACGACACGAGGGGATTGAAAAGTGTGACGATATTTGCCGATGTTTGGGGGATGAAAAAAAGGGGGGATGAAATGGTGGGGATGATTTCTCTAGTTGCCAACGTCTTGTCGGTTTCTCCTCTCGAGACTCGCCCACTGGCCTCTCCTCGCGGTGAAACTTTCGAGGGTTGTTTTTTCTTTCTTTGTTTTTGATTCTCTGCAAAATTACTTGGTAGAGGGATCGATGCCGCGAGAGCTCGCGACGTTTTGTTTCCATTCTACAAAGCCGCCGAGCGATGGTACCCCATTTCCGGTTCTCGTCGTCATCGTGGAAAAGCCAAAAGATTTTCTTTTTCTTTTTCATAACACGGAAAGATTCAGGATGTTACGAGATTTTTGAGCGATTACTATTGTTATGAAATAATGGGAGAAATCGTGATTTTTTTTTAGATGAAGAAAAAATAATTTTTTCTTTCTTAAAAATAATTTTATGGACTATGATAATAATGTTCGTTAATAATTGCGGAAGAAAATAATTATACTTGAGAAAAAATATTTCTTTTTTGGCAGTTTCGAAGTAGTTTTTGAGTAAATTAATTATGAATTAATTGTCGTAAAACAACAACAATACTCATTAGATAAAAGTGAATATTTTTCCATATTTTTTTTGATTAAACATTGATACTGATTGTAAATCGCCAATGTGATTCTTAAAAAACTTATAATTATTAATTACTTACAAATTATACGCACATCTCTGTGAAAATAATCCTGCCTCGTTTTTCCTCAATCGTTAATCAGAGAAAAGTCATAGAGTTACAAAACCAAACAAAAAACACGTAATTACTCATTTTTCATTAAAGTGATACCTGAAAAAAAATTTCAACTAATTTTCTAAATCATCGTTGATATTTTGATACCGATCAAAATTACTTCCCGTCACGTCACAAACAGCCGTACAAAATATTCCTCTAATAATTGATTCGATTTCAATTTTTGTTGGCATCCCATTAAAGATAAACGTCGAAAAAACTCGCGAAGAATTCGATTTTTTTGGGGGACCCATCGTCTGAAAAATCAATCTTCGAGTAGCATCAGGTTTGGTGACCATTTGTGAGGAGTTTTTTTAACAATAAAAGATAAAAACATTGAGAACCACCCTTAAGACTCTCTAAAAAGTATTGCGAAACATTCGAGAGCAACTAGTTACGTTCCTGGAGGATTTTCCTTGGACAGCAAGACCCTCCAAAACCCTCTCGACTCCGTCGACAAACCGTGGGAGTAGTTATTGATTAAATTCCCCGCGCGGTCGGCCATTTTGTCCAGCTATCCGATTGGCCGTCGGCCATTTTGTCCTCATACCTCGCGTTCGCGTGGTAAACTCACCTGGAAATGGAGAAAGAAAAACAAAAACGTTCATACCCTCCCACCGCGAACATCGACCAACATCCTGGTGCTACCACCTACGCCACAAAATCCTCATCCCTTCCGCAAATCGGATTTAAGGGATCTCTTAAGGGGGGCGCATGCGTCGCGACATTTTCACAAACCTCCCTGTGACCCTCCACCCACAGAATCCGTCAGATTCACAATTGAATTTTCAACTTCCAGTGGACTCTTTGGGTGGATATCACCCACGAACTCTCGTTACACGTACCGTCGAGCATTCGTGACGGTACTTTCATCCTTAATTATTATTCTTTTTTTTCCGCCATTTTCGTCTTTCCCGGCTCTTTGAAGCTAATTTTTTTTCCCCTTTCAACTGCCGGCCTTTTGCCATCGCGAATGAGCTTCCGGACGAATGGAAAATGAACAGGGTGGAAGATTTTTTTTTTTGTTGAGAACAAAAGACCGGTTAGGGTGTCTTTAATATATTGCGTTTTCTCTAATGAAAAAATTGTTTATAACATTTTCTTTTCAGTAACAATTGAATTTAAAAAATAATAACATTCTTCTCGTAACATTTTCTCACCAAATAAGTGAACATTACAAGTTTATTCGTCGTCAAACGCTGAGCAATGAAACTTTTGAACAAAAATTCGAGTTACGTACAAATATTCTTAATAAATTAACGATTAATAAAAATATCTATATCAGAAAAATCTTTTTTATTTACATTAGGATACGAACAAAGTTACCTCGCTGTTATTTGTAAAAAAAATTATTACGTATCAGTATAATAAAAACAAATAATGTATGAAAAAAAAATTAGAAAGCGTCCATGTACGTTAAATTTTAGAAAGTAATTAATAAGAATTAAATTACGAAGTAAATTCGACAGAAAAAGATTATTTTTTTCCACGATCGCCGCTCGTCTTTCTGTACATTGGAATAAGCTTAGAGTCGTTAAAATTCTCGTATCGCGAATACGAGAGAACATCCGGGGAGATATGACCCAGATTTATCTCGAACGATAACGACCGTCCCCATAAACCCTTCGCTCCCTCCGCGCCCTCCAGTGCATGGCAAAAAGATAAAAAAAGATCGAGAACACTTTTTGTAGAGTATCGTTGACGTAACATTGTCGTTTCTCTTCTAGCCAAATAATATGTCGCAAATTTTGCGAACGAAACGTAGCGAAGAGTTTGACAGAAGAGTTAATTGAGGGGGAAAATAGGGTTAGGACAGCGTTTTCTCAATGATTTTCATGAATTTTTTTATAGTATAAAAAATAAATATAATTTATTGAAACTTTGAGAATATTTTATACATATATTTAAGTATATACTATAAAATTTTCGAAGAATTTTCTTGAAAAACACTGGGGATATTAGCGATCCCATATTGCAGGTCATAATCAGACTCAGCATTTTGCGTACATTCTGGAAGCCGCAATTTTCATCTGAAATCAAACGAGGTTGGAATTTAATTTTATTATATGTCTCTCTTCTATATGAACCTAAATCCTATCAAAAAAATAGAAAATTGAATTTTTTACCGGGGTCAAAACAAAAAAGAATGATTTTTTGCCATTTTTTACAACATTATTGGCAAAAAAAAAATTATTCTAAATAATGATAATATTCCGACTTTAGGTTCATATAGAGCGCAATACTATGAAGAAAGTAGCTGCCAATTTTCAAAACGATTGGTTGAAAACTTTTCAAACTAGCGTGTACGCAAAAAAATTTCAAAAAAAGTCGTTTTCAGAAAAACGCGTTTGAAAAAATAGTACCGAGAAAAACAAGCAATATGGGGTCGCTAATATTTTATAGTATATACTTAAATATATGTATACAAATTTTATAGTATATACTTAAATATATATATGAAATATTCTCAAAGTTTCAATAAATTATATTCATTTTTTATACTATAAAAAAATTCATGAAAATCATTGAGAAAACGCTGTCCTAACCCTATTACCCCCCTTAATGGCTTATAACAATAGAACGAGTCGGAATTTTCATTTAAAATTTTGGGAACATATTTTTCAATAGTTTTACTAACAATTTATGAAATTGAAAAAAAATCGATTTTTTGAACCGTCTAACCCTATTCGCTCCCTTAAGAACTTCATATTTTTTCTATGAATAAAAATGAACAAATAAACTGTTTTCATTTAGAGACATATTTTCTTTACGATTACTGCGATCTTCATTCTTACACCCTTGCCCGGGCTGAAAACCAAGTGAATTTCAAAAATTATTATAAGGGTTATATGGCGAAAGAAAATTTAATATTTCATATAACATTTTTATAAACTTTTCAACTATAAAAAAAAAATTTTAGAAATTTTTCTCCAAATTTTAACATTATTTAATAAGTGTAAAAATGGACTACTGATGAAAACCATGGCGCCTGCTTGTCGACTTCATAACTTCGCCAAAAATTATCCAATCCGCGAAAGTAAAAAAGAATCTAATAAAATAATGTAGTAGTAATAGTCTGACGGAGGGAATTATTATTTCTTTTCAAAAATAAATAATTTACAGTATTTCAAACTTCAGTATGCAATTTAAAAAGAAAATTAGTCTTTAATAGTTTATAAAAAAATTGACCAACCAAAAAATTGAAAGAAAACCTCTCGTCAGACTATAGAGAAAATAATTATCAAGATTAAAAAAAAAATAGTTAAAAAATATTAAAAGTTTACTTATCGTGCTGACACTGTTCAAAAACATAGTTTCCAAAAAATCGCGTTAATGATGTTAATATTTTGAAACAATTAAAAAATTTTTTTATTTCTCATAGTTGAAAAGTTAATAAAAAATGTGAAACCATGAATTCAATTTTTTTTTTATGATATAACCTTTATAATAATTTTTCAAATTTATTCGGTTTTCAGCGGGCGCAGGGGTAAGTGAGCCCTTAATATCACATTAAAATATCATTGATCTTACTTTAGAAGACCAATGACGTCTATATAAATATTTTAATTACCGGTAAATATAATTGGAATTATCTCTAAACAATCGCTAACAAACAAACGGATAGTCTTGAGCGTGAGCTTAAGGGAGGAAATAGGGTTAGACGGTCCAAAAAATTGATTTTTTTTTTATATCATAAATTGTTAGTAAAACTATTGAAAAATATGTTCCCAAAATTTTAAATGAAAATTCCGACTCGTTCTATTGTTATAAGCCATTAAGGGAGGAAATAGGGTTGGTACAGCGTTTTCTCAATGATTTTCATGAATTTTTTTATACTATAAAAAATGAATATAATTTATTGAAACTTTGAGAATATTTTATACATATATTTAAGTATAAACTATAAAATTTTTAAAGAATTTCCTTGAAAAACACCGAAGATATTAGCGACCCCATATTTCCGGTCACAATCAGACTCAGCATTTTGCTATTTTTTCAAACGCGTTTTTCTGAAAACGACTTTTTTTGAACTTGCGTACACGCTAGTTTGAAAATTTTTCAACCGATCGTTTTGAAATTTGGCAGTTACTTTCTTCATAGTATTGCGCTCTATATGAACCGAAAATCGGAATATTATCATTATTTAAAATATTTTTTTTTTGCAAATAAAGTTGTAAAAAATGGCAAAAAATCATGCTTTTTTGTTTTGACCCCTGTAAAAAATTCAATTTTCTATTTTTTTTATAGCATTTAGGTTCATATAGAAGAGAGACATATAATAAAAGTAAATTCCAAGCTCGTTTGATTTCAGATGAAAATTGCGTCTTCCAGAATGTACGCAAAATGCTGAGCCTGATTGTGACCTGCAATATGGGGTTGCTAATATCTTCGGTGCTTTTCAAGGAAATTCTTCAAAAATTTTATAGTATATACTTAAATATATGTATAAAATATTCTCAAAGTTTCAATAAATTATATTCATTTTTTATACTACAAAAAAATTCATGAAAATCATTGAGAAAACGCTGTCCTAATCCAATTTCCTCCCTTGAGTTCAAACTTAAACTTAGTGAAAACTGAGGTTCCTAATTCGTTCTTGTTATCGAGGAGGTAAAAAGAAAATTCGCGAACACTATCGCAACAGAGTATTTTAACGATTTGCGTTAATTACAGTAAGCCGACAATCCCAATGACGAAAAGTGATGCGGAAAATGTATTTATGCAAATAAACCCAAAAGACGATGCACCTTCGTAATCTCTCTCTCTCTAAGCTCGTCGGGCATTCTCGGTTAGCCAAATTTACCGGGCGAACCGCAGATACTCCGATGCTAAGGGAAAACAAAAATTAAATCAACCCCCATCCTCGAACCGGGGGTTAGAATCGAGGGAGGGATGGATTTGTCGCGTTTCAAGGGTTGCACAAAACAGGAGGGGAATGAAAAGCTCCGATTGGCGAAAATTTGTAAACGCCCATGTGCCTCTACGCAATTCAACCCCTATCCACCCCCGTTGAATTTCGTAGGCTCCCTCGCCTCGGTAACGCCTCTTCGAGGGTTGTGAAAAATCAACCCTCCAGCGAGGACGCACGCTCGGCGCCCGCGCGAGGTTTAACACAAAACCGTATACGTAAACTAGGTCACAGCGTAGCTGTCCCGGACCCGCTCGTCGACTCCGCACCCGATCCTCCTTTACCCTTGTGACTCGTGAGACTCTCGTCGTCGACGTGGCCCGTAGTCGCCTCGGCAGTCTCGCGCTAAATCAACCCCGTCCGAGCCACCGAGAACCAATCACACTAAAAGATAAACAAAAAAATTAATAAAAAATAAAACACAAGATCAAAATCTGCGTTTCGACCCTTGATCGCTGAGGACAATTTAACTCGTCCCGGCTCAACAGGACAAACAAAAAAACCACCCCCGAAGGAAACAAGTAAGTTGAATCATACAATCTTACGTCATTCGTCCATTTTGAATTTATGAGTAGAAATAATGTCGCGCGGACATTGGACATTTTGTTGTGCAATATTTGTTTCTTATTTTTTTGAGCCAATTTCATTCCCATAAGAGACAATGTACTTTGTAAAAAAAAAAAGGAAACGAAAAAAGAACAAAGTGAAAATCGTTTTGTCTACATTGTTTGTTTGTAACGAACAATTGACGTAATTTTTCAATAGTTCATTAGACGCGTTTATAGTCACAAACAATTTTTCCATTTTTCCATTAATCATTCGTTATTTCACGGCGCGTTAAGCCGCTCAAAAGAAATAACGACAGCGATAAACATTCATTTACAATTGTTCATTTGTCATTGTTGTCATTGAGTGCGTCGCTCGAAGTTGCGTTTGAAAATTCATTCGAAGAATTTCGGGGCACCGCTCTTGTACATCGTGAAATTTCAATAAGAGAATCATCTCGAGGAGGAAGAGGAAGAAGAAAAGAAAAACGCTGTCCATGTTTCTTTGGCCGTGCCTCCGTACTAGCTGTCGTCTTTTTTAATATGAAAAGAAAAATAAATTGATAAATTAATAATAATAATAAAATAAAGAGTGAAAAAGCTTATGAACAGATAGATTTGTTTTGCCTCTCCGCCCGAGTGACTGACAAGCGGAATATTGTTGTTGATTGTTGTAGGCTCGTGAAGGCTCACTGCAGAGACATGGACAATGTGCAAATGATCGGCACTAAAATCACCGCGATCAAGGATTACTTATATGTAAGATAATACATCGATCGTTTTCGGCACAGCATTATATGCTCATCGTCACATCATCTCAATTTCATTCACACACGTATATTTATCAACGATGTTATATATACATAATAAAATGGCCTTACGATGACACTCGGAGGCTCTCAATGTTATCGGAAACTTATGTAAAGCCATTGGCACTCAGAAATACTCCCCGGGGATCGGTAACAGCTCATAAATATCCGGTGACAATTATAAACGCTGAAATTTGCTTACTGGCATTCGTGAATACTCGCAGACCCTCGGAGACAAAGATAAACACTCGAATTCACTCAGAGACATTCATAAATACTTACAGGCACTCAGAGAAACGTATAAACACTATAATTCACTTACAGATATTCCTAAATACTTACAGGCACTCAGAGAAACGTATAAACACTATAATTCACTTACAGATATTCCTAAATACTTACAGGCACTCAGAGAAACGTATAAACACTCAAATTCACTCAGAGATATTCATAAATACTTACAGGCACTCAGAGAAACGTATAAACACTCAAATTCACTCAGAGATATTCATAAATACTTACAGGCACTCAGAGAAACGTATAAATACTCAAATTCACTCAGAGATATTTATAAATACTTACAGGTACTCATAGAAACGTATAAACACTCAAATTTACTCACAGATATTCATAAATACCTGCAGACACTCAGAGAAACGTATAAACCCTCAAATTCACTTACAGATATTCGAAAATACTTACAGGCACTCAGAGAAACGTAAAAACAGTCAAATTCACTTACAGATATTCGAAAATACTTACAGGCACTCATAGAAACGTATAAACACTCAAATTTACTCACAGATATTCATAAATACTTACAGGCACTCGGAGAAACGTATGAACACTCTAATTAACTTACAGATATTCGTAAATACTTACAGGCACTCAGAGAAACGTGTACACACTTAAATTCACTTTCAGATATTCGAAAATACTTACAGGCACTCATAGAAACGTATAAACACTCAAATTTACTCACAGATATTCATAAATACTTACAGGCACTCAGAGAAACGTATAAACACTCAAATTCACTCGGAGATAATCATAAATACTTACAGGCACTCATAGAAACGTATAAATACTCAAATTCACTCACAGATATTCATAAATACTTGAAGGCACGCAGAGAACCGTACAAACACTCAAATTCAGTTACAGATATTCGTAAATAGTTCCAGGCACTGCGAGAAAAATATAAACACTCAAATTCTCTTAGAGATACTCAAAAACACTCAAAAACAAGTGTAGGCACTCATATTCACTTATCGACACCTATAAATGCTCACCCCCACTCAAAACCACTTATAAATACTCTGATTCACTCACGAATATTCATAAAAATTCTCCGATGCTCGTAAATATTTATAAACACTCATACTCACTTATGGACACTCATAAAATACTCATAGCGATCGGAAACTCTACCAGCCACTCACAAACTGCCACAAATGTTCGAAAATAGTTAGAGCACTCAAAAACTCTCACGAACACTTGTAAAGCAACTTTTACCAACTTAACTTTTTTAAATATACGAACATCTTTGTCATTTGTTAATGAACAATTAAAACGTGCAAGAAAAAATTTTCCTCCGAATTTACAGAATTTTGCCCGTACGCACTCACCAACGAGACTCATGAGTTCCGAAAACACTTACTCCCTGAGCAGGGAGCACTCCAATCTCAAGTACTCCGGTGAGTCGTCTCGATTTATCGATATTTTAAATCTTAAGTTCTCGAATTTTGTTCGCTTTTGAAAATTGTTGCAAGTTGAATTACGGCACGTTGCGTTTTCTAGATTACTGTTCATTAAGAATTTCGATTTTTACCTTAAGGACAATTATGAAACGATTTAATTAAATTACGAATTTCCCGTTTTTTCTTCTCATGTTTTTTTTTTTTTTTTTTTTTTTTTAAATTCCGAAGATTAAAAAACCGGAAAATTGTCTGTTATTATTTCGAAAAAGGCAAAGATGATAAAAAAATAATTCTACATTTTTGTCGTTAACAATTTTTGATCGGAATATTTTTTTCAAGCCGAGAAACCAGAAAATTCGTGAAACACAACATTTTCGCTATTACACCCGAGGAAACATAGGGATAATAAAATAATGTTACATTTTTTTCAATAACTGGGACAATCTTTAATGGAGATATTTTTCAAGCTCAAATGTTAAAAAATCTATGAAACTGCCAGATTTACGTTGTGAGATCGATGGGAATTTATTTATTTTTTATTAATCGTAAATAAACGGGATGGTTTTAATTCATTTTATTTTTATCATTTAATTTACTTGTTAGATGAGATTAATATGTTTTTTTTTTTTCTCTATCTCATCGATGTGCGGAAATGTCGTGGGAAGAGACCACAATATTGTCGTGATTTAAACAGCGAGAAACGAATGAGAGGATAGGGGTGTATTTTTTTTTATTCTGTACCGACGGCCAGAGACCCGAAGGGTGCATAATAATGGAGGATTTCGTGAGATTGGCCTCTCGAAATAATGTGTATATATATATATGAGTATAAAACCACTCGACGAGTGGCTGAGGACAGATTACACGCCACAAGGGACTTTTTCCTCTCTTTCTCTCTCTCTCTCTCGAAATGTCTGGCAATCGTAAAGGGTTTTTCTAGGGGTTGTGCACATCCTAAAAGTGGTCTTTTCTCTGTTTGAGCTGTTGCAAGTGTCGACTAACGATAAGAACATGTACGTGCCGTCGCTGACGTCCGATCACACGTCGCATTCAAATTTGAACCTGGAAATCAATTTCTCGATGTTTGTTCAGTGATTTTTAGAATTTCTATTTTTTTTTAACGTCACCATCGGCCATGAAAAACCCGCAAAATTAAAGTGTTCGTTATACACATCTAATTTCCATTTTTAATTGCAATTTACATCTCGTGGATTATTTGTTTTTATTTAAATTAACAAGTGCGGAATTTTAGATGTTTTTTTTTCTTCAAGTCACATCGACCTCCCACGAAATTATATGAATTTCAATTCATTTATCGTCTACACTTTATTTTGTATTTTTAAACAAGATTATTATCTCGTGGATTACTCTTATTTGTTATAATTTTTTTTACTTTACACTAACGAGCGAGGGATTTTAGATTTTTTTAAATCTCATCGGTAATTTAAGTGCGACGAGATTTTTTTTTTATTTTCCTTACTGAAACACGAATTTTCGCTTGAAATGTTCGCTCGTAAGCGGTGAATTATTTTTTCAATTTTAATCTTCCAGTGGATAGATTTGGGATTGAATTTTATTTTTGATTTTTTTACTGCAGCAACCCTAGTATGATTTATTGTAATTTCAATGTTTTTGTTTACCGAAATAGTAATTTCAATGTTTTTTTTTACCGAGAAACGTAAAAACACTTAAATTAACTTACAGATATTCGACAATACTTACAGGCACTCAGAGAAACGTATAAACACTCAAATTCACTCAGAGATATTCGTAAATACTTACAGGCACTCAGAGAAACGTATAAACACTCAAATTCACTCAGAGATATTCATAAATACTTACAAGCACTCATAGCAATGTATAAACACTCGAATTTACTCACAGATATTCATAAATACTTACAGACACTCATAGAAACGTATAAACATTCAAATTCAATCACAGATGTTCATAAATACTTACAGGCATTCAGAGAAACGTATATACACTCTAATCTACTTACACATATTCATAAATACTTACAGCCACTTACAAAAAACGTATAAACACTCTCATTCACTTACAGGTATTCGTAAATAGTTAAAAGCACTCAGAAAAACGTATAAACGCTCTAATTCACTTAAAGATATTCGTAAATACTTAACGACATTTTTTTAATTTTTTATTCGTTACTGAAACACGAATTTTTGTTTGAAATGTTCACTCGTAAGTGGTGAAATATTTTTTTTTATTTCAATCTTCCAGTGGAAAGATTCGGGATTGAATTTTATTTTTGATTTTTTTACTGCAGCAACCCTAGTTTGATTTATTTTAATTTCAATGTTTTTTTTTGCCGAAATGTATCATAAACCGTTGATCGTTTTAGTTTCTTATATTTTATTGAATGTATTAATTTCATTCTGAATGTAATTAAATTTCTGAATTTTTACACTCAAATGAACGCGCGAAGAAAAAAAAATGTAATTCACACAATTCGAGAGCTCGTATTCGAAATCAATTTTTTTAATTATTTACGAACAAACTCTGGCCCAATAGTCTTTCGACGTAAATGTACTATTTCTCGATCCTGAACGAGAATTATCTACTTTGTTTTTCTCGTCGTTTTTTCTTCTTCACTCCCCGGAGAGAAAATAAAATGCATGGATATATACGCGTCCTAATAAAAAGTGAGAGGAATGAGATCGCGTGGTTTTCGTTAGATTTATGGATTGGGATTAGTGAAATCCCGCTTGGTAAGGAAAACAGGGGTCTTTTCGTGGTTAGAAGCGGAAGATACTCGTTCGTGAACGCACAGAAAAAAACACAGATTGAAAAAATAAATAGAAAATTGTAATAAATTTTTTTACCAAAGCAAAAACGTTGTTTTTCTTACCATTTTCATTGAATTAATAACTCGCATACAGCACTGAGACACCAAAAGGAATTCAAAGGAGACGAAAAAAAAAACTGATAGTTTTTTTTCAACCCTAAAAATAAATTTTGTTCCTACATTTTTTTCTCACGAAAACAATCAAATTTTTTTTCAATCCAAATTACTAAATTAATAAAAAAAAATTCGAATTGGATGAGTAAAAGTCGATTTTATCCCTGAAAACATTTTAGGGGTGCAGTTTTTTTTTTTTCAGATGGACGAAATTCCATGATTTTTTCGGAATTCGAGTAAACATTTGAGCGATGGGTCGTCGGTGTATCGGAATGTCGGGAGAAGATTGAGCGACGAGAAAATTTCGTTGAAGATAGAAAATAAAAGAGAGAGGGAGAGAAAAAACTCCCCTTCTTGTGTGTTTGTCTCGGGGCAGCTATCGGGTGGCTGCTTATCCGTAGGATCGCGGTAATGGAAAGTAGAGTCGAGGCTTGAGTTTTTTTTTTTTTTTTACTTAGCGGATATTTTATAGTTCACCCGCGAAAAAGGGACAGCTTAATCTTACGAAGGTTTTTTTTTCTTTGCGGATTCATTTATGGCTCGAATGCCTCCAAGGGTGATTCGACGTCTTTTTTTGTTTCCTACATCCTAAATGTTGCATTGTCCGAAATGTCGAATCGATTCCCGAACGGCAATATTATTCGCAATGGCAACTATTTTCAAATTTGTCTTATCTACGATATAGAATTTTATTAAAAACAAAACGTAATTTTTTATCTCTTTTTCGTTCGTTCGCAACTATTATTATTATTTTGTATTATTATGTGATTTTATTATTTGGAAAATGCTGATTTTTTTACGATTTCATTAACTACTCATATTTCAACTACTTAAGGGAGGAAATTTTTTTTGCCTCTCCGATAACAGGAATGAATTAGGAACCATAGTTTTCACTAAGGTTAAGTTTGAACTTAAGGGGGGAAATAGGGTTAGGACAGCGTTTTCTCAATGATTTTCATGAATTTTTTTATAGTACAAAAAATGAATATAATTTATTGAAACTTTGATAATATTTTATACACATATTTAAGTATATACTATAAAATTTTTGAAGAATTTTCTTGAAAAACACCGGAGATATTAGCGACCCCATATTGGAGGTCACAATCAGACTCAGTATTTTGCGTACATTCTGGAAGCCACAATTTTTATTTGAAATCAAACGAGGTTGGAATTTACTTTTATTATATGTCTCTCTTCTATATGAACCTAAATGCTATCAAAAAAATGGAAAATTGAATTTTTTACAGGGGTCAAAACAAAATAGCATGATTTCTTGCCATTTTTACAACTTTATTTGCAAAAAAAAAATTATTTTAAATAATGATAATATTCCGATTTTAGGTTCATATAAAGTGCAATACTATGAAGAAAGTAACTGCCAATTTTCAAAACGATTCGTTGAAAACTTTTCAAACAAGCGTGTACGCAAGTTCAAAAGAAGTCGTTTTCAGAAAAACGCGTTTGAAAAAATAGTACCAAGAAAAACAAAGTCAAGGCAGTCATAAATTTTCTTCGGTGTTTTTCAAGGAAATTCTTCAAAAATTTTATAGTATATACTTAAATAAATGTATAAAATATTCTCAAAGTTTCAATAAATTATATTCATTTTTTATACTATAAAAAAATTCATGAAAATCATTGAGAAAACGCTGTCCTAACCCTATTTCGCCACTTAATGACTCATAACAATAGAACGAGTCGGAATTTTCATTTGAAATTTTGGGAACATATTTTTTAATAGTTTTACTAACAATTTATGAAATAAAAAAAAGACGATTTTTTGAACCGTCTAACCCTATTTCCCCCCTTAAGGATGAAAAAATATTTATTTTTCTACTGTTTAAATAATTTTTTAATTTTCGACAATTTTGTAGTAAAAAAAATGACGAATTATCCACTGTTTATTTTATTTCTTAGTTATAAACTATTTTTTAGTTGAAAACAGTACCAAATTGTCTACGAATCTTATTTATTCTTATTTCACAACTATTTTATACTTAAAACCAACGATTTTTTTTTCCACAAATTTCCCCTTAATTTTACATCACGTCTCTCGTAATTTATTTTGCCTGATAAAAAAATTATGCACGATTAGCACGTAGTCTATTAATTATAACATTGAATCAACGTGGGAACATCGAGGGAATAACGAGGTGCCGAGGATATCGAAAGGAAGAACGAGGATGGTGTCATCCCACCAAACAAGTGAGAGTGTGTCAGGATAGGTCTATACTTTCAATTGTTTGATGAGGTGAAATCATTCCATATGTACTCTGGTGTGACGAAAAAAAAACATACAATTAAAAAAAAAAATCCACCCTTGCAACGGTAAGAATTCGCGAAATACGGTAAAAACAATATGGCGAATGAATGTGTGACGTGACGCGAGAGCGAGATCATTATTTTCCTTTTTAAGGAGTCATACGCAGTCAGGATAACAAAGAAAATTTTTATTTTAATTTCATTTTCGTAATGTACATATATTTAAGTATATACACAAAAAATTTCATATCAATACGACAAATATTCTCGAAATTACACGCCTATTTGTAAAGACGTCTCGGAAGTTTGAATGCGTTTTTCTCAAAACTGTGTTTTTAAAGTTGGTGAGCAAGATTCCTCGGAAACGGCTGAACCGATAAGTCTCAAATTTTTACAGAAGCTTTATAAATATATTTTTTAGCGATTAATCTAAGGATTTTTCTCGCCGATAAATATTTTTCATTATTAAGCAATTTAATTTAATGCCAAAATTTTTATCGAAAATCGAATTTTTTTTTTACAAGCCGCCATTTCGTTGAAAATTAATATTTGTCTTATTCCTTGGATTAAACACTAAATAACACTTTATATTAACGAAATCTTTTTTGTTTTTTCATTTTAAATGATCCAATCCAGAGATATCGTGATCACCGCAAGACACTTTTTTTTAGAAAAGCTCCCGGTGATCGGCTATTGCAGCTTTAAAAATCATTATTTTTACAAATAAAAAATATGAAAATAACGTCAAAAGTTACCACGTTATGTTTGTAAATTTTCACGTTAATAAATTAAAATGTCTTCCCAGAAAGAATTCTTGAAAAATTACCTTTTTTTCGGTCTCCTGACTGCACTGTAAATCCTTAAATCTTTATCACGAAATGATTATTTTGGTTACATTAAATTTAGTAATCGTGTGGCTGGGCTGTAGTTTTGAAGATAATTCATAAATCGTATTGGTGGAAGAGATTTCACTTGATTACGAACAATTAGAGGGTTGTACCTTTTGACCCGCATGAGAAATAATTTTTTTTTTCATAGTTTTGTTTTTTTTTCTTCAGAAATTACCAAAATGAATTAAAAAAAATGTAATAATCTGTTCTATCACAAATTTCGCTTTTGCTACATTTTGTTCTTGGAAAAATAAAAGGAAATTTTTATTAACGTGAATATTTATCATTACTGAATGATTATTATTATTTTTATTATTATTCGAAGTGATAATAAATTTTCTTCATTATTTTACAACTGTTATTATTAAACACCGGTAATTATTAAAAGTTAAAAATAACAAAATTGACAGAACAATTTTTTTTTAAATAAAACATTGTTGAAATTAGATTGCTATTAATAATAATAATGCATGTTCGTTGTCAGATATTTTGCCTCAGAATGCCGAGGGCTTTCCGGCTTCGAAGGAATTTTTGATGAAGGTCGTCGATATTCTGCTCGACTTTATCAAAAATACGAACGATCGAAATGCAAAGATTCTTGACTTTCATCATCCATCCGAAATGCTGCAACTCCTCGATCTCGAGATTCCGGAAACGGGCGTGACGTTGCAGCAGCTTTTGGTCGATTGCTCAACGACCCTGAAGTATCAAGTGAAGACCGGTGAGTAGGAGAAAAAAATTCACTTTTCTTTTTGAATCAACATTTTGGGGCTCTCTCGTGAACGAAATTTTGCGAATGATGAAATATATGAGGGAGCAATGTGTACGTAAAGTTTTTAGACTTCTCACGCCCTTTTTTATGTGATGATGTTAAGGGTGATTTTTTGCTAAAAATAAAAATAAATAAAAAATTCGATAAAATCTGAATGTCTTTGCCGATGTTTGCCAAATTTCGTAACAAGTATCATTTATACTTACTTGGCTTATATAAAAAGTTTGAAATTGATTTTCCAAAAATTGCTCGAGTTACCGTGATTGATAGAATTTTTTTTGCTTCCAAAATTCCATACAATCTAAACGGTTATGTAAATTCTCACCAAGCTTGGTATCAAGTATTTATCTATCTTTGCTTCATTCACAAAACGTTTCAGCAGCAAAACTTCAAAATTCCACCGATTACAGCGTTTGAGGGCTTTTTTTTGAAAATTCAAAAAACCTTATAAATCGCGTACGGATAAAAAAATCGTCACGAAAATAATATCAAACAAAGAGAACTAACTTCTTCGCTTACAAACCAAATTTCAACTCGATCGGTCAAATTCCCTTCGACTTAAGGCATTTTGAATTTTGTCAAACCGGCATTTTCATGGTTTTTCAAAATTTTCGAGCGATAAAATTTCAGAAAAATTGAAGAAAAAGAAAACGTTTCCGCAAAGCTTTTTTACGGTGAGAAAGAGAAAAAAATGGAAAAGAATGTGCTTTAATAGGGGAAACCGGGTTAGGACAGCGTTTTCTCAATTATTTTCATAAATTTTTTTATAGTATAAAAAATGAATATAATTTATTGAAACTTTGAGAATATTTTATACATATATTTAAGTATATACTATAACATTTTTAAAGAATTTCCATGAAAAACACCCGAAAATATTAGCGACCCCATATTGCAGGTCACAATCAGACTCAGCATTTTGCGTACATTCTGGAAGCCGCAATTTTCATCTGAAATAAAAAGAGGTTGGAATTTACTTTTATTATATATCGCTCTTCTATATGAACCTAAATATTATAAAAAAAATGGAAAATTGAATTTTTTACAGGGGTCAAAACAAAAAAGCATGATTTTTTGCCATTTTTTACAACTTTATTTGCGAAAAAAAAAAAATTAAAAATAACGATAATATTCCGATTTTAGGTTCATATAGAGCGCGATACTATGAAGAAAGTAACTGCCAAATTTCAAAACGATTGGTTGAAAACTTTTCAAACTAGCGTGTACGCAAGTTTGAAAAGTTTTCAAACAAATAGCAAAAAATTGCATTTTTTCAAAAAAATAGCAAAATGCTGAGTCTGATTGTGACCTGCAATGTAGGGTCGCTAATGTCTTCGGTGTTTTTCGAAGAAATTCTTCAAAAATTTTATAGCATATACTTAAATATGCGTCCAAAATATTCTCAAAGTTTCAATAAATTATATTCATTTTTTATACTATAAAAAAATTCATGAAAATCATTGAGAAAACGCTGTCCTAACCCTATTTCCCCCATTAATGGCTTATAACAATGGAACGAGTCGGAATTTTCATTTAAAATTTTGGGAACATATTTTTCAATAGTTTTAGTAACAATTTATGAAATAAAAAAAAATCGTTTTTTTGAACCGTCTAACCCTGTTTCCACCCTTAATGGAAAAATTGTTAATGCGCTGGGAATACATACTTTTAACGCGAGAGATGCTCGAGCACACGCGAAGAGTCGACCGGGGCGATAAGCCGCATAATTTCATATTCAATTTAGCATACGCCCGAGGGTTTTGGTAGATAACGCTCGAGATCATCACTATATATATACATTATCAGCCCTCCGAGCGTTATACACACGACCGTTATGCTCGTGATAAATGGCGAAGGGTGAAAGATTGTGGCAGACTTGGAAAAAAAAAAAACTGATGCAAAAACAAAAATTTTTTCATTATTTTGGAAAAACATTATTCAACCATTTTGATGATGCGATGCGATCCATGTGCATAAATCTAAGGGGAGAAGAAAACATTTTTTTTTAATTAACAGATTTAACCCAACAAAATTTCAAAAACCCTATAAAATAATTAACATATTTAACCCAAAAAAATCTCAAAAACGCAACAAAATAATTAAAAGATTTAATCCAACAAAATTCCAAAAACCCAACAAAATAATTAACAGATTCAATCCAACAATACCCAACAGTCTTATATTTTAATTACGAAATAAAACTGACATTGCAATTTTTGCGAATTGCCATTGGAATGCAATTTCTAAAATATTTTCTGATTACCCTCTATCGTAAATATGAACGATCTTAGCTGATAAAAAAATGGAAAAATTATATAATCAATTAATTGGAATTTTTTTGTGTCCAATTTGTAAAGTTTAATTATTTTGACACTTGTTCGTATTTTTGTTGAAACAAATATTCGTTAAAAAATTCTACTGAAGGAGATGACACCCCTAGAAATTTTTGTACTCTGGAATCCGAGCGCAAACAATTGTTTTTATTGTTAACAATAATCGTTTAATTAAATATTGACTAATTTGTTAAAAAAAAATTATTAACAAGTCTTTTTTTCAATTCGAACAATTCCCATCCCCGTTGCACCCCTGTCGCGATAACATCTCTGGTCGTTTTCAACGTTTAAGAGAATTCCAAACCGCGAGATAGTGGCTTCAGTTAACCGGAAGTCGACCACAAATCCCCCCTCCGAATGGCGTCCTCGTCGCCGTCGCGGTATCTCGGTCTCGGGGATTCGATTACCGGTGACTTGAATAGATGCTAATGCACAATAGCGTCAACCAAAGTTGCCAGGAGACTATATATCGCAAAGGACAAACACAAGGATCACATATACACGGGCTGTTCCATGTCGATTCGTCCTTTAACCGATACTTAAAATTTTCGTTAATTATTATTATTTTTTTTCGATTAATACGTTGTACAGAGTTACGGGGGATCGAAAAAAAAAATTGTCTAATTTGTAGAAATTTTTTTTTGACAGCTGTCAAAATGTCAATGCGTCCGGTTTTTCGTTGTTAAATTATTATGATTATTTTTACGATCCAGTATATTCCATAGGGTATTGAACTAACGTTTAACGATTTTTTTTATATTTTTAGAAAATTTTATTCGACGACTATCCTCGAAATTGTCAAATAAAGATTATTGACACTCGAGTATTTCTTTTAAGGGTGGAAATAGTGTTAGGACAGCGTTTTCTCAATGATTTTCATGGATTTTTTTATAGTATAAAAAATGAATATAATTTATTGAAACTCTAAGAATATTTTATAAATATATTTAAGTATATACTATAAAATATTAGCGACCTCATATTGTAGGTCACAATCAGACTCAGCATTTTGCGTACATTCTGAAAGCCGCAATTTTCATCTGAAATCAAACGAGGTTGAAATTTACTTTTATTATATGTATCTCTTCTATATAAACCTAAATGCTATCAAAAAAATAGAAAATTAAATTTTTTACAGGGGTCAAAACAAAAAAGCATGATTTTTTGCCATTTTTTACAACTTTATTTGCAAAAAAAAAATTATTTCAAATAATGATAACATTCCGATTTTAGGTTCATATAGAGCGCAATACTATGAAGAAAGTAACTGCCAATTTTCAAAACGATCGGTTGAAAACTTTTCAAACTAGCGTGTACGCAAGTTCAAAAAAAGTCGTTTTCAGAAAAACGCGTTTGAAAAAATAGCAAAATGCTGAGTCTCATTGTGACCTGCAATATGGGGTCGCTAATATCTGCGGTGTTTTTCAAGGAAATTCTTCAAAAATTTTATAGTATATACTTAAATATATGTATAAAATATTCTCAAAGTTTCAATAAATTATATTCATTCTTTATACTATAAAAAAATTCATGAAAATCATTGAGAAAACGCTGTCCTAACCCTATTTCTCCCCTCAATGGCTTATAACAATAGAACGAGTCGGAATTTTCATTTAAAATTTTGGGAACATATTTTTCAATAGTTTTACTAACAATTTATGAAATAAAAAAAAATCGATTTTTTGAACCGTCTAACCCTATTTCTTCCCTTAATTGACAGAGTTGATTTTTCGTCGCGAAACAACATTTTTGCTCTCGCAGGCTCGACGGGTCTTTAATTTACTAGAAATCAAAAGTGAATAAAATGTTTTTTTGGCAATTGTCATCAAAAGTGTCATTGTGACAGTTTTTGACGTTTACGGTCTTTCTAGAAGTGACATAATTCATTCGTTCTTACGAAATAACATTGTTGAGATATCTACGAAGTTGAACGCACCTACGATTTACTAAAAATGAAAATTAAACAAAAAAATGTTGACAGTTGTCATTAAAAGTGTCAAATTGAGGCTTTGGAAATTTTTCATTTTTATATAATTGACAGAGCGAATTTTTCGTTACGATACAACACTTTTGACATATTTTTCAACGTAAACATGCCTCTAGTTCACTGATGAGGGTGAATAAGAATACTTTATTTGGCAGCTGTCATTAAGACTGTCAAGTTGACATTATTCGGAGACTGTCCTTTTTTCTAAAATTCTCGGTTTTCAGTTATTCGATCTGGTAAAAATGAACAAAAGAATATGAGAATAAATGAAAAGGGGGCAAAATTATTTTGTGAAAAAATTATCATTGGAAAATATTGTTTTTAATAATTTTTTAACTCAGACAATTAAGGATTGTTTCATAAGGGTTGTTGATTTCTTTTTATCGTAACACTTTGTAATTTTAGCGTTTTATGAATTTTACAATATTGAGTGAACAATTTTGGTAAATTAACAATTGAAGAATTGTGAAATATTTCGTCATTAAGTCAGTTGTCATTAAAAGTGTGAAATTGAGGCTTTGGAAATTTTTCACTTTTATATAATTGATAGAGCGAATTTATCGTTACGATACAACACATTTGACATATTTTTAAACGCAAACATGCCTCTAGTTCACTGATGAGGGTAAATAAGCATACTTTATTTGGCAGCTGTCATTAAGACTGTCAAGTTGACATTATTTGGAGACTGTCCTTTTTTCTGAAATTGTCACAGTAAATTTGTCGTTGAAAGAACAATATCTTTTAGACGTTTACAACTATTAATGTGCCGCTAATTTATTTATCAATAAAATAAATAAATGAAAAATTATAAAATCCTCGTTTTCACATGGAATTCCTCATATATGTGCATAAAGAGCGAGAAGGTAAACCTGACCGAGCTTGCGGCATCCGAAAGGATCTAAACCAACTTTGGCCAATAGAAGGGGGTGGCTGACAAAAATAATCGTACTACTGTATAGGTAGTCACCCTCCGCATCCATTGACGGACGCGTGCACGATACGTGCCCCAACGAAAACTCGTTATTAGATTATGTACCCCGAGAATTCGAGACAACCCCCGTCGTCGAATTGCGCGAAGTCGTCCGCGGTCCCTGCTGTGACGACGGGTAGTTATTGGCACCATAAAAAATATTACACAATTCTTCAATTATTTATTTGCCAAAATTGTTTCCTCAATATGGTAAAATTCATAAAATGCTAAAATTACGAGGTGTTACGATAAAAAGAAATCAACAACCCTTATGAAACAGTACCTAATTGTCCGAGTTAAAAAATGATTAAAAACAATATTTTCCGGTGATTATTTACCACAAAATAATTTTGCCAGATTCATTTTTGCCAGATTGAATAACTGAAAACGGAGAAACCGAAAATTGTCGAAAATCTACAAAAAAAAAGGCTACTACATCCCTTATTATTTCGTCGTAAAATAATTTCGAATACTTTTTCAATATCCCCGGATACGTATTTTCTTTTATTTTACCAGAAAGGATGGGTAAAAGCGGACTAAGCAACATTGACTAAAAAAAAATGGCCAACGATTCCATCCCTTATTTTTAACATCCCTTGTTCGTAAAAAAATACATTACTCCGTCTCTTTTCATCCCCATCTATCGATCTCACTCGATACATATCGCGAGCTCATGCACCCTCGAGCCACCCTTCAACAAGTCCATACACAAAAAAAAAAGCCTAGCGATAAATTTCGGAGATTTTTTTTTTTTTTCGCTTCCTGCCAATGTCGATCCCCTAAGGATGACGAGAGATTGCGGTACATTGATAATGACACTATCGGAGTGATAAGAAAAATCTGCCCATTTTACTTCCTCGTGTATATTGTTTTTTTTTCTCGCTATCTCGTAAAGTCGAGGGGTTGGCTCGAGAGACAAAAAAATATAAAACACTCTGGCACTTGTGGACACGTGACGTGGGGGTGTTTGGCAAATTCAATGGGAATTGGTGTAATTAAGAGCCATTTCTATCGCGACTTGAGGGCACACTGGGATTTCGTTCTCGTTCTCGTGAGTGATACAGTAAATAGGGGTGAGTTTAGCCCGGTCGTGCTCCCTGAACCATTTGAGGGGGATAGTTTTTAGGGGGATGAAAAGAGAGAGAGGGAGGAAAGTCCACGTAGCAGCGATTCCTCAAAGCTAAGAGACGAAAATGTAGGAATTTAAATTGCCATCGACGTGGTTTATTGCAAAATTTCTCACCCTCGTCTATCACCCTTCTTCGTCGTGGAAATTCTTGGAAATTTTTTGCCCATGCGTCACGATGACAGAAGCAATTTTTTGCGTGGCCAGATGTTTTTCTTTTTTTTTTTTATTAACCGTTTTACCTGTTTTCTGTAAACTCCAACACACTTTTTTAACCCTCTGGCGAGTGGTGA
This sequence comes from Oxytorus armatus, assembly GCA_958009045.1. Lineage (NCBI taxonomy): Eukaryota > Metazoa > Arthropoda > Insecta > Hymenoptera > Ichneumonidae > Oxytorus > Oxytorus armatus. The sequence continues at coordinate 15,626,525 of OY253755.1, forward strand.
GGGGTTAAAAAATAAAAAATGCTTTTCTATCCAACAAAAAAATACATTCTTAATCTTTTGAGGGTGTTTAAATTAGTAATAATCGTTGGTCAGTTAAACAATCATATTTTTAACCCCACGAGGGGGTTGAAACATTACAAGCATTACAGATAACTCTGTCGATAATAGAAAATCATTTTTAAGACGTTAAGGGTGTAATAATTGTTGTTAGCTGAGAACATTATATTTTATATCGCTCAAGGGGGTTGAGTAAATGTTTTGTTATTTTAGCAAATTATTTTCAACATCGTTATAATGAAAATTAGTGTTTGCCAACGAAAATCAATGTTTATCGACCAAAAATCATGTTTTGCAATGAAAATTCATGTTTATCGTTTAAAAATGATCTCTATCAATTAAAATAGGTTTTTTGCACCCTAGGGATGTTCCAATATTCAATATTACAACCGCGATGTCAACAATTTGTATAATTTCTCTCGGAGCGTGTTTTTATTCTTGTACGGTTATTTTTCCTGCCAATAATTGCAACGGCAATGTTTCTCTCTCGCTTATTACACCCGCTTATTTCGCCCACTCTGCTTTTCCTTGGCCGTGATCGCGGTATGATTGATGACGTGGTATTAACACTGAGCCCGGGTTACACACTCGGTCTCTTCATACAAATCCCGAGTTTTTCTTTCTCCCTCCTCCGCCCTTTCGCTCTAATTTATCACCGGGTGTGCGAGGTCTGCGTACGACAGGTTCTCCCCGGATATTACTATACGACTGCACAGCTCTTGTAAGAGTCGTTCTTGCTCTGTATATTACCCTCCTAATATCCTAATATCTCCACATGGACTTGTCTTTATCTTTTTTTCTTCCACCTATCTCGTAATGTCTCTCGATTTGATTGTGGCGCGAAGAACACTGTCACAAGCTAAAATTAGTGATGTTAGCCATTTTTTACATTTTTTTGCTCTTAGTAAGAGTCCCAAAATAAATTTAAACGATCAAAGAATTTTTTTTCCCATATTGCCCGAAAATAAGTTGGTTTACTAAAATTGCTGCATCTCTCTTGACAAACAAGTTATGGCTTTGTGCTTGGTTCATTCTCCTCGTAATCCTTCAAGCTTCAAAATGACGTTTCGTTCATTAGGCTACGATTTTTTTTCGATTTTTTACCGATTTTCAATTTCAATTTCAATCATTTCCCAATCCCTATCGATTGTTTGTTCTCGATTTTCAAATTGCTCTCACGGCTACAAAAGTTGATCTATCCGAACGAACCACGTGTCATTGTCTAAATCTAGTCGCGGGCTTTTCAAAACACTACAGAGAGGACGAAATCGGACAGGCGAAAGCGGAGTAATGGTCCTTTGAAGTTTTTATATAATTTTTCATTTCTTAAAAATTAGGTAAAAGGTAATGATGTTGTTTTTTTTTCTTACAATATGTTTGACGACCAGTTTGGAACGGAAATTTCCCGCTGATTACGAATATCGCAGAGGCTTCGTCGTTTATGCGAAAACTCGATGTCAATATCCAAAAAATCGTAATTATTGCTAATAAATTAATAATTCGAAATAAAAAATATCATCGAACTTATTAATATAGTTCGTGCATTTTTCTATTAATTGAACGTCTTGAAAAAAAATCGAACAGACTTATAACCCGAAATACAAGAGAGGAAAATTTGCTCGTAACGCGTTTATGCGAACGCGAAATGTTCTAGCTCGTTTGAGAGCCTCTGCAAACAATCTAGTCGGGTAGCGACGCGTATGACGCGCAAAATGCGGGCTCTCCGGATCATCGACCGTCGAGCGAAGACCCCTCTCACGAGTTCTCCTGGTCCATGTTCATCGTGTAACATCCGCGCACCAAACAGAGCGAGAAAAAGCATTCTTAGACGTCTTGGTTTTGCAACAGACGCGTACACGACCCTTCCGATTCGAGAATAAGTACTGAATGAATATTTCTCTTTCTCTCTCTTTCTCTGAACGGCGAGATATTCATCCGAGCACGATAATTGCGGATATAACGTGCGACAAACGGCCACGATATCGAGACGAATGGACCATCTATTTTGGGGGATGATTTCCGGTCCCGAACGAATTTTATCCCTCCGCGTAACAACATAAAGGAAAAAGAAAAATCCTTCGATCTATCAGTGACGATTGAATGAATCGAAAGTACGTAGAAATGGGGGAGGGAAAATTCAACCAAACAATCCGACGTAATTTGTTTCAAAGCAACAAAAATTCTCACCCTTACAGAAATTTATTTATAATCAGAGCTTTTTATGAACAACAACAAAAAATTAGCTCCCTCTTCGAGCCCAACAATTCGTAACGAAAAAGTCTTAAATTCTCTCACGCCCAAGTGTACGAGCGATATACGTCAATCAACCCTTAATACCACTGGGAGATTAAAACACCACTCTCTCGCCCAAACGTCAGATTATTGTATCTCAAGTTTCACCCCCATTCCTCCTAAATCTTCACTTCACTTTTCCGAAACATCGACCGCTTTATCCCTCTACCGAGGAAGCCATCAATTTTTTTAATTTTATTTTCTAGATAAAATTCCACATTCTTAAGCATCCCTTAATTTTCATTTCTTCTCGATTATCGAAATAAATTGTATAAAAATAAATAACAAATTTGGTAAAAAAAATCGTCGAATTACACCTTTTCGTGTTTCCCACTCGTTCTGTCTGACGTGAAACTGGCTGAACTCTTAAACGGAAAAACTAGCGATGTTTAAAAGGCACACACGAGAATTCTCGAGAGTGACCCTCGTAAGGGTGCATAGGCCTGAACGAAAAGGGAACACGAGGTATTCCCCTCCTCATCAAACAGAAGCATTAGGCTTGATCCACGCGCAATGTTCATCCAACCGGATGACAACATACTTCGTATATAGCCGGGAGAGAAGAGCTTAAAGCTCACTCACTGCGCCACCAAGCCCTCCAATTCTATCCCAATTCTTTTACACTTTCGTGTGTGTGTGTGCACATATAGATTTATCCTATGACCCATTAAATATTATATATCAATATATATAGCTTTTTTCGTAGACATTCACTTTTGTACTCGTGAATATAATTTTCGTGTTACGCGACACAAAGGGGTGCAATTAATTGCCACACGTCATTAATAATCCTTGTCGTAAACATGGCCAAAGAGAAAACGGAGGCAAATTTTTCTGAGAGTTTGGCAAGAAGAACTATGGCAAGCAAGAGCATGGCTTTTGTTATTAATTATTATTTTCTTCATTGTTGTTTAATCTTCATATTCAAGGGATGAGTTTTAACAAAAGCAGTCGAGCGAACATGAAAAATTAACTAAACGGTTAAAAATTAATTATAAAAAATGTAATAGTCAGGATGCAATGTTCTAGTTTAGCGCACATTTTTCTAATTTCGATTTCAACAATCATGGACTTTTTATTTTGAAGAATTAAAATAAAAATTCTACATTTCGTAATATTTGAATTCCTCCACAGTTTCTCAAAAAATTCAATAATTTCAATGACAAAAATTAAATTTTCAATTCATTCATCTATTGATATATTGATATTTTGACTTATTGACATATTGATATATTGATGTATTGAAATAAGGATTTAAGGGATGAATTTTAACAAAACTAGTCGAGCGAATATGAAAAATTAACGAAATACTTAAAAATTTGTTCTGTACTAGTTTAGCGCACATTTTTCTGACCTCGATTGCAACGATCACGGACGTTTTATTTTGAAGAATTAATAAAACAAAACAAATTCTACATTTCGTAATATTTGAAGCCCTCTACCGATTCTCAACAAATTCAATAATTTCAACGAAAAAAAATTCAGTTTTCAATTCATTGATATATTGATATATTGATATATTGATATATTGATATATTGATATATTGATATATTGATATATTGATATATTGATATATTGATATATTGATATATTGATATATTGATATATTGATATATTGATATATTGATATATTGATATATTGATATATTGATATATTGATATATTGATATATTGATATATTGATATATTGATATATTGATATATTCATATATTCATATATTCATATATTCATATATTCATATATTCATATATTCATTTTTTAAGCAAATTAAATATTCTTTTCATTCGCAATTTTTTTTTTTTGTTTTCAATTTCCATTTCAGGTCATCCTCATTTCTTCAATCAACTCTCGTGCGGTCTTGATCTCGTTTCCATGGCCGGCGAATGGTTAACGGCTACGGCAAACACGAATATGTTTACGTACGAAATAGCGCCCGTATTTATTCTGATGGAGCACGTGGTGTTGCAAAAAATGCGAGAATTAATAGGCTGGACGACCGGTGACTCGATATTAGCGCCCGGCGGCTCGATAAGCAATTTATACGCGTTTCTCGCTGCCCGCCACAAGATGTTTCCGCAATACAAGGAGCGCGGTTTGGCGGCGGTCGGCGGTCAATTGGTAATGTTCACGTCTGACCAGTGTCATTACTCCGTGAAATCTTGCGCCTCGGTTTGCGGCCTCGGTACTGACAATTGTGTTATGGTACCGAGCGACGAATACGGACGTATGATACCGTCGAAATTGGAGGAATTAATAATCGAACGTAAATCACGTGGACATATACCATTTTTCGTCAATGCAACCGCCGGTACAACGGTCATCGGAGCTTTCGATCCGATATCACAGATCGCCGATATATGCGAAAAGTACAAGCTCTGGCTTCACATTGACGTGAGTACGAGTTAATTTTTTATTATAACAATTTTTAAATAAAAAAAATTGCAAGTGTTTTTTTGGTCGGTGACAGGGGAGAGAAATAGGAATTTGTTCGTAACTATTTAACGTAATAATTATATTACTGTCGAACCGTAAATTCGGTGGAATTAATAGTTGGGCTTTTTTAAATCGAAAAACAGGAAATAGAATATTTTTTTAGAAAAATAGGAAGTTTTTTTTTTCAAACAATAGGAATATCGTTTATAACATTGAAATAGTCGTTTTATATTTATCGGAGAACGGTAGATTCGACGAAATTAATAATTAGGATTTATCAAAAGGAAAAATAGAAGGCAGAATTTTTTTCTTTCCCAGAAGAACGGAAATTAAATTTTTTTACAAAATTCATAATTTGCGCTCTATGATATCCTCAACTCGGTGTATAATTATCATTTTTACTGTAGAGCGTTCGAATTAATTATTAATAAGTTCGAAATTAATATGAAGTATTCTTTGTCTATTTAAAAAAATTAGGACTTTTCGTGACACGTTAAAATGGCAGGTTGATTGAAATTTCACTATTTTAATTCAATCGAGTCACTACTTCTGTTCAGGAATTCACAATTTAATCGAGAATCAATTTTCTGTTTTGTTTATAAAATGAATTAGAAAAATATTGAACAAAATGAATAAAACAATATTGAACATTGTTTTGATTTTTTGTACTTAAAATAAAAATCTTTTAACCTCACTTTTGCTTATATTTGTGTAATAGACCGTTAAATATTAGTGCTGCACTTACGACGATTGCCAAATTGTAATTATTCAAATCCTCGAATTCGTCCCGTCGGAGGTCCCCGCGTAAAGCTGTCATCCGGCCAGAACGAGTAAATGCCAAATGCTTAAGAGCCTTAGCTTAAGGGGGGGAAATAGGTTTAGGACAGCGTTTTCTCAATGATTTTCATGAATTTTTTTATAGTATAAAAAATGAATATAATTTATTGAAACTTTGAGAATATTTTATACATATATTTAAGTATATACTATAAAATTTTTGAAGAATTTTCTTGAAAAACACCGGGGATATTAGCGACCCCATATTGCAGGTCACAATCAGACTCAGCATTTTGCGTACATTCTGGAAGCCGCAATTTTCATCTGAGATCAAACGAAGTTGGAATTTACTTTTATTATATGTCTCTCTTCTATATGAACCTAAATGCTATCAAAAAAATAGAAAATTGAATTTTTTACAGGGGTCAAAACAAAAAGGCATGCTATTTTGCCATTTTTTCAACTTTATTTGCAAAAAAAAATTATTTTAAATAATGATAATATCCCGATTTTAGATTCATATAGAGCGCAATACTATGAAGAAAGTAACTGCCAATTTTCAAAACGATGGGTTGAAAACTTTTCAAACTAGCGTGTACACAAGTTCGAAAAAAGTCGTTTTCAGAAAAACGCGCTTGAAAAAATAGTACCAAGAAGAACAGGCAATATGGGGTCGCTAATATCTTCGGTGTTTTTCGAGGAAATTCTTCAAAAAATTCTTCAAAATTTAATAGTTTATACTTAAATATATGTATAAAATATTCTCAAAGTTTCAATAAATTATATTCATTTTTTATACTATAAAAAAATTCATAAAAGTCATTGACAAAACGCTGCCCTAACCCTATCCCCCCCCCCCCCCCCCCTTAATGGCTTATAACAATAGAACCAGTCGGAATTTTCATTTAAAATTTTGGGAACATATTTTTCAATAGTTTTACTAACAATTTATGAAATAAAAAAAAATGATTTTTTGAAACGTCTAACCCTATTTCCACCCTTAAATGATAAATGTCAAGAATTTTCTCGCTCGGTGTGATAGCATCCTTCTAGCATCGTGAAATTCACAAATCGTCGTAAACATTTTCTCCGGGCAAAAAAACAAAACGCAAACGACGAAAAAAGGATGAAACATTTAAAAACAAAAATTTTTAAATAACATTTTATTTTTATTAAGTAAATAGTAATTGAATAATGAAATAAGAAATAATTATACCGAATATTGAAAGTCAAATTCTGTTAAAATAATTTTTTACTCCAATACAATTGAAAAATACTTGACGCATTTTTCTGATGTATATAATAAATAAATTACGAAGATTTCTTTCGAATAAAATTTTATTTCTTTATTTTCATCACGATCAACTGTAAACATAATTTTTTTTTACCCTCAGGCTGCATGGGGTGGTGGACTGTTACTCTCGCGAAAATACAGGCATCCCAAACTCACTGGCGTCGAACGGTGAGTGAAAAACAATTTTTTCCTCTCTCTCTTCTCTCGGTGAGATTTTTCTTTTTCGCCATTTTCGTCGAATAAAAAATTTAAAAAATGTTTCAGAATAATTTTCCAACCCTACAACCCCAAAATAATTATTACCAGAAAAAAATATATATACAACATTTTTTACTATCAATAATTACTAATCGGTAATTGAGAAGATTTTAATCGATTTTTCAAATTATCAAAAATAGTTTAAACAATTTTTCTTTGTAATTCGCGGTTGCGCAATATTTTCGCCAATTGTTCAATGAAAACGAAAGCTCTTGAACGTAATTTCACAAATAATTTCAGCTCAATTTTCATATAAATTAATTGTTACGAAAAATCGAAGTTTTTCAAAATATTTCAATTCTCTCTTTAATCTGAATTTATTCGAGCTAAAAAAAAATAAATCGATGGAATAATTCTTTGTCCGAGGATGAGAAAATGAAGAAAAAAGCTTTTCAATCTTCTAGGCAGCAAATCCCCAGGACTTTTCAGCTTCTTAAAAAATGAAGAAAGAAGAAAACACCTTTTTTCGCCTTACGCACTCTCTAATCGCTGTTTATGCGAACGATCCATTACCATGAAACAGCCTCGCGCTTTTTTTTTCGCACCCCCAATCTCATTCTCATGTAAAGTAATTTTCACCGGTATATACATACTTCTGTATAAATAAATATAGACATATATGTACATTTAGTTCGAAGTATCGTATTGATTCGGGTCCTGATATGGTAAAAAGCTCGTTTTTTTTCATCCCCGATTTTTTTTTTCGGGCCAGCAAGTGCGTGTGTTTTTTTTCCGCACGGCTCCATCAAACTAAGCTGCCAATAAACTATAAAAGTACGGGATTAAGTCGGAAAGCCCCCGAATGTGACAGGGGGTGGGGGCTAGAGGAAAAACGATCAGGGGTTTGCTGCGTGCATCTCAGAGTGAATGACGCCCAGACGAAGACTCAATATAGTAAATTTCCGATCCTCGAGACGAATCGATTCCACGAATTTGACGCACGCGACTCAGAAAGATTATTTATAGTTGAAATTATTTATTTATTTTTTTTATTTATTTTTATTTCATTCCGATTTTTGTTTTCGTAATAAATCGATGAACGCGAATACAATTTACTTTGAAGTTTGTTTCATAATATTGAAATTAAATTGCCATTCGTGTTACAATTCCTGAATTAACAATATAATACAAAAAAATTAAATTCTGCTCCCCCATAGAAAAAGTTGGAGTTCGATGAAAATATTTTACTTTCAGAAAATTTTACGCTAGAAAATAAATGATGAGAAGGAAATATGGAAAAGTTTCGAAATTTGCATTAATTTTATCGAGCACTAGCCCCGCGGTTCCTCCGCGGTAAATTTCGATCCCATGATTCAACGTGCTGCCGCCATTCCTCAGGACCATAGCACAAAGTTATATAGCCTAGAGCCTTTTTGAATAAATGAGCTATCTAATGCAAAAAGAATTTTTCAAATCGGATTAGTATTTCGTGAGATTAGCGCGTTCAAACAAACAGACGAACGAACAAACAAACTTTTCAGCTTTATTATAGCAGTAAGATCAAATAACACTAATACCGTTTGATCGTAACATAATAATGATTAATTTATTATATTTTTTCCGTACAATGTGTCTCCGTATTATTGCGGAATTGCTGAAGTAAAATTTTCGTTGTGGATGAAAGAAAAAACGGGAAAAAAAAACAACGAACAACTATAGGGGATGAGAGTCTCTAGTCCAGAGAGTGTCGTAATCTCTGACATTGACGGGGTTGAAAGGAGTGACTCCTGTCCCCGGCACATGCCAACTTTCGCATCTCCGGCTCTTCGGCACCAAATCATCCCTACAATGTATATTATATATATATATACACACAGAAAAATATACCCTTATATATACCCATCTAAACACACACATATATATAAGGGTAGATTTTGCTCGGTCGCTGTTGCTCCAACGAGGGGGCTTGGGCGAGATTAATCCACGATTTGCATCCGGGCGCATCTGCTACCCCTCGACGTAAACGTAGAGACTCGTGCGAGCTTGAATTAAGCGCAAAAGTGCCCAATCTATAAATCCCACGAGAGCGATTTCGTGGCGAACTAAAGAAATTCTAATAGACTTTGTTTTTCTTCGTCGTTTTTCTTCTTCTCTCATTTTTTTCGTACGCGAAAATAGCGTGAAATCGAATTTTTTCAAAATACGAGAAAGATCGACTTTTATTCAATTATGTAATGATCATTGCTACGTTTTTTTCGTAAACAATCACGCAACTTTGAAATATGCCGTGAGGTTGACATTTTTCTCAAACGTTGAGGGCGGAAATAGGGTTAGGACAGCGTTTTCTCAATGATTTACATGAATTTTTTTAAAGCATAAAAAATGAATATAATTTATTGAAACTTTGAGAATATTTTATAAATATATTTAAGTATATACTATAAAATTTTTGAAGAATTTCCGTGAAAAACACCGACGATATTAGCGAGGCCATATTGCAGGTCACAATCAGACTCGGCATTTTGCGTACATTTTGGAAGCCGCAATTTTCATCTGAAATCAAACGAGGTTGGAATTTACCTTTATTATATGTCTCTCTTCTATATGAATCTAAATGCTATCAAAAAAATAGAAAATTGAATTTTTTACAGGGGTCAAAACAAAAAAGCATGATTCTTTGCCATTTTTTACAACTTTATTTGCACAAAAAAAAATTATTTTAAATAACGATAATATTCCGATTTTAGGTTCATATAGAGCGCAATACTATGAGGAAACTAACTGCCAATTTTCAAAACGATTGGTTGAAAACTTTTCAAACTAGCGTGTACACAAGTTTAAAAAAAGTCGTTTTCAGAAAAACGCGTTTGAAAAAAATAGCAAAATGCTGAGTCTCATTTGACCTGCAATATGGGATCGATAATATCTTCAGTATTTTTCAAGGAAATTCTTCAAAAATTTTATAGTATATACTTAAATATATGTATAAGAAATTCTCAAAGTTTCAATAAATTATATTCATTTTGTATACTTCAAAAAAATTCATGAAAATCATTGAGAAAACGCTGTCCTAACCCTATTTTCCCCCTTACGGTAGTAGTCTGGTAACTTACGAGTAAGCCGATTTTCATGTCTTTTTTGGAGTGCCTTTTTTTGTAGGAAAATAAATATGAATCGTTTTGGATATTTAGGATGTTTTTATTTACATATTAAAGATACAAAAAAACATTTTTTTGAAAAAATGTAATAGTTTATTATTATTATTATTATTGATCGAAGTTGATACCTCGAAAAAAAAGCGCGTAGGTGGCCCCGGTGATTTTGGCTCTTGATATTATCTGAAATAAAAAATTCTTGATAATTCTTAATCTATAGACATGTCATTCCGGTTGGAACTACTGAAGTTAAATTTCATGGATAAGTAACAAAATGGCGTACTTTGGAAAAAAAAGTCCTTTCATTTTGCCCGCCATTTTGTTATTTATCCATGAAATTTAACTTCAGTAGTTCCGACCAGAATGACATGTCTATAGATTAAGAATTATCAAGAATTTTTTATTTCAGATAACATCAAGAGCCAAAATCACTGGGGCCACCCACGCGCTTTTTTTTCGAGGTGCCAACTTCGACCAATAATAATAATAATAAGCTATTAAATTTTTTCAAAAAAATTTTTTTTTGTATCTTTAATATGTAAATAAGAACATCATAAATATCCAAAACGATTCATTTTTATTTTCCTACAAAAAAACGCCCTCCACAAAAGACATGAAAATCGGCTCAAGTTACTCGACTACAACCTTAAATCCGAGAAAAAGAAACTGGCGAACTCTCAAACCGCGGAAATAAAAAATTCTGTAATTTCGTACCCTTTTGTTTTTTCATGCCCCCAAATTAAATTTCTGTATTTTCATTCGATTTTTCAGTAGCAAATTTTTTTTAATCCAAAAACTCAATACGAACTAAAAGGGTGTACCGAAAAAGAAAAAAAAATCAATCGAGAAGGACATATTAATTTTCCCCGTAGACTGTATGGCAGGACTTCCTTCCTGATGGCAGTCGCTGAGAGGAGAGAGAGAGTCTCCGCTCTTGATTAAAATGGCAAACGCGAATAGCGAGACGGGCGAGGATAGCGAGCGAGAAAATAAAAAGTCTTGAACTGCGTGATATGGAGGTGGGTGGGTTTGGGATAGTGTGCAACAGCTGGATCGGTTCCCTCGAGCGCATTTACGGAACAGAACTCTGCTCTTATTGACGCGAGATTGTCTCCCTCTTTCTCTCATTCTCTCTCTCTCTCTCTTTCTCTCTGTCCAAAGTATAAACGCGATTCTGTGAGCGAGGACTGAAATAAAGCCCTGGTCCTCAACAATGCTGGATTAAACTCGTACAAAGAGACCTTACCCCCCTCCCCCAACCCTCCCTCACCCACTCACCATGCCCAGTCGAGACTCTTCTTTTCACTCGTACCAGCATTTTACTGTCCTCCCTCTCACCCTCTCTGTCAGTGTCGTAACAATTCCTGTGCGTGTACAGCAGGCCGATGAGTGGTGCGGGGGTGGGAAGGGAGAAGTAAAAAGCGCAACTGACGGGTATTTGAGGCGCCGCTACAAAGTCAGAACGTTGATTACACGAGAAAAAAAAAACAATCGCGGTACTCGACTTTCGGCGTTCGGGAATGTGCCACGAGTGAAAAGGCAAAAGTGTAAGCTTCGAAAAATAAAAAAGAATTTATGCCTCAAAGTTACTGTTTTTGTATTTCGACTTTAACTTACTGGTGAAGGTCTTATAACACCGGAAATCTTTTCGTGATTACGAATCACATGCAATTTTTGTCGAAATCGCATCGGGTAGGGGATGAAAAAACGAAAAGTGTTGCGAAGACCACTTTTTATTGGGGGTCTTGTTGTTGAAATTGTGAAGTTTTTTGCTAAATTGAACTTTGCGGTAAAGCTCTGATTTAGTGGGTGATTTAGATTAGGGGGTCAAAACACGAGAAATGTTGGAATATTATGTTTTTTCAAGTTTCTCGGTGAAATTTTTTGAGTTCTCGCGAAAAATTAGCACAGATTCATGATCAGTGATAAAAAATACATTGCTAGAGGGTCGTGAAGAAATTTACAAAACATTTTTTTTCTTTGAATTCCCGCCAATTGTTAGTTGCTTCGCTAAAACGACTACAATTGCATTTCCCGATGGAATAAAGACTCCCCGTCTATTCTCATTTTTCTCGTAATCTCTTGAGCTTTAAAATGGCGCTTGATTCATAAGGCTACGATGATTTTTCAATTTTACACCCATTTTCCAAACTACAATCATCGATTTTGACAAACTGTTGACGCACCCTTGTTTTCGATGATTTTCAAATTGATCTCACGGTCACAAAAATTGAGATATCGCGATGAGCCGAGTATCATTCTTCAAGTCGAATCGCGACGTTTCGAAAACACTACAATTGAACCTCGATCGGCCAATTAAAAAGTGGCAAAAAATGGTCGAAAATTTTTTTTCTCTCGTAACTCGCTGAATGTCACTATGGGATCGGAAGTTTTCCAGTGAATACAAATCAGGTCGACTTATTAACGAATAATAATTAATATCGTACGAAAAATCGAAAAGAGGGTTAAACTTTGATTTTCATGAATTTTCTTGCATTGAAAAATCAGTGCTCCGGATCGGGGCTGGGGGTCACATCGATTTTGGGTCGAGCTATTTTGCGAGGGTCTTCGCTGTGTACGACTGTAATTAGCATCCCTATATATATATATCATGAAGGTATTGGGGTTGGCATCTAGGAATGATAGGGGTGTGAGAGAACAACGCAGATCGAGTGAGAGAGAGAGATCGAGAGAGGGAGGGGGGAGGAGAAAGAGAGATGGAGGGAAAGGGATATTGCCATAGCCAGCTGCGAATATCGCATTAATCACTCATGCTTGAGTGGTGGTTCTAGTGCACTAATTTCAGGGGTTAAAGAAAGAAAAGAAAAACCATTAACTTTTTTCTCTTTTTCTTCAAAATCATAATCAATCTTTCGATAAAACATTGATCTTTGATTAAGTTATATTAAAAATGTAATTTTTAAAACAAAAATCATTTTTTTGCAAAAATAATCGACCGATAAGAGCTCACATACAGCGCGAGCTGAAAACCAAGAACATTTGAACAATTATTATAAAGGTTATATGGTGAAAAAAAAATTAAATTGTTGATTTCACATTTTTTATTAATGTTACAACTATAAGAGAAAAAAATTGAAAATTAAAACAAAAATATCAATATTATTTTTTATGGGTATAAATGGACTACTGATGAAAACCATGGCGCCTCCTTGTCGACATGATAACTTCATAAAAAATTATCCAATCTTCAAAAACAAAAAAGAATCTAGTAAAATAATGTAGTAGTAATAGTCTGACGGGGGGAATCTTTATTTTTTCAAAAATAAAGCAATTACAGTATTCCAAACTCTAGTATGCAATTTAAGAAAAAAAGTTAGTGTTTGATAATTTTTTTTAAATTGTCCAATCAAAAAATTACAAAAAACCTCTCGTCAGACTATAGAGAAAATAATTATTAAGATTTAAAAAGAAAAAAAAGTTGAAAAACATTAAAAATTGACTGAGTTATCGTGCTGACACTGTCTGAAAACATAGTTTCGAGAAAAGCGCGTTTAAGTGGGGAAATAGCGTTAGGACAGCGTTTTCTCAATGATTTTCATGAATTTCTTTATAGTATAAAAAATGAATATAATTTATTGAAACTTTGAGAATATTTTATACATATATTTAAGTATATACTATAAAATTTTTGAAGAATTTCCTTGAAAAACACCGACGATATTAGCGACCCCATATTGCAGGTCACAATCAGACTCAGCATTTTGCGTACATTCTAGAAGCCGCAATTTTCATCTGAAATCAAACGAGGTTGGAATTTACTTTTATTATATGTCTCTCTTCTATATGAACCTAAATGCTATCAAAAAAATAGAAAATTGAATTTTTTACAGCGGTCAAAACAAAAAAGCATGATTTTTTGCCATTTTTTACAACTTTATTTACAAAAAAAAAATTATTTTAAATAATCATAATATTCCGATTTTAGGTTCATATAGAGCGCAATACTATGAAGAAAGTAACTGCCAATTTTCAAAATGATTGGTTAAAAACTTTGCAAACTAGCGTGTACGCAAGTTCAAAAAAAGTCGTTTTCAGAAAAAACGCGTTTGAAAAAATAGTACCAAGAAAAACAAGCAATATGGGGTCGCTAATATCGTCGGTGTTTTTCGAGGAAATTCTTCAAAAATTGTATAGTATATACTTAAATATATGTATAAAATATTCTCAAAGTTTCAATAAATTATATTAATTTTTTATACTATAAAAAAATTCAAGAAAGTTATTGAGAAAACGCTGTCCAAACCCTATTTCCCCATTAATGGCTTATAACAATAGAACGAGTCGAAATTTTCATTTAAAATTTTGGGAACATATTTTTCAATAGTTTTACTAACAATTTATGAAATAAAAAAAAATCGATTTTTTGAACCGTCTAACCCTATTTCCTCCCTTAAAGTTTCTGGTAGGTACAACGTGAACCCGATGTCTGGTCACATTTATTGCTATAAATTTGTAAGGGAGTGGAATTTTCTCAAAAGTTTTTTGTTAATTCTTAAAAGTATAAAGAATAAAAATCTGTAAAAAAATTTCTTGAAAATTTGAGGAGTATGTGAGCCCTTAATTGTTTGGTGCAAGGGAACAAAATTCAGTAAACCAAATTTATAATAGTTTAACGGTTCGAATAGTAGCGAGAGGACACTATGGAAGAGTAACTAATGGAGGGTGTCTGTACACGACGCAAAATCTCTGTATCCATCTCTCTCTCATTCTCTCGAGGGTACTTCAAGTCCGAAGCACCCTTGGGCATATCAACCGCAGGGCCGAGAGAGAATAAAATCTAGAGAGAGAGAGAGAGAGAGAGAGGAAGAATGGCACGAAAGGGCGAACGCACTCGAGCATATTCACGTCACTCGCCATGTATCGATAACATTTGTCATTTCGTGCGGCACTTTAGTCACAATGGGGATGAAAAAAAGTTCATTCGATGACTGAAAAAAATGCACGTGCTCCAAACAACAACAAAAAAAAAGTAAAAACGGATTAATCGAGAATTAAATAAATTTTTCGTCGCAAATTTCAATGCATAAAATTGAAATATTAGTAATTAATTGATTAATTACGAAAATTGAATTTTTTTCATATATGTTTAACGCGGAATTAAACTGACCAAATTAATAAATTGATTTATTAAGTTGTTTCTTTCAAAATCAATTTTTTCCTTTGATAAATTATTTTATTTCACTGACAAATATATTTTTTTCGTACTCAAAGTACAATTTAATTGTGATGAATTTATAATTTTTTAACGAGACAAAAAATGGTTGAGCAAATTTCACTGAAAGAATTTTTTATACAGGATTGGACAAGGGTTGGTGTGGTTTAACCACAGGGGGTTGTCTATATCTACAGATATATACATATATTTGTGGTATTGTCGGATGAGAGGGCGTCTAAATCCGTTCCCGGGGCGATATTAATAGTCGCCTCTCGAATTGATGGACCCCCGAAGGCTCGGCAGACACGTCGTTCGAGTGCAACGAAGATATACTGTGTACCGTCGAGACGACGATATATCTATATACATTATATGTTTTATTCCCGGGTTTACTCTCACGGGACTCTGGATAAGGACGAGAGACGACGAGGACCAGCTGAGTCCTTCGGGACTCTTTCAGTCTCGAATCCGGTGTCCCACGATTGGCAGTTAATGCCCCCAGAAGCTTATCTCGTCATTTTCTCTATTAACTCGAGGTCGACGACCTCTTCGATAAGTCTTCACGAATTTCGGGGGAATCTTGACCAAAATAAAAATGATAAAAACAAATATAGAAGTTTTTATCATTTTTCATCATATTGATCCTGAATTATCAATTTCATCAATTTTATCAATTTAATCAATTTTATCAATTATATCAATTTTATCAATTTCATCAATTTCATCAATTTCATCAATTTTATCAATTTTATCAATTTTATCAAACTACGTTGTTTAAAATGGTTGATATACGACCTTTATTCAAAATTATGTTACAACAAAACGATTGCTATATATTATTATAATATTCCCTCAAAATAACAATTACAGACATGACAATAATAAAGCGAATTCCTCAAACAAAATTATGCTCAAGCATTATAAATTTACATTAGTCTCATTGCATTCATTTTGAACGTGACAAATCGTGGAATTGACTTTCAGAGCTGACTCCGTAACCTGGAATCCTCACAAGCTGATGGGTGCTCTTCTGCAGTGCTCGACGATCCATTTCAAGGAGGACGTAAGTCTTAAAGTGACGTGGCTTTTTTTTCTAACACACCTAAAAAAAAAAAGAACCACCGAAAAGTCATTTGACATGAGGACGTGCGATAGAACCGAGACGAATGGGAAATTGTAGGGTAGCATTCCAAAGCATAGAGAGACATAGAGAGAGAGAGAGAAATATGTCCGTGGCCAGTGTAGGAATTTAATTAAACCAAGAGATAACATATGTTGCCAGAAAAGCACCCCTTACTTACAGAATACAGTATACCTATATGTACATAGGAATTTCTTGTCTCCGTCTACACCCCTGCGTAGGGGGTGGGGCAGTTGGAATACCGACGAAGGGTGAGCTCCCTCTTTACTCGCTCTGATAGGGGGCTGCTTCCCCACCACATCACCTATAGTTATTGCCAACTCGCAGAAAACAACCCTCCCCCGCCCCTTCGAGATATTAAAATTCCGTACACCGGCTGTTTGTACGATGCGAGAGGGTAAGAATGCCAAAAATGGGAAAAACTTTCCTGCCACTTTCATCCCCTTTCAGTGCTTACTGCTGTAGTTTTTTTTTGAGTCGAGATTCCAGCTATTTTTGGGGATTTATATTTTTTGTCAAAAAACTGGATTTTGCAAGGTTTGCATTTTTTTTTGCTTTACCGAGGGATGAAAGTGTGCCGTTTCAATTAATCTAGATAGCGCGACAGTTTAAAATGTCAAAAAATGCTCAAACGATTTTTTACGAATTGTTTTAATATTGTTATGGTTTTTTTTTGCCGAAAATGTTCTTTATTCATTGGGTGCAAAAAGTAACGATCGAAGAATCATATTTTTTCTGCTATTTTACCTTGCAGCCATGTCGCAAGCTCGATATCGAATTCCGAGACATTTTCATTCCGCCATTTTGAAAGCTCGATATAGAGGGAGAAAAAGGGGAGAGCTCCTCCCGCGCATGTCTCGCCTCCGGAGGTGACGTGTATATATATATGTACGTGCCTCCTCAGTTTCGTATCGACCGGAACTCCGAGGGAACGTTTCCGCAATGCGCGTCACCTTTGTCGGACCGATGTGTAACGTTCAATGTATATGTATTCCCAACCCACCTTTTTTTTATCTCTTATCGACGACGACGTGGCGTTGAAGGTTTGAAAATTCACGACAATGTTGCCCACCATTGTCAGAGGAAAAATATTCCAACAGCTAAGGAGAAAAATACGTTTTGAAACGGGCATTTTCTTTAAACTCAGTAGTTATGGTCGTTTATGGTCAGGCATCAATTTTTATTTGGGTCGTTATTGAAATATGTATTTGTCGATTAAATTTTACGTGCAGACAACGTGAGATAAATGAGATTTCATAACTAGAGGGAAAAATACGATTTGCAACAGAAATTCTCTTTAAAATCAGTAGCTAGGGTCGCTTATGGTCAGGCATCGATTTTTATTTGGTTCCTTATTGAGATATGTATTTTTGGGTTAAATTTTACATGCAGACATCGTGAAACGAGAGATTTTATATGGCTAGAGCGAAAAATACGATTTGCAACAGAAATTCTCTTTAAAATCAGTAGTTAGGGTCGTCTATGGTCGGGCATCGATTTTTATTTAGTGCCTTAATGAGGTATGTTTTTTTGGGTTGGATTTGACATGCAGACATCGTTAAACGAGAGATTTTATATAGCTCGAGGGAAAAATACGGTTTGCAACAGAAATCCTCTTTAAAATCAGTAGTTAGGGTCGTCTATGGTCAGTCATCGATTTTTATTTGATGCCTTCTAGAGACATGTATTTTTGGGTTAAATTTTACATGCAGACATCGTGAAACGAGAGATATTCCATAGCTAGAGGGAAATATACAATTTGTATCAGAAATATTTTTTAGAATCAGTAGTTAGGGTCGCTTATGGTCAGGCATCAATTTATCTTTGGTTCCCTATTGAAACATGATTTTTTTGGTTAAATTTCACAGGCAGCCATCGTGAAACGTAAGATATTTCATAGCTAGAGGGAAAAATACGATTTGCACCAGGAATTTTCTTTAAAATCAGTAGGTAGGGTCGTTCATAATCAGGCAATTATTTTTATTCGGTCGAATATCCAAAACAAAAATTGTATATAATGTTTTATGGAATTTGTGCTATTTTTGCATTAATCTTAGCTTTAATAACAACTGAATTTACCGAAACATGAAAAATTACGGGATTTAAGCATTTTTTTTTACTCAGTAGTAAGAGCCATTTAAGATCAGACATTAATTTATAATACTTCCAAAATCGATAAAAATATCTATATAATTTTCATTCATTACGATGGATTTATGATACTGTAATATAATAATACTTTTTCCCTTCTCGTTGCTCTACTATAACAGGGTCTGTTGATCAGCTGTAATCAAATGTCCGCCGAGTATCTATTCATGACCGACAAATTGTACGACGTTAAATACGACACCGGCGATAAGGTCATACAGTGCGGACGTCACAATGACATTTTCAAGCTGTGGCTGCAATGGCGTGCCAAGGTAGCATTGAAAAACGAAAACATTAATAATTTGCAAAAATTATTATTTTAAAGAAAAATATTGCTACGTCTACGACAGTGACAAATCGCAACGATAAAAATCACACGAATTACAGGGAACTGACGGTTTTGAGAAACTCATGGACAAACTTATGGAACTCACCGAATACATGGTCAAGAGAATCAGACAAATGCCCGACAAGTATTATCTGATACTAGAACCTGAACTCGTGAATGTTTGTTTCTGGTACCTACCAACTCGTGTGAGAAACATGCCCCACGGACCTCAGAGAGAAAAGATACTTGGCGAGGTATTGTGTTCGTCAATTTTTTTCATTACCTCTTCTACGATAATTCATTGATTGTAATGAGGTTTGTGTTTGTTAAAAATTCCAATGCGCGCGCTGAAAACCGAGTAAATTTGAAAAATTATTACAAAGGTTACATGGTGGAAAAAAAATTAAATTGTTAATTTCACATTTTTTCTTAACCTTTCAACTACAAGAAAAAAAAATTTAATTAAAAAAAAAATATTAACATTATTTTTTGAAGCTATAAATGGACTACTGATGAAAACCAAAAATTATTCAATCTGCAAAAATAAAAAAAAATCTAGTAATCTAATGTAGTAGGAATAGTCTGACGGCGGGAATTTTTTTTCTTCTTTAAAAATAAAGAAATTACAGTATTTCAAACTTTAGTATGCAATTTAGAAAAAACAATTGTCTTTAATAATTTACAACAAATTGTCCAACCAAAAAATTAAAAAACCTCTCGTCAATCTATAGAGAAAATAATTATCAAGATTAAAAAAAAAATTTAACAAATATTAAAAATTGACTGAGTTATCGTGTCGACACTGTCTAAAAACAGAGTTTCATTTATACTCGTAAAAATAAATGTTCATAATTAAAAAAAAATTAAATTGTTAATTTCACATATTTTCTTAATCTTTCAACTACAGAAAAAAATATTTTTTTAATTAAAAAAAAAATATTAACATTATTTTTTACGGCTATAAATGGACTACTGATGAAAACCAAAAATTATCCAATCTGCAAAAATTTAAAAAGATCTAGTAATATCATGTAGTAGTAATAGTCTGACGGCGGGAATTTTTTTTTCTCTTCAAAAATAAAGAAATTACAGTATTTCAAACTTTAGTATGCAATTTAGAAAAAACAATTAGTGTTCAATAATTTATAACAAATTGTCCAACCAAAAAATTAAAAAACCTCTCGTCAATCTATAGAGAAAATAATTATCAAGAGTAAAAAAAAAGTTAACAAATATTAAAAATTTACTGAGTTATCGTGTTGACACTGTTTAAAAACATAGTTTCGTTTATACCCGTAAAAAATAATGTTAATAATAAAAAACAAAATTTTCAATTTCTTTTCATATAGTTGAAAAGTTAATGAAAAATGTGAAATCAACAATTAAATTTTTTTCACCATATAACCTTCATAATAATTTTTTAAATTTACTCGGTTTTGAGCGCGCGCAGGGATATGTCAGCCCTTAAGGGCAGAAATAGGGTTAGGACAGCGTTTTCTCAATGATTTTTATGAATTGTTTTGAAGTATAAAAAATGAATATAATTTATTGAAACTTTGAGAATATTTTATACATATATTTAAAACTACTACTTTTATACTATGAAATTTTTGAAGAATTTCCTTGAAAAACACCGAAGATATTAGCGACCCCATATTGCAGCTCACAATCAGACTCAGCATTTTGCGTACATTCTGGAAGCCGCAATTTTTATCTGAAAACAAACGAGGTTGGAATTTACTTTTATTATATGTCTCTCTTCTATATGAACCTAAATGCTATCAAAAAAATAGAAAATTGAATTTTTTACAGGGGTCAAAACAAAAAAGCATGATTTTTTGCCATTTTTTACAACGTTATTTGCAAAAATTAATTATTTTAAATAATGATAATATTCCGATTGTAGGTTCATATAGAGCGCAATACTATGAAGAAAGTAACTGCCAATTTTCAAAACGATTGGTTGAAAACTTTTCGAACTAGCGTGTACGCAAGTTAAAAAAAAAGTCGTTTTCAGAAAAACGCGTTTGAAAAAATATTACCAAGAAAAACAAAGTCAAGGCAGTCATACATTTTTTTCGGTGTTTTTCAAGGAAATTCTTCAAACATTTTATAGTCTATACTTAAATATATGTATAAAATATTCTCAAAGTTTCAATAAATTATATTCATTTTTTATAGTATAAAAAAATTGATGAAAATTATTGAGAAAACGCTGTCCTAACCCTATTTTCCCCCTTAATGGCTTATAACAATAGAACGAGTCGGAATTTTCATCTAAAGTTTTGGGAACACATTTTTCAATAGTTTTACTAACAATTTATGAATTAAAAAAATATATTTCCCCCCTTAAATAAATGCAATATAACTGAAATGAATGTAATTTGACTTGAAAAACCGTGATGTAACTTAAAGAGACCCGTCTTTATTTTGAAAAAAAAATTGTCGTCCTACAAATAACACAGATTTAATTGGAATAACAATTTTTTCGAATGTATCGTGTCTCCGGCAGATCTGCCCAATTCTCAAGGGACGAATGATGGAAACCGGTACTCTAATGGTCGGTTATCAGCCGGACGATCGACGACCAAATTTTTTCCGAAATATAATATCGAGCGCCGCCGTGACAGAGGCTGACGTTGATTTCCTGCTCGCGGAGATTGATCGGCTCGGTCACGATCTGTAAATCCCACGATATCGATCCACTTCAAACACTCGCTTTCACGGATCGAATCATCTGCGACGACGAAAAAAAAAAAAAAAAAAAAAAAAAAACAACAAACGAACAACAAAAATTTCCACCACCAGGTAGGATTATAAATGAAAAAAATAACAATAATAATCGTTCGGAACATATTGAATTTCGAGAAAGCGAGAAAAAAAATATATACAACGCTTAAAAGTGTACAAAAAAAAAATACCGAGGCCAATTCACAACCATGAATATTAAATTAAGACATATGACGTCTTGAAACGTGGCAAAAAAAAAAGACAAATGGCAACGCGAGAGTGTTTAGAATATTCGGCGAAGTGAGAAAATAATTGGGAAAAATTATTTCATAAATGTAACAATGATCGTTAGAAAAATTCTAAAGTATTTTTAATTAAACAAACTCGATCATTATGATTATTTAATTGTTCACCGTTTTTCTTGTTATTCTCCAATAATTATTCGCAATTATTTTGTCTCATTAAAAACGATCTTGAGAGAAAAGTGCCATTGCAATTTTTTGTTTCCGTCAAGGCGTTTTAAAGGTAGAGTATCATAGTTCCCAAACGAAACAATCCCCAAAAGACATAATCCCCAAAGAGTTACTAAATGACAGAATCGATTGTCACGTTGCCAGGTTAGCAACTGTCAACCCAAACGAAACAATTCCCAAACGACACAATCCCCCAAAGATACAATCCCCAATAAACATAATCCCCCCAAAAGTTACTAGATGACAGAATCGACTGTCACGTCGACAGGTTAGTACCCGTCAGAGTGATAGATGGCGCTGCAGGCATTTTCCATCCCACTTATAGTGAAGATTCGAGGATTACGTGCGTTGCCCCTTTTTTCGAGTTTTCGGGTTATGTCTGGTACTGGACAGTTTTTTTTTGTACACCCTAAAACCACATAGGAAAAAGAAGAAGATTTAGGTTATGTGCACTAAACAAGTGTTTAAAGTGGTACGTGAACAATTGGTGAACAGCGATTTTTTAAAATTACTCTTCGAGCCAATAACTATTCGAGTGATACACCAATATTTGCATTTCTATTTATTCAATTTTCATTACAATATTCCAATTATGGTTCCTAATTATTAATTTATTTAACAATCGAATCACAATATTCTGTTTTGGTTCTTTTAGCAATAGATGCAATCATACTGCGCGTCCGGAAACAAATTATCTATAACATATTTAATTTAAAAAAACGTTATTTATGCAGTATATTGAAAAAGCAGGAGATATTAATTATTTTCGATATAGCGAATGTTCACTTAATATTATAAAAAATATATAAACACATGTATAGATCAACCAATTTATAGTAAAATTGGCTGGGAATGCATTTTAACATGTTTTCTTAAATGTGACGTTCGGTACAATTGTGTAGAAAGAAATGCAAATGTGTAGCGAATAGAAATGCAAATATTGGCGTATTACTCGAATAGTTATTGGCTCGAAGAGTAATTACGAAAAAATAACAAAAAATCGCGGAAAAGCAATTGTTGACGTACCACTTCAAACACTAATTTAGTGCACATAACATTCTTCTTCTTTTTCTTATATGGTTTTCGGGTGTACACAAAAAAAGCTGTCTAGTACCATACGTATCCTGAAAACTCGGAAAAAGTGGGACGCGCGCAACCCTCGAATCTTGACTATAAATCGGATGGAAAATGTCTGCAACCCCATCTATCACTTTGACAGGTACTAACCTGTGAGCGTGACAGTCGATTCTGCCATCTAGTAATTTTTTGGGGATAATGTCTTATGGGGATTGTTTCGTTTGGGGACTATGATGCCCTAGCGTTTTGAAACAAACAAAAAACATCGCATCGTCAATTTTGTTCACCAGACACTCGCCGCCCATTGCCACTGATCGGGACTTTTAGAAATTAAGGGAAAAAAATCGAACGTAAGTGTTAAAGAATGTAAAGAAAAAAAATACGCCGGAAAGAGATTTGGAGCTTGAAAAAAAAAAATGTCAAATTATAATCGGTTATAGGATTGTATCGCGAGTAGGACATTGCATAGATAATGTCCGAAAAGTCGTAGGGGGATCGAGGAAAAAAAAAGTACTATTAGCAAAATGTAAGTAAGACATTCCTATCCGAGTTTCGTGTGTGTCAAAACCTTAAAAAAAAAAATTAACAAAAAAAATCACACGAAGACTTTAAACGACTGGGCGTCCTGACGAGAAAAATTTCGTCTGATTCTGAGGACGAACTCCGAACGAAAATTATAGTCGATGAAAAATATAATACAACGAGAAACATTCATTTATTTAATGTAAATAAATTTTTACTTGATTGAAATTTTTTTTATAATTCCTCTTTTCAGCACCCTTAATTTGTGTAAAGTTTTTCTTCTATTGTATTATTTTTATTAAAAAGAATTAATTTTTTAGTTCAATTTCATTTTTTTATTTGTGATTCAAATTTTTTTTTCACAACCACTTAATTCAAGACCAGATTTTCGTGGTTTTTTTTCCTCAAACCAGAACCAATTTCACGGAATTGCCCAGGCTCGTTCGAAAGTTCAAGTATAAAAGGACGAGGGAAAGAAAAATATTTGAGAAGGAAACGAAAATGTGAGATTAATTGAATTAATTTAAAAAAAAAAATGTCGTTTGCAAAAATACTTAGTCACGAGTGCCACGCGTATTATAATTTGCCGTTGCGTTAGTTTAATCGAGCAAAGATATATAAATAGAATGAATAATTAAAGTAAAATGTGCCGAAAAAAAAACATAAAGATATAAATACAAATAAAGTATCGAGAAGTAAATGGAAAAATATATATAAATATATTTAGGTGTTGATATTTAAAAAAAATATACAAACACAAACCCATGAAAGTACATGCTTTTTCGAATGTTCGTGCAAAATATCATTTTTTTTTTTTTTCGTTTTTGCGTAATTTCGATTTATTGGCAAACTGCATTTAAAATCGAAATATCAAAATTTTCTTTACAAACTTCCCCGAACTTTAGTCGTGTTTTATTGTAATATTTAAAAAATTATTGTTATTACTACTATTGTTATTAGGAAAAATGTATATTAAAATTTAATTGTTGCGATTAGCGATCGTCATTATGAAAATAACAATTAACGATCATTACGATTATTTAATGGAATGAAGAGAAATCGATAAATTTTGTAGATTTCGACACACTCGCCAATACTGAATAACACGGAGAACAATAATAAAAGAAGAAGAAAAAAATAAATAATAAAATTAAAAACTCAGATGTAATAAAACAAAGAAATATATATATATACATATAAC
The DNA here is from genome assembly GCA_958009045.1 of Oxytorus armatus. NCBI lineage: Eukaryota > Metazoa > Arthropoda > Insecta > Hymenoptera > Ichneumonidae > Oxytorus > Oxytorus armatus. The sequence goes on from OY253755.1 coordinate 15,651,529, forward strand.
ACATAATATATTATATATAATATTTACGATAAATGTAAATGTATTTATGTAAATTTACGCGATTAACATTAACATTTTATTTCTCAGACAAAATTTTTTAGACATAATTTCGTCATTTTTACATTGTCTATAATTAAATTCTTTCTGGTAAATTTTAATTGAAATGAAAAAAAAAAAAAAAAACAAACACAAAAGTGACTAGCAATTACAGTAATTTTTTGTTCACGACAAATTTTCCTCATTAAATTATTTTTAATTTCTCGTTTCAATGGCAAGTGCAATGAGATACAATCCGAGTGGAATTTTGAGTGCAAAATAAAATCGAAAATTAATTGAAAAAAAAAATTACGTTCAGTAATGAAAAGAAAAGATTCGTTAATAATTTTTTTTTCCCATTAATTCGAGGAATTGTTAAACAAAAATTGTCAACAATTTGTTGTCTCCGACGAAATTTTTTAGATCTATTATTTCGTCATTTTTAAATTGTCTATAATAATCCCTTTGGTAAATTTTAATTGCAATAAAAAAAAAAACAAAAAATTTTTTGTCCGCAACAATTTTTTGTCATTAAATTATTTTCAATTTCTCGTTTCAATGGAAAGTGCAATGAGATACAATCTGAGTGGAATTTTGAATGAAAAATAAAATCGAAAATTAATTTAATAAAACAATTACGATCGGCAATCAAAAAAAAATTGTTGACAATTTTTTCTTCTCATTAATTACTCGTATTTTGTTATTAATAAATCATTTTAATATTTTTTTTTTCTCGAACGATTCGCTGGTATAAATCAAGGAGACTATTGCGGTGTTGCAAGCAAAAAAAATGCCAAAGTCAGAGAAAAACCGCCAAGAATCGATATGAAAAAAATTTTTTTAAACGTACTTTTAGAAGCGCGACCGACCACACGATTCCGTTACCTGAGAGAATGAGAAAGAGATAGAGGGTGATATTCATTATCGAAAAAAATCGTTGTTAATTAATTATTGCTGGCCCGCGTAATATTTTATCTCGAAATAAAAGTGAGCCTCGTTATTGTTAACGTTAAATGTGCGATAATTTAATACGGCAGGTTTTTTTTTTTTTTAGAAAATAAAACCGTTTAAAAAATGTATAGGTAAATTTTGAAAAAGGTAGATTTTTGTTAGATATAAAAAAAAAAAAAAAATTAAGTATTTATCGTATGGGTGACAATGATCTTTGTTTGTTTAAGTCGAAAAAGTAAAGAAAAAACTAAATGAATCTTGCCAATTTCTTTGTTCAACAGGTACAACACGCTTTTAACAATTATTATTATTAATAATGTTATTATTTTAACAAATCAATCATATCGCACTCTGTCACTGTACATAAATCCTCGATCCTCATCTTCGGCACTACCGAAACTCGTTAAGACCACTTGCTCGCACTTGCACCCGTTTTTTCTTTTCTTTGCCTCCCTTCGCACTCGCTTCGTAATGCACTAAAGAGAATATATAGCGTTCGACAACATTGCGAAGAAGAAATGGAAAAGAAATTTTACTTTGGTAGTTGCGGATTAAAAGAAATTGGTAAGAGTACGAAGAGAGTCAATAGATTTGTTATCTAATAATTGTTACAATTATAATCAAAGTATAAATTATTTATCGAAAATAAAAACATAAAAAATATATATATATATATAAGATACAGAACGATTGACAACAAAGTCTCACGTCTTCCAATCGATAAGAACATTAGTTATATCCTCTGGATAAATATCTAGGGGGGCCTTAAGAAAAGTCTTGTTGAAAAAGAAAATAAAAATAATAATTACGTCTCCCAATTAGTGAAATTGAAGGAAAATAAATAAACGAGGATATCGTTAGCCGGACGATGAAATATTGAAAAAATATACCAACATGTGTGTAGTCGGGTTACCGGAGAAAAAAGAATTTTTTTTTTGCGATAAAACCACGACGATTATTAACGATAATGTCTATTTTGTGTTGTAACAATGTTGTATCATATATTAATTGTCGCATTGTCATAAAAAAAAAAATATTCACCGGACTATTATCCTCTGTATATCAATGTCTAATAAACAACTGTTAACCCGATAAAACCGAACAAAAAAAATGATTTGCTTCATCGTTCAAAAGAAAATAAAGCTAAAATTATAACGAACAATATATCGATTATTGAAAAATCAATTTTACGACGGTAAGTATTTCGAATTATTTTTTATTGTGAGAAATACTTTTTTTTTCGCTCAAATTAAATATTTACGATAATTTTGTCGAGAAGTTTTTTTTTTCAAATTAATCATTTGCATTACTAACGATCATTTAACTTATTCGACAATGCTTATCAATGCTTAGATCAATTTTTAATAATTACAATTAAAGAAAATGATTATAATTCACGTACTCGAAAATTGTTATTAAAGAAGAAATAATTAATAATTATTATTCTGAATGAGTAATCATAATTTCACGATAATAAGTCTGCCAAATAATTTTTAATAACTAAAAACCACTTTCGTTTGCCTCGCAAACATTTCTTTGAAATCCTTTCTGTACATTTTATTGTTTTTTTTTTATCTGAAAATTAAAAATAAATAAAATTCACAAAATCTTGAATATTTCGACTCCGGAATGTTTTTTAGGTCGTTTCGAAGTCTTATAAAGGCCTGCATGAATATTAAATAAAATCATAGTAAACAGGAAACCTGTTTCCTTCAGGAAGGAACGGTGAAACAGCGGCGCAGGGGGGGGGGCGATCTCGCAGTTGGTAAACAGGCGAATAAATTATTACCGGTATGAGGCCGGTCGGCCTCGAAGTGGTATACCCAGCGTCGCTTATCTCGACAGTCTTCACAGATGAGAGCATTGCGTTTCTTTTTTCTCCTCAAGTCAGTCACTATTCGTATCTCGGTGGTGTTGAAACGTGTCTGAGCAGCAAGCATGAAGTCTTTTATCGATTATTCGTCGAGCAGTGATTTTCCAATTGAGAATTTGCCGTACGGTGTTTTTTCGACAGCCGAAAACGTGAGTATAGAGAAGAAAAAAACATTGCGCACTTTGTCTGATCGAGTTCGGCCGTTTCCACTTCGCGATAGCGATTCGAACGCCTCAACGGTATTTCCCCGTGTTCGCAAACATTCTCGGGAATAATTTTGTGGATTCAAAAATGACGTGAAAATCGAAAAAAAAACGACGAATTCGATGATTTATCTCAATTTATTTATGCACGTGAAAATTAAGTAATTATTAACAATTTTATCGATATTTTTATCGTGTAATTGTGTGGCGTGTTCATCCAGTGTCTCTAACTATCGTGACAGAGTAGAAAACGAGTATAAAACGCAACCGATAAAGTTAAAACCTACAGTACCGACTGCTGGCAAGTTACCGGCTGCCGGCACGTTATTGACCGCCGGTCGAGCGGCATTTTTTATATGTATTATCGATAAAGATTTAAGAGATGGTAATTAATCATCGTTGTTGAAAAATAACAGAGAAAAAATATTTATTCAACAGCCGAAGAAACGGATCGGCGTGGCGATCGGTGATCAGATATTGGATCTTTTCGTCGTTTCTCATCTCTTTACGGGACCGCTCTTAACAGCGAATCAGAATGTCTTTCGTCAGGCTAGTCTCAACGACTTTATGGCCCTCGGCAGAGAGGCCTGGATAGAAGCGCGAACCACGCTGCAGTGTCTACTGTCCGAAGAGAATAAAATTCTGCAGGAAACGGAATTACGTGAAAAGTACGAATACACCGAAAAACTAATGATTTCTCTGAAAGATCGATAATCGAATGCAGCTAAAGACTGATTATCGAACGATCGGTTTATTATTACTTATTTTTAAAAATGTATTGTTAGGAAATTATTATCTTTTATTTGAAATTTTATTGAACACTTTCGTCAGGGCTTTCGTGTCTCAGGGAGTCGCAACGATGCATTTGCCGGCAAAAATCGGCGATTACACGGACTTTTACTCGTCGATACATCACGCGACAAACGTTGGTATAATGTTTCGCGGCAAGGAGAACGCCTTGATGCCAAATTGGTAAATACAATTTAATCATTTTACTTTCTCTTCTCTCGCTGGACAAGAAAAATTACCGATTTTATCCTTTCTCGATCGGTAACACATCGATCGAGACACGCATGGGATTGGACAAGTCCTTTTTCGAACTCTCTATCAACATATTACTCGCAGGAAATACTTGCCAGTCGGCTATCACGGTAGAGCCAGCTCTGTAGTAGTTTCCGGCACGCCGATACGCAGACCGCGGGGTCAGACACTTCCGGTCGAGGGTGCCGCGCCCGTTTACGGTTCCTCGAAGCTAATGGACTTCGAGCTCGAGGTTGCCTTCTTCGTCGGTGGTCAACCAACGAAACTCGGCGATACGATACCGGCTAGCAAAGCATACGATCATATTTTCGGGATGGTCACGATGAATGATTGGAGTGGTTAGCTATCTTTTATTGCTAATAAATCGAATTTATCGAATATATCGAATATATCGAATATATCGAATATATCGAATATATCGAATATATCGAATATATCGAATATATCGAATATATCGAATATATCGAATATATCGAATATATCGAATATATCGAATATATCGAATATATCGAATATATCGAATATATCGAATATATCGAATATATCGAATATATCGAATATATCGAATATATCGAATATATCGAATATATCGAATATATCGAATATATCGAATATATCGAATATATCGAATATATCGAATATATCGAATATATCGAATATATCGAATATATCGAATATATCGAATATATCGAATATATCGAATATATCGAATATATCGAATATATCGAATATATCGAATATATCGAATATATCGAATATATCGAATATATCGAATATATCGAATATATCGAATATATCGAATATATCGAATATATCGAATATATCGAATATATCGAATATATCGAATATATCGAATATATCGAATATATCGAATATATCGAATATATCGAATATATCGAATATATCGAATATATCGAATATATCGAATATATCGAATATATCGAATATATCGAATATTCATAAAATTATGTGTTTATAGCTCGTGATATACAAAAATGGGAATACGTTCCTCTTGGTCCATTTGGTGCTAAGAATCTTGGTACGACTATTTCACCATGGATCGTGACCATGGAAGCTCTCGAACCCTTTAAAGTTCCGAACATGACGCAAGATCCAAAACCCTTCCCCTATCTTCAGCACGAGACATCCTGTAACTTTGACATCAAACTCGAGATCGACATCAAACGTACGTTATCGAATGACTCAATACATACAAAATGAATTTTTTATAATTATTTTTATAATATACGACGATTATTAATTTAACATAGCACCGACCGGTCCCATTACCACGGTCTCCCGCAGCAATTACAAATACATGTACTGGACTGCCCAGCAACAGTTGGCACATCACACCGTTACAGGATGCAACGTGAATCCCGGTGATCTAATGGCCTCCGGAACGATAAGCGGGGAGGTTGGTTAATGAAATTTTACTTGAGCGATTCAATTGAACGTCCGTACAAAATGGCAGACGTAACAGAAGAAATAATTTTTCCAATTTTAATCGAACGTCGAACCTGAGGGTTTTCGGAGCTTACCAATGACGAATTCCAAATTGCTGATTATGGAAATCGATAATTTTTAACATCGCCGATTTGAAAATGAATTTCGTAAATCACAATGGCAAATTTAATATGGCAAATAATAAAATTTTTAAAAATTTCAACTTCAGCGTCAAAAATAATATAAAATACGTAACATCGACTCAAGACAAAAAAAATCCTTTTTCTCGCAGACCTCGGATTCTTACGGCTCCATGCTCGAGCTTTGCTGGAAGGGTACCATGCCCATACCCATGAAGGACGGTACGACGAGAAAATTCTTGCAGGACGGTGACGAAGTGGCAATTCGAGGTACGCCGAGTCGAGAATTTTTTAAATTTTCATTCAAATTTTGTTGAATCTAATTTTTCAAAATTGCCTACAAAAAAATATTGCCTAAAATCCCTTTTTTCTTCAGGATACTGTCAGGGTGGCGGTTACCGGATTGGGTTCGGTCCGTGCAAAGGAAAATTACTTCCAGCTCATCCGGAATAATGACTAATATTTTTTTTCTTTATACTCATCGCTGAACGAATAAAATAATTTTGAAAAATAAAAATTTCGCAATACAATACCGTTGATCATTCGTGATTTATTTATCATGAAAGCTGCTTCAAGTGTGACGCAAACGGCGATGTATCGATTAATGTGGTGTAACCAAGGCGTCGAATAGGAAAACCGATCAATACCAAAACCGGTGTGCACGAACGAGGGGGTGGTGGAGAACAACGTGAATAGTACGGACAGGTGATTATGGCAATCGCACTGCTCAGGTGAGTAGAGTAAAAAAAATTGTCACAACGACCGCACTCACACCGGTCATTCTCCACAAAAATTTCGTAGTGTGTGATTTTTTTTTTCACTGGACGAAACAAGCAAGAGGAAAATTACAACAACAAAATTTAGTTATGAAAATTTTATAAATCTATCAAGTTAATTTTCTTTATTCGGGCAATTTCATTTAATAATTTCTTTACACTTATTATTTACTGAAATTATAATTATTTACTGGAATTCCATTGGTTAATCAATAGATAGAAAAATTTCCAATTAATTGTTATTTCATTGCATTGATAACAAAAAATTGACATTACCAACAATATAACAATGACAATAGTTATATCAATAATGTTATTGCTTAATTTATTTGTTAAGAATTTTTCAATTCTTCTTAACAATTTTCATTACGTCAAAATTCTTTTACTTAATTATTAATAACAATGTCTGATTAATTAAAAATGAATAATCAAATAAAAATTAAATAAATAAAATGTTAATAAAAATGTTAATTATTATTGAAAATAATTTAAATTATTAATTATTAATTGTTAATAATAGTTTTTGTACAGTTTGTAATTTTCTAAAATTACTTTCATTCGTTCTCAAAAATATTGGCCCTTTTAATGATTATTATAAATATTGTCATTTATTATTTAAAAAAAAGGAATAATTTTTTTTTATCCAAGGAGTTTGCAAGCTCTCGAAATGTCGACGAACGAGCCAACCGCACGTTGGACAGTTCCATTGGCCGATGGAAATCACGTTGTGGAATTTGAGCACGGCACGGCGACCGGAAGACGTGTCGTGAGGATTGATGGTAAAATTATCGTACATCGTGAATGGATGTTTCGTCTTGTTGGTGACGAGATCGTTATGTTTGGCGATACAAAATTTGTCATTAGGGTCGATCCAATAGCGGGTATGAAATTTTGTATCAATTTTTTTTCAATATCATATAAATCGTTCAACGTACGAGGAGAAAAAAACGTGAACTCACACGATAGATATCAATTTGCGATACATCACAGGACTCAGATATTCCTACACTCTTTTGGTTAATGGACACAGTTTCAAAAATTTTATCCAATCACAATCAAAAATTCTCGACACTTGGGTGACGAAAATTGATGAAGATCAGTACAGGATTGTTCTCGGTGAGATTAAACTTTTTTTTTTAAATCAATCGAAAAATATAAATATCCAAATAATGTTATTTTCGGAATCTTAGTGTTATTTCGTACGTTCCTTTTTTTTCTATTAGACAAAACGACGCAAGCAGTTTGGGTAAACGGTGAACAAATCGACGTAGAGGTGAGTTTGTTGTATTTATTTATTTATTTATTTATTTATTTATTTATTTATTTATTTATTTATTTATTTATTTATTTATTTATTTATTTATTTATTTATTTATTTATTTATTTATTTATTTATTTATTTATTTATTTATTTATTTATTTATTTATTTATTTATTTATTTATTTATTTATTTATTTATTTATTTATTTATTTATTTATTTATTTATTTATTTATTTATTTATTTATTTATTTATTTATTTATTTATTTATTTATTTATTTATTTATTTATTTATTTATTTATTTATTTATTTATTTATTTATTTATTTATTTATTTATTTATTTATTTATTTATTTATTTATTTATTTATTTATTTATTTATTTATTTATTTATTTATTTATTTATTTATTTATTTATTTATTTATTTATTTATTTATTTATTTATTTATTTATTTATTTATTTATTTATTTATTTATTTATTTATTTATTTATTTATTTATTTATTTATTTATTTATTTATTTATTTATTTATTTATTTATTTATTTATTTATTTATTTATTTATTTATTTATTTATTTATTTATTTATTTATTTATTTATTTATTTATTTATTTATTTATTTATTTATTTATTTATTTATTTATTTATTTATTTATTTATTTATTTATTTATTTATTTATTTATTTATTTATTTATTTATTTATTTATTTATTTATTTATTTATTTATTTATTTATTTATTTATTTATTTATTTATTTATTTATTTATTTATTTATTTATTTATTTATTCATTTATTTATTTATTTATTTATTTTATTTTTTATTGTAGAACGAATTTGTTGACGGTGGTGCGGAGATGCTTTTTATGATAGCCGGTAAGCCAGCGGCAATAAGATCCTGCAGTTCCGAGGATAAAAGCGTTGGTATAAAATATTTTTTGTATATCGACGAGATCGAAATTACGGAGCAGGGTTTGCCCTCGCCCGTGGAGTCCAAAATTTCGTGAACAAAAAATATTCCATCCCAATCAAGATTAAAAAAAAAACAATCACATGTACTTAAACAACTAAGTGGACCCATTTTTTTTCACTCTGTACGCACTGTAAAACAAAAAACGAAAATAGAAAAAATATCGACAAAAATAAATCGAAGTTACAACTGTGAAATTTTATCGTTGCGCGAAAAAAAATTAGAGCGCCATGAACCAATAGGCATTTTGAAGCCTGAAGCCTTTACCAACAAAAAAAAATGACAAGCTCGCCGCCGCATATCGATTAAACAACCAATCGATAAGTCTCCGCGATGTTCTCTGGTATGTCGTTCGTTCGCGTCTTCCTTGTCGTAACGTCATGGACATTCTCCTCGTTATTTTTACCTACTGCGTACGATTTTGCCGGACATATTGATATTTTTATGAAGTGACGTATCTTTTTGGACGCAGACATTTTTATTTTACTACGATGAAAAATGTCTTCATTGAGAAGAGGAAGCGCAATAAGCCTCGGTTCTCGGGTAACGTATGTTCCGGAGGAAGAACCACATTACGAGGGTAGGTGATACATTTTTTATACATTTTTTTTCTATCATCACTATCATTATCATTATCATCATTATTGTCATTATCATTATCATTATCATCATTATCATCATTATTGTCATTATCATTATCATTATCATTATCATTATCGTTATCGTTATCGTTATCGTTATCGTTATCGTTATCGTTATCGTTATCGTTATCGTTATCGTTATCGTTATCGTTATCGTTATCGTTATCGTTATCGTTATCGTTATCGTTATCGTTATCGTTATCGTTATCGTTATCGTTATCGTTATCGTTATCGTTATCGTTATCGTTATCGTTATCGTTATCGTTATCGTTATCGTTATCGTTATCGTTATCGTTATCGTTATCGTTATCGTTATCGTTATCGTTATCGTTATCGTTATCGTTATCGTTATCGTTATCGTTATCGTTATCGTTATCGTTATCGTTATCGTTATCGTTATCGTTATCGTTATCGTTATCGTTATCGTTATCGTTATCGTTATCGTTATCGTTATCGTTATCGTTATCGTTATCGTTATCGTTATCGTTATCGTTATCGTTATCGTTATCGTTATCGTTATCGTTATCGTTATCGTTATCGTTATCGTTATCGTTATCGTTATCGTTATCGTTATCGTTATCGTTATCGTTATCGTTATCGTTATCGTTATCGTTATCGTTATCGTTATCGTTATCGTTATCGTTATCGTTATCGTTATCGTTATCGTTATCGTTATCGTTATCGTTATCGTTATCGTTATCGTTATCATTATCATTATCATTTAATGATTAGTAAACGATTAATTGCCTAATGACCGTTCAGAAATGACGGACGAGGAACTACGTCAGGCTCTCGAGCTAGCTGCTCGTACAAACATAGTTTTGAAATTGGAGAACGATGTTTTCGAGCGTTATCTCAGACGGCACGATCCTCAGTGCCTCGTCAGTAAGTAACAAAATGGAAAATCTCTTGAAAAATTTTGATGCCACACGTGTACCAAAATCCCTCAATTAACCATTTTGTGAATCATCTTTTTTTTTTTGTTCTTTCCTCTATTTCTCATGATAACTACAAAAAAAAATGTGATAAGCTATGAGTCAAGTTCTCGAAACGGCTAGACACGCTCAGCAAGTAACCTCCCAGCTTGTACCAATGTCCTCGGCGATAAGCCTGACCGGTGGTAGCAGCGCGGCGATCAGTATGATACGCGAGCGGCCAGTTTTTTCACCGAGCGCAACGAGTAGTCAGACTTTTAGCGGAAGTCGTCGTTACACGTCGACACTTTTGCCTTCGGCCTCGAAAGCCTACAGGTGAAACATAACGACATCCACATGTATATCTTCCGGGATGGGTCACACTTCCAACTCGCATTGTAAAAAAAAAGAAGATTAAAAAATAATAATAATTCTTCACGGTTGCACCCATTAGGCATTCTGTTTCGTCATTGAGGAAACTTTGTTTTCGTTGGAAAGGAAAAAAATAGAACAATTCAAAATAATCACGGCAGCGGATTCAAAAAAGTCAAATAGCACAATTATGGTGTTGGGGGTGGGGGGGAATTTTCGGCAGAATTTAATTAATTATTAAAGAATCGAAAGAGGAGGGAAACATAAAATGGCCAAAATGGAGCTATAACGATTGAAAAAAAAAGATCGAAATTACGAGGAAGCGATGTTCATGCTTCGATGTGTCACAGTTTTTTTCTTCACTCGACTGGCGTAATTTCAGAATAACGCTGGCTCATCGTATCGAAATGGCGAACAATGAGATCGAAGAGATGCAAAGGAGTCTCGTTGAATTGGAAGAATTGACGATAAAACGACGGGCAAATCTTCGCGCCCAGATGGAGGAGATCGAATTGAGGATACGCGAGACTTGCGAAGCGAGGGACGAGTTGGAGGAAAATGTCGTGAGAAAGGGCGTTGATCCGCTCACCGGTAAAATACCGGCGGAAAAATTTATCAGGTACGAATAACTTGTGTCAAATGATTTTTCTTTGCCAATAATTGACACGAACCAATAATTTGCCTCTGCCAAAAATGAGCGTGCACCAATTTTAGTTTGCCAATAACCGAGATGAACTAAGATTTTTTTCACTTGTCAACAATTGTCCCAATGATTTTCCTGTGTCAAAAATTTCCTTTGGCAATAATTGGCAAATAATATTCCATGATCGTGGGGACAATGGGCGTGTGCCAATAATGTCCCTTCTCTAATAATTGGCGTGCACCAATAATTAGCCTTCGCCAATAACTGGCATCAATAATTCTCCTACCCCAATCATTGCCACGTGCCAATATCTTTCCTTCGCCAATAATTTTCCATAGCCGGAAATTGTTATAGTATGTGCTAATGATAATGAGATAGGGCGTAGGCAAATAATTCTCCATGATGTTCAATCGGAATTTGACCATATACAAATATTTTCCTGTCCCAAGAATTTCCTTTGGCAATAATTGGAAAATAATATTCCATAATCTTGGGACAATTGGCGTGTGCCAATAACTTCCCTTTTCCAATAATTGGCGTGTACCAATATTTGGCTTCAATAATTCTCTCACCCCAATCATTGCCACGTGCCAATAACTTTCCTTCGCCAATAATTTTCCATAGCCGGAAATTATTATAGTATGTGCCAATGATAATGAGATAGGGCGTAGGCAAATAATTCTCCATGATGTTCAATCGAAATTTGACGATATACAAATATTTTCGTGTCTCAAGAATTTCTTTTGACAATAATTGGCAAATAATATTCCATGATCGCGGGACAATTGGCATGTGCTTATAATTTCTCTTTTCCAATAATTGGCGTGTACCAATGACTGGCTTCAATAAGTCTCCTACCCCAATCATTGCCACGTGCCAATATCTTTCCTTCGCCAATAATTTTCCATAGCCGGAAATTATTATAGTATGTTCCAATGATAATGAGATAGAGCATAGGCAAATAATTCTACATGATGTTCAATCGGAAATTGACGATATACAAATATTTGCCTGTCTCCAGAATTTCCTTTGGCAATAACTGGCAAATAATATTCCATGATCTTGGGACAATTGGCGTGTGCCAATAATTTCAATTCTCCAATAATTGGCGTGTAACAATAATTGGCTTCAATAAGTCTCCTGCCCCAATCATTGCCACGTGCCAATACCTTTCCTTTGCCGATAATTTTCCTTAGCCGGTAATTACTATGTGCAAATAATAATGAGATAGGGCGTAGGCAAATAACTTTCCATGATGTTCAATCGGAATTTGACGATATACAAATATTTTTTCTCAACAATTGGCACATGCCAGTAATTTTCCTTCGCCAATAATTGATTTATAGGCAAATAATTGTCCACGATGTTTAATTGGCATTTGACGATGTGAAAATATTTGTATCTTCAATAATTTTCCTTTGCCAATAATTCGCATATGTCAATAATTTTCCTCTACCAATAATTGGCGTAGGCAAATAATTTTCCATGATGCAAATATATTTTTCTGTCAATAATTGTCACATTCCAATAATTCGTCCATCAGCAATAAATGTCATGTTGCCAATAACGATAGTATCACTCGAATACATTTCGTAATATATGAGTTGGCGATTGTCGTCAGATTTATGGAAGAATGGCTCAAAGCAGCTGACAGTATAATCGAGAGGCTGAGACTCAAGAGCTCGACGATAAAGTCACAAATAAAAAAGGCAAAGTACCAGCTTCGTCAGAGGGAAGAACTCGGCGAGACACTTCATCCTATTGATTTTCAACAGCTCGCAATTGAGAATCAGGATTATCTGAGACAGATCGAGGAAAAAAATCAATATCTCCTCGATCTCAAGAAAGTCACTGGTAAAAAAATGTCGATCGTTCCGGCCAGAAAATATTCCGTATTTGTCTCAAAATTATTTAATCAACTTTTTTTTCCCCCGAGGTCGTTACAATCTTACTCTGACGACGTACAAGCAAAGAATGGCTGATCAAGTGGCCTCGCTGAATGCTATCAGAAAGGACATCGGAATTAAAAAATCACAGATTGACAAGCTACGGTGTAATCACGTTACGACGCAGGCGGAGGTCGTAAAAGCTGAGAAACAACTCGCTGATATTATGCAAGTCATGGAAGAGTACACGGTATTTGCGAAATTTTCGTTTATTTTAATTTAATTTTTTCATTTCATAAATTTCAACGTGAACATCCCAATTGTTTTCCTTTGTTAGTAATTGTATCGTGTCAATTACATTTCTTCGCCAATAATTGGCCCGGTCAAATAATTTTCCACCGTCATCAATTAGAATTCGATGGCATAATCACTTCTCCTTCACTTCCAATAAATTTTCATTTATCAATAATTGATATTTGCCAATAATTTGTTAGCGCTCATTAACTGTAATTTGACAACTATTCATTCTTCTTCAATAATTATAACGTGCCAATAATTTTTCCTACGCCAATAATCGGCTAGTACCAATAATTTGTTCACGCTCGTTAAATTGAAATTTCTCGATTTTTTGTCCTGCGCCAATAATTGTCCACGATCATTAATTGGAATTTTGCAAAATCTCATTTCTCGCCAATAATTGCCACCAGCCAATAATTTTCCTTCCCCAATAATCAATCGATAATTCGCTGGAAATTATCTCCCACCCCACAATTCGATTCCTCATTATTTTCATATTTTTCGCGGGTAGAAAAAAAAATTCTCCCTTCGGAATTTCCTAGACAAAAACAAAACACAAAGTGTCATGAAAACTGGCATAAAAGAAAACCTCGATGTGACTAATTTTACAAAATTAAATTGAACATAAGGAGTTGAAGAAAAATAATAAGCGTCTTCAATTAAGCTTCATATTGTTTCGTCTCGCAAAAAGGTACCGGACGTTCTTGACTTTGTCAAGGTTCAAGCTGAGTTACGCGAAATGAAGAAAACGTACAAGCGTCTCGAGAGGCATAGGAATATTCAAATGACTGCTCTGAAATCGTTCACGAGGCAACAGGACAAACTCGAACAAATTAGAACGATGGGCGTCAAGTCGGGACACGGTTAACACGGGCTCGTGAATAATGGAGGAAAAAAAAATTTTTTATTTTACTTTAGCTGTTGGTTCGCCGGTACGTTTAAGAAAAAAAAACTCGAAGGAGTGGACGCAATTATATCGCAGTTGCAATTACCGCCTGCTGTCGTACGGATATCGTCACAGATTGCTCCACAGGATAATTGGGCGTATATATATATATAATTCCCAAAGGACCCTCGTCCTAAAACGTACTACAACGTAAATAATTCGCTATCAGAATTTTCTAGGTTCGACGTTACGCACGAGATTTTTCATCGTTTTAATTTAAAAATTAAAAATTGTGGCGAGTATTTGAAGAAATAAATCAATTTAACAAAAAACTCGATATTTTCATTAAATTCGATTTATCTCGAAAATTGAAAAAATGAAAATGTTTGATGAATATTGTAAAAATATGCATCGTAAAAAGGCATAGAGCATATTTTTTTCAATCCGTATAATAAACCCTTCAAAACGACACTACACTCGCCAAAGGGGACATTTTTTTATTTTTTTTATCTCACATTTTGGCTCCTCAAAATTTTCAAAAAGAAATTTGTTCAAATGTGACTAGGGGGTCATCTTTGGCACTTCGCATTCTTGTTGCATGCCAAATTTCAAGTCGATAGGTTAAACCGTTTAGGAGTTAAGGAGGGAAATAGGGTTAGGACAGTGTTTTCTCAATGATATTCATGAATTTTTTTATAGTATAAAAAATGAATATAATTTATTGAAACTTTGAGAATATTTTATACATATATTTAAGTATATACTATAAAATTTGTATACATATATATTCAAGTATATACTATAAAATATTAGCGACCCCATATTGCAGGTCACAATCAGACTCAGCATTTTGCGTACATTCTGGAAGCCGCAATTTTCATCTGAAATCAAACGAGCTTGGAATTTACTTTTATTATATGTCTCTCTTCTATATGAACCTAAATGCTATCAAAAAAATACAATATTGAATTATTTACAGGGGTCAAAACAAAAAAGCATGATTTTTTGCCATTTTTTACAACTTTATTTGCAAAAAAAAAATTATCTTAAATAATGATATTATTCCGATTTTAGGTTCATATAGAGCGCAATACTATGAAGAAAGTAACTGCCAATTTTTGAAACGATTGGTTGAAAACTTTTCAAACTAGCGTGTACGAAAGTTCAAAAAAAGTTGTTTTCAGAAAAACGCGTTTGAAAAAATAGTAAAATGCTGAGTCTGATTGTGACCTGCAATATGGGGTCGCTAATATCTTCGGTGTTTTTCAAGGAAATTCTTCAAAAATTTTACAGCATATACTTAAATATACGTACAAAATATTCTCAAAGTTTCAATAAATTATATTCATTTTTTATACTATAAAAAAATTCATGAAAATCATTGAGAAAACGCTGTCCTAACCTTATTTCCCGTCTTAATGGCTTATAACAATAGAACGAATCGGAATTTTCATTTAAAATTTTGGGAACATATTTTTCAATAGTTTTACTAACAATTTATGAAATAAAAAAAAATCGAATTTTTGAACCGTCTAACCCTATTTCCCCCCTTAACGAACTAAAATGGTAATATGGTATAATGGCGCCGAAGTTTAGTGAAAAAAATGACACAAAAAGGGTATAGGGTCGTTATAAACTTCCATGTACGAAAAATAAATCGTTGTTTTTCTTTTAATTCATCGTAATTTTTATTCTCTGGGTAATATTATCATTCCATTACATGATTTATTAAGCAATACTATTCTATGAAATTTGTGAAAGACTGAAAGTAGAAGAGAAGTAAGATAAGAAGGGGGGGCTATACTTTACGGAAGTGAGAGAGGGTAGGATATAAGGACAAAGTGATATGTAGCAGATTAAGTTAAGTTTAAGTAAAATTAAGTGAATTTAAGTTAAGGTAAGTGGGTTGCGTTATATATTACAGAAGCCATCGGAGAAGTAAAAGATTATAAGGTATCGTAAAAGTGCGAAGGCCGCCGCACTAATGGAAATACATCTGTTCATTACGTGAAGGCATTTTATTAATTAGGCTTCAGACATCAAAGATGCCGAACGACGCTAGTAAAATGAATATTAAAGCAGCAATGAGATATTTAGTTGTCGGCGATACAGTAACGCGGTATGACGCGTTGCAGGCATCTTCGTGGCAGGTGAAACACTCAATAATAGTTGCAGGGTTATTTATGTCGGGATCACACAACTCGGCCTTTTGGCTGCCCGCCATGCAGCCTCTCTCCGTACTCCACAAGGAATCAACTGCAAGAAATAATTTGTCAATGGAACATTGTCCCTGAAAATATTGACAATCCTGTCGAGGATCATTGTACTGCGAGCAAATCGTAAAAATTAACATACAGCACGGGGTTTTGTATTCATGCTTCGGAATTAGAATTAAAAATGTGTCGATACGGGAAGAATAGGAAATTTTCGTGTTTTACACGGTCAACAATAACCTATTGATAAGCTTTTGTCAGTAAAATAAATATTTGCCCCCGAAGAATCGAGTGGGTCACGTGGAATAGGAAAGAAAATTACTTCCGACCGTGAGCGTATATCGTATGAACAGCTTAAGGGAGGAAATAGGATTAGGACAGCGTTTTCTCAATGATTTTCATGAATTTTTTTATAGTATAAAAAATTAATATAATTTGTTGACACTTTGAGAATATTTTATACGTATATTTAAGTATATGCTATAAAATTTTTGGAGAATTTCCTTGAAAAACACCGAAGATATTAGCGACCCAATATTGCAAGTCACAATCAGACTCGGCATTTTGCGTGTACGCAAAATACTGAGCGGCTTCCAGGCTGTAGTCTGGAAGCCGCAATTTTCATCTGAAATCGAACGAGGTTGGAATTTACTTTTATTATATGTCTCTCTTCTATATGAATCTAAAGGCTATCAAAAAAATAGAAAATTGAATTTTTTTACAGGGGTCAAAACAAAAAAGCATGATTTTTTGCCATTTTTTACACTTTTGAGCAAATAGCACTTGTATATTAGGGTGGGTCAAATAAAATGAGTGATTTTTTGTTTTCCTCGATATAATGAAACATGTATTGTTTGGCATCGAAAAAAAATCCTCTGCAAGTATGAGCCCTTCATATTTAAATTAAGAGGTCCCTCATCGCGAATTTTCATTTCCCATTTAAGTGACAAGGAAACATTTTTTTTTTCAACTTTGGAATTTTATTAGACTTAAACCGTTGATGTTAGGAGAGTCTTTTAGCACATTTTTGTAGAACATTTGATGCTCTACAAAAAAACTCTCCTGTGTCTAATCGATAAAAGTAACCGTACAAAAAATAATCGGTTATAATTAGCTCTGGATTCTATTTATCACGTTTATTAGTACATAAATTTCAAATTTTTTAACATTTTCGTTATCAATATGAATAAATATACTACTAATATATACTACTATTATATTACTAAATACTAATATATTACCAATTGTTTTCAAACAAATATGACAGAATCCAGAGCTAATTATCACCGATTATTTTTTGTACGGTTACTTTTATCGATTAGACACAAGAGAGCTTTTTTGTAGAGCATCAAATGTTCTAAAAAAATGTGCTAGATAACTCTCGTAACATCAACGGTTTAAGTCTAATAAAATTCCAAAGTAGAAAATATTTCCATGTTATATAAATAGGAAATGAAAATTCGCGATGAGGGACCTCTTAATTTAAATATGAAAGGCTCATACTTGCAGAGGGTTTTTTTGAGATGCCAAACAATAAATTTTTCATTATATCCAGGAAAAAAAAATTAGTCATTTTATTTGACCCACCCTAGTGTATATAGTAGTGCAATCTTTCGTGACGAATAGATCGAAAGCGTAAACGCGTTTTACACAGCAGGAAAAATTAAGAGGAATTTTTCTTATTACGAAAGAAAAAAGTAGAATTTCGTTCGAACAATTATACTTGAAAATTTTTGTCAATTTAAATTCCATTTATCCCCAATTGAATACATTTCAAAAGCTCAAATTACTTTTTCGTTTTCATTATATAAAATGTATTTTTCCACTCACCAATTGTCATAAAAACCAGAAGGATGCAAATTTTCGTTAAACGAAGTTTCATTCTGACGCTACAAATAATGTATCACTAATGCGATGTTCAATCTCAAGCCGAACTCGCGTCCCAAAATTCCGCTGTAAGTTTCCTCGGGAAATGAACACTTCAACTTCCAACGATGGACTGAATCGTCCGTGAGAAAAAAGTGGGAAACGTTGTTCGATTCCGTGTAGAAAAAAAATTACGTGTATATTATTCCGCGGGTAAATAAAGAATTATACTTCGTAGAAGTATGCGATGATGATAGCGGCAGAAATTGCGAGATCCTCGAGGGACCAACACGATCGTTGATAGCTCATTTCTCGAGAATATTCGCAAAGTGCGTTCTCCATTCGAACTTTTTATTCCGACAAAGGTTTTGCGGTCACACGTGTATCTATTGATGTAGGGTAAAACATTCTGATCTCGTGAAACAAAAACAACGATCGCGTGGCAAAGACTCTTATCGGAATATACAATGAGAATGGCGAACGTAAATTGTTGTCCGACCAATTTCTCGAGAATACACGCAATGAAAATTCACCTTTGAGATAATACAGAGCATTTTTTTTTCAATATCGCATCGCAGCTGTAAAACGTTTGTCGGAAAATACACTGTGAGAACGGAGGTCTTGGTTTCTCGGATAAATTATCATGTTCGCCGATGGAGTATTCTGTTTATACTAAAACATTCGGAGCAACGAGATCGTCCTGTATATCGACGGGAGAAGCGGAATTTGTATATTTCTCTACCCAGTGCGTTTGTGGGCTTTTCGATTTATTCTATTTATGCTGCATTTTCCGACAGCAAACAACGTTCTGCGCTCAGAATTTTTTCGTTTAAGGAGGAAATAGGGTTAGACGGTTCAAACAATCGATTTTTTTTATTTAATAAATTGTTAGTAAAACTATTGAAAAATATGTTCCCAAAATTTTTAATGAAAATTCCAACTCGTTCTATTGTTATAAGCCATTGAGGGCGGAAATAGGGTTAGGACAGCGATTTCTCAATGATTTTCATGAATTTTTGTATAATATAAAAAATGAATATAATTTATTGAAACTTTGAGAATATTTTATACACATATTTAAGTATATACTATAAAATTTTTGAAGAATTTCCTCGAAAAACACCGCAGATATTAGCGACCCCATATTGCAGGTCACAAACAGACTCAGCATTTTGCTATTTTTTCAAACGCGTTTTTCTGAAAACGACTTTATTTGAACTTGCGTACACGCTAGTTTGAAAAGTTTTCAACCAATCGTTTTGAAAATTGGCAGTTACTTTCTTCATAGTATTGCGCTCTATATGAACCTAAAATCGGAATATTATCATTATTTAAAATAATTTTTTTTTTGCTAATAAAGTTGTAAATAATGGCAAAAAATCATGCTTTTTTGTTTCGACCCCTGTAAAAAATTCAATATTCTATTTTTTTGGTAGCATTTAGGTTCATATAGAAGAGAGACATATAATAATAGTAAATTCCAACCTCGTTTGATTTCAGATGAAAATTGCGACTTCCAGGATGTACGCAAAATGCCGAGTCTGATTGTGCCGTGCAATATGGGGTCGCTAATATCTTCGGTGTTTTTCAAGGAAATTCTTCAAAAATTTTATAGTATATACTTAAATATATGTATAAAATATTCTCAAAGTTTCAATAAATTATATTAATTTTTTATACTATAAAAAAATTCATGAAAATCATTGAGAAAACGCTGTCCTAACCCTATTTTCCCCCTCAACTTCTCCAGTGCCTTCAGATATCCAGGTTGTAGATAATTTGGCTGCTCTCTAAAGCTGAATTACGCGAAATGAAGAAAACGTACAAGCGTCTCGAGAAGGATAGAAATATTCAAATGACCGCTTCGAAATCGTTCACGAGGCAACAGGATAAACTCGAGCGAATTAGAACTATGGGCGTCAAGTCGGGACACGGTTAACCTGGGCTTGTAAATAATGAAGGAAAAAAAATCTTTTTATTTCACTTCAGCTGTTGATTCGCCGATACGTCTAAGAAAAAAAAAACTCGAAGGAGTGGACGCAATTATATCGCAGTTACAATTACCGCCTGCTGACGTACGGATATCGTCACAGATTGCTCCACAGGATAATTGGGCTTATATATATATATATAATGCCCAAAGGACCCTCATCCTAGAACGCACTACAACGTAAATAATTCATTATCACAATTTTTTCATCGTTTTAATTTGAGAATTAAAAATTGTGGCGAGTATTCAAGAAATAATTCGATATAAAAAGAAACTCGATATTTTCATTAAATTCCATTTATCTCTAAAATTGAAAAAATGAAAATGTACGATGAATATTGTAAAAATATGTATCGTAAAAAGGCGTAGAGCATATTTTTTTCAATTCGTATAATAAACCCTTCAAAACGACACTACACACGCCAAAGGGAAATTTTTTTTTTATTTATTTCACAATTTGGCTCCTCAAAATGGTCAAAAAAATATTTTTTTCAATTGTGACTAGGGGGTCAACTTTGGCACTTCTCATTCTTGTTGCATGCCAAATTTCAAGTCGATAGGTTAAACCGTTTAGGAGTTAAAGGCGTGACAGACGGACGGACGGACGGACAAAAGTGTCCGAGTTTCCGTTTTTTTTCGTACCGGACCCTGGAAGTAATAAAAATAATAATTTCATTAAATATACGTATCGAAAAATATTTTTTCTTTCAAATTCTTAAGGAAATCTTTGTTTTAAAATTAATTTTTTCTTTGTCCACGCGCACCAACGTGAACCTGAATACTTTTGACAAAAAAATGAGGGCCGAAGCTAGTGGCGATTTGAAGAAATATAATGGTCATGTTAAAGACGAGAACGCAGTAGAAAATTCGTTTCGTCGTAGTAAAAAGATTTTGGCTCGTGCCATGGTGCGTTAGTTGGTCATGCTTCACGCACCGACGATGCCTGTCCCTTCCTATTCTCTCCTCGTCGTCGTCGTCGTTCTCCAGTATATTACACACACAGGCAGGTACGGAGAATTCAGGGTAAAACTCGTAGTCGATTCAGTCCGAAATCCGTCTCTTGACCAGGTGCAACTGTGCGATACGCGCTCGCGCGAAAAACAAACAAGAAAAAAATTGCAACGAATTTAAACATTTTAAACGTCATATTTTCGAAAAACTTTTATGGGAATAAATTTTTTAAGAAATTTTTCGACCTCTCACGGAAATGGTTGGTGAATTCGTGACTAGTGGAAAATAATCCCTCGACGTAGGGCCCTAAAAAACGAATTTATATGAATAAAAAATGTTTACATCACGACTAAAAATTAATGGGCTTACTAAAGTAGCTGTAACAGTGAATATTATTGGAGCAACGACTCCACTCTTTGCTCATTCTCTTCGTAATCGTTCACGCTTCGAAATGCCGCTTGGTTAATTGATCTACGATTTTTTTCCGATTTTTCAGACGTTTTTATAGTCGAATCATCGATTTTGTGCCATTTTTTCCTGTACACAGAATTACGTCGATTTTCAAAGTCGTTTTTACTGTATAAACAGATGAGCTATCGGAACGAATCTAATGTTGTTATCTAAGTCCACTCCTGGCGTTTCCAAAACCCACCCTATCGGCCCGAATTGGTCCAACAGCAGTGAAGTTATGGGTGTTACAAATTTTCAAAAAGTCACGTTCCCGAAAAAATTGCCAAAAGTGACAAAGAAAAAACATTGTTTTTCTCGTTTCAAGAGCCTATAAGATCGGAAATTTATCACTGATCACTAATTGCCTGGAGTTGTTAACCTCAAAAGTATGATGAGAAAACTTAACAAAATGTAAAATTAAAATTTTTTTTCGTTATTAAATTTTGTCACCTTTGCTAACAATTAATATATGGTAATTTTCGAAAATCCTGGTTTTTCCTTTCACTGTCACGATTATGAAAAAATTAAAAAATTAAGATTCTGATCTTTTTTTTATTTTCGATAAAACGCAATTGCAGTCGTATGGTCGAGTACTATGGTGTTTTTATTTCATACCGTGCGTGCATTAATCGATACGAGTACTGCTCCCTTTCCCATAACGTTTCCGATGAGTCAACGGCGGTATTATTAATTTGTTTTTTTGCCGAACCCCCCTCCCCCCGCCCCGCGTCTTTTTCTTTCGTGGACATTCGATTTTTAATCTCAGGTGTGAAAAACGTATTTCCAGGCAATGCCCGTCGGTCTCGTTACCCGGAAATAACAGTCCTCGGTCACGCCAAAAAACGACAATTATACTGAACTCCTGGAATTAGTGTGACGCCAACCAGAAGAAACGAACAAAGATGCTGGCATCGAGCTCGTATGACTGAGGCGAGAATAAAAAAGCGAAAAAAAAAAAAACAAGAATATCTTTGCAGAAACTATCGCGTCAAACTTCCGGTGTTTAAGGATAAAAACTTCCGAGTCATGATTACCATTGAAAGAGCATAAATCGTAATAGAAGAGTTTGATGTAAAGTGAAGTAGAAAAAGGGAGGGTACGATAGAAATTTTTGTTCATTTTTTTTTCGAGAATGAAGAAAATAGAGTTCGCACGAATCGTTGCTTTATGGAATTTATTCCTTATCGTCGATCTCGTTGAAGCGAGGTACTTGGAGGTGAGGATAATATTTGTTGTCGGAACAATTTTTTAAAGAAGCTTCTTTAGCTAACTTATAATTCAATTTTATATTTGATCATAATCAACCGTTATCCTGATCGTTATCCCCATTGTTATCGTTATCCTTATCATTGCCCTTGTCGTTATCCCAAACGTTAACCTTGTCGTGATCATTATCATTGTCCTTACCGTTATTTTATCGTTATTTTTATGGTTATCCCCATTGTTGTCATTATCTTTATCGTTGTCCTTATCGGTATCCTAATCGTTATCGTTGTCTTTATCGTTATCCTTATCATTATGCTTAACGTTTTCCTTATCGTTATTCTTATCGCTATATTTATCGCTATATTTATCGTTATCCCGATCGTTATCCCGATCGTTATCCCGATCGTTATCCCGCTCGTTATCCCGATCGTTATCTTGATCGTTATCCCGATCGTTATCCCGATCGTTATCCCGCTCGATATCCCGCTCGTTATCCCGCTCGTTATCCCGATCGTTATCTTGATCGTTATCCCGATCGTTATCCCGATCGTTATCCCGATCGTTATCCCGATCGTTATCCCGATCGTTATCCCGATCGTTATCCCGATCGTTATCCCGATCGTTATCCCGATCGTTATCCCGATCGTTATCCCGATCGTTATCCCGATCGTTATCCCGATCGTTATCCCGATCGTTATCCCGATCGTTATCCCGATCGTTATCCCGATCGTTATCCCGATCGTTATCCCGATCGTTATCCCGATCGTTATCCCGATCGTTATCCCGATCGTTATCCCGATCGTTATCCCGATCGTTATCCCGTTCGTTATCCCGATCGTTATCCCGATCGTTATCCCGATCGTTATCCCGATCGTTATCCCGATCGTTATCCCGATCGTTATCCCGATCGTTATCCCGATCGTTATCCCGATCGTTATCCCGATCGTTATCCCGATCGTTATCCCGATCGTTATCCCGATCGTTATCCCGATCGTTATCCCGACCGTTATCCTGATCGTTATCCTGATCGTTATCCCTATCGTTATCCTGTACGTTATCCTTGCCGTTATCCTCGCCGTTATCCTTGTCGTTGTCCTGATCATTATCGTTATTAGTCGACTTTCTAGTTGTCATTTTCATGCAACCAAATTGTCATTAGAAACCTTACAACCGTTATTATCAAAACGGACTGAAACTATAAAAAAGATATCGTGAAAAATTTTATAACGATTTAGCTTTCTTTTCGCACCTGTTATTTGTTTTATCAAAACAACTTTCACAAGACTATGTTCGATCGACAATCGACAGTCTTTGATGTACAATTCCGAAGCACAAATAACGGTAATAGTGAAGATTTTACGTTTCTATAACGGTACACAGCTCTCCCTATCTATCTGACATGGTTGAAAAAATATCCCATTGTTACGAATCTACTACGTATGCTATAGCGTGTGCATACATTGTTTTGGTGGGCACGCTACTGAATACATTCAAAATATCTAGTTAATCCCTGCAATGATTTACGAGCACTCTAATGTCACGTTCACTGGTAATGATACAATATCTCTCCCACTCTTTCTCTCTTCGTTAAACTACTAACGTATTTTTTCCGCCGCCTCCATTCTTGTGAACCTTTCTCAAGGGTCTAAATGTCAATTTGGGCGAGGCATTGCAATTTCTTCGGGAATACGATCGCGAGGCTTCGAGCGTATGCAGTCGTTTGATGATGGCACAGTGGAACTTTGCGACCAACATAACCGATGCCAATCGTCGTAGGATGGTAAATTTTTTTATTCTATTAATTTTCATTCTTCTTGAAGCATGATGCTCAAATTTATTTTTTTTTTTACGAAAAAAAACACAATCCTTACTCGTAGCTCGAGGAGCAAACGCTCAAGCTAAAGTTCGAAAGATCATCGTGGCGCAAAGCAATTAGTTTTGCCTGGAGCAGAATACCCGATCCAATAACACGAAGACAATTGAAGATGATCGCTGTTAAGGGAAGAAATGCTCTGACCGATGACAAATTCAACGAGGTACGGTATTTAAGTAAAATTATTGTTATTTGTGCTTTTTTTAATTGACTTTCGAGGCTTGAATATCGATTTATCGTCCCAGTTACATCATTTGATCGTCGAGATGAAGGAGCTTTATACCCGAACAAGGCTCTGCCCCTACAAACAAATGGGCGGCTCATGCAATTTGAATTTGGATCACGGTCAGTCCGTTTGTCATTCGCAAGTATTTTTGCTTCGAGATAAAATAAAAAGTCCAAGGTAAATGAAATAGAAGTGCTTTCTGCACGCGATTTTGAGTGTATTTTGGGTGTCGTTTCTTTTCAGACGTTGCAAAAGTAATGGCAGAATCGCGAGACTACGACGAACTTCTGCATTATTGGCGAGCTTGGCACGAGGCTGTTGGTCCACCCTTGAAGAACAAGTACATGAGATACGTGCAACTCGCTAATCAGGCATCAAGGCTCAATGGTAAGAAACGTATTTAAAAATATTAATTGATCCTTTTTATCATCTTAAACCCAAACCTTAACCCAAACCTTAACCCAAAACTAACCCAAACCTCAACCGAACCTTAACCCAAACCTTAAACCAAAACTAACCCAAACCTCAACCAAACCTTAACCCAAACCTTAACCCAAAACTAACCCAAACCTTAACCCAAACCTTAACCTAAACCTTAACCCAAAACTAACCCAAACCTAAACCCAACCTTAACCCAAACCATAACCCAAACCTCAACCTAAATCTCAATTTTATTTGTCTTTGTTTTTATCTTTATCCTTGTTACGATTATTTGTTAAAAGAAAAAACCATTTGTCAATTTTGTTCCCATACATCAGGCTTCGCCGACGCCGGTGATCAGATGCGCGATTTGTACGAGGACGATAACTTTCAGCAGAACATTGCCGAAGTTATCTCGGCAATAACGCCCCTCTACAAAAATCTCTTTACCTACGTGAGAGCGAAATTAATCGACAGATACGGCAACGACAAAGTGCGCGAGGACGGTCCGCTGCCGGCTCATTTGCTCGGCAACATGTGGGCACAAAATTGGGAAGGAATTTACGATCTCGTCGAGCCTTTTCCGGCTGCCAGTAGACTGGACGTCACGCTGGACATGATGATACAAGGATTTACTCCACTGAGGTTTGAGCAAAGCAGCGATAGAAAAGTGGGGGGGAACCAATCGGCAAAGATGCGAAAGAAGTGAATTGAAATTTTTGTTTTTCTCTCCAAGAATGTTCCAAATGGCCGAAGAGTTCTTTACGTCACTCGGCATGAAACCAATGCCACCGGAATTTTGGAGATCGTCGATGTTTGAGAAACCGATCGATAGAGACGTAAAGTGCACAGCGAGTGCTTGGGATTTTTCTAATCGAGTTGATTACCGCATAAAACAGTGTACAAGAGTGACGATGGACGATTTGCTGTCGACCCATCACGAAATGGCACACGTACAATATTATTTACAGTACAAGGATCAGCCTTTGATCTTCAGGAACGAGGCGTTGCCCGGTAAACAGATTTACAGGGAGGCACCGGCCGCCAGTAATAAGCACTTGTAAAACTCGCAGGACAATGAATAAAAATACTTGCACTTACTCAAAAATACTTACACGCAATCGAAAACACTCGCAGGTACTCAAATAATACTTGCGGACACTCAAAGACACTCGTGGTACTCGCAGACACTGAAAAACAATCGCACGTACTCACAGCCACTTATGGAAGTCTCAGGCTCTCAGAAAATATTCGCAGCTACTCTCGGGCACTCAGTGCCACTAAAAGCTCACTCGCAGGCACTTACATACATTCGCAGCTACTCTCAGACACTTCATGACCCAAAAAACCCACTCGCAGCCACTCAAATACACTCGCAGCTACTCTCAGGCACTCAGTTGCGCGAAAACCCCA
The DNA here is from genome assembly GCA_958009045.1 of Oxytorus armatus. Taxonomy (NCBI): domain Eukaryota; kingdom Metazoa; phylum Arthropoda; class Insecta; order Hymenoptera; family Ichneumonidae; genus Oxytorus; species Oxytorus armatus. The sequence goes on from OY253755.1 coordinate 15,678,475, forward strand.
CTGGCAGACATTCAAATACATTCACAGCTACTCGAAGGCACTCGGAAGCCCGATAAACCCTCTCCGAGGTACTCAAAGATACTCATGAAACTCACAGGTACTCAAAAACACTCGTGTAATTCGCAGGCACTGTTTAACACTCGAATACATGATTTTTTTGAAGGGAGGAAATACGGTTAGGACAGCGTTTTCTCAATGATTTTCATGAATTTTTTTATAGTACAAAAAATGAATATAATTTATTGAAACTTTGAGAATATTTTATACATATATTTAAGTATATACTATAAAATTTTTGAAGAATTTTCTTGAAAAACACCGGGGATATTAGCGACCCCATATCGCAGGTCACAATCAGACTCAGCATTTTGCGTACATCCTGGAAGCCGCAATTTTCATCTGAAATCAAACGAGTTTGGAATTTACTTTTATTATATGTCTCTCTTCTATATGAACCTAAATGCTATCCAAAAAATAGAAAATTGAATTTTTTACAGGGGTCAAAACAAAAAAGCATGATTTTTTGCCATTTTTTACAACTTTATTTGCAAAAAAAAAATTATTTTAAATAATGACAAGATTCCGATTTTAGGTTCATATAGAGCGCAGTACTATGAAGAAAGTAATTGCCAATTTTCAAAACGATTGGTCGAAAACTTTTCAAATTAGCGTGTACGCAAGTTCAGAAAAAGTCGTTTTCAGAAAAAGTCGTTTTCAGAAAAACGCGTTTAAAAAATAGCAAAATGCTGAGTCTGATTGTGACCTGCAATATGGGGTCGCTAATAACTTCGGTGTTTTTCAAGGAAATGCTTCAAAAATTTTATAGTATATACTTAAATATATGTACAAAATATTCTCAAAGTTTCAATAAATTATATTCACTTTTTATACTATAAAAAAATTCATGAAAATCATTGAGAAAACGCTGTCCTAATCCTATTTCCCCCCTTAATGGCTTATAACAATAGAACGAGTTGGAATTTTCATTTAAGGTAGTAGTCTGGTAACTTAAGCCGATTTTCATGTCTTTTTTGGAGGCCGTTTTTTGTAAGAAAATAAAAATAAATTGTTTTGGATATTTAGGATGTATTTATTTACATATTAAAGATACAAAAAAAAATTTGTTGAAAAAATTTAATAGTTTATTATTATTATTATTAATGATCGAAGTTGGCACCTCGAAAAAAAAGCGCGTGGGTGGCCCCGGTGATTTTGGCTCTTGATGTTATCTGAAATTAAAAATTCTTGATAATTCTTAATCTATAGACATGTCATTCTGGTCGGAACTACTGAAGTTAAATTTCATGAATAAATAACAAAATGGCGGACTTCGGAAAAAATAACTTTTTTCCAAAGTCCGCCAATTTGTTATTTATTATCAATTATCAAGAATTTTTGATTTCAGATAACATCAAGAGCCAAAATCACCGGGGCCACCCAAGCGCTTTTTTTTTTCGAGATGCCAACTTCGATCAATAATAATAATAATAATAAACTATTAAATTTTTTCAAAAAAATGTTTTTTTGTATCTTTAATATGTAAATAAAAACATCCTAAATATCCGAAACGATTCATTTTTATTTTCCTACAAGAAAAAGCCCTCCAAAAAAGACATGAAAATCGGCTTCAGTTACCAGACTACTACCTTAAAATTTTGGGAACATATTTTTCAATGGTTCTACTAACAATTTATGAAATAAAAAAAAACAGATTTTTTGAACCGTCCAACCCTATTTACCCTCTTAAAATGAAAAATATCTGAATACTTATATCGTCACATTTTCAGGATTTCACGAAGCTGTTAGCGACGCCATTGAGCTTTCCATCATGACACCTCGTCATTTGCACAGAATGGGTCTCTACAATAATTCGACGGAGGAATACGAGACGAACATAAATTTCCTTATGCTCGTGGCACTCAGAAAAGTCGCTTATCTTCCATTCGCGTATATCGTCGATCAGGTCAATTTTTTTTTTTTCGAAAAAAATCCTAATGCCAATAAAAAGCTCTCGTTGTCGTAATACGTTTGTGTTTTCTTGTTTTTTTTCAGTGGAGATGGCGAGTTTTCAGCGACGGTGTAGTCGACATGACAACAAGATGGTGGGAACTCAGACTCCAGTATCAGGGTATCGTGCCACCGATAACGCGAAGCGAGAGAAACTTCGATGCTGCCTCGAAGTATCACGTGCCTGCTGATATTCCATACGCAAAGTATTTCGTCGGTGTCGTTGTGCAGTTTCAATTGTACGAGTCATTGTGCGAGATATCCGGTCATACTGGTGATCTGCACACCTGCGATCTTTACCGATCGAGGGAGGCCGGACGATTATTAACGTGAGTCGATAAAATCATTTTCTTTTTTTTCGTCACTAATTAGGTTGAAGCTGGCATTTTGTTGAATTTCGAAGAGGAAAACGGCATTTTCGTAAAAAGAACACCAAAGAACGTCGCCATTTTGCAAGCAATGGACGGGAGCAGCCATTTTATACAAAATCGAGTCAATTTGGGAACAAGGCGCCGTTTTATTTTTAAAAATAGAGAAAGATAGGGAAAGACCATTTTAGACCAAAATAGAGAAAGGCCATTTAGTAATAGGTTTGGCAGAAAAGATGCCATTTCGTATGAAATGAACAGAATGACACCATTTTCTATACATTGGACAGAAAGTGCCATTTTGTAAAGAAAAGCAACGGAGAAAGAGGCCATTTTGTGAAAACACGAGAGAAGGACGCCGTTTTGTATGAATGTTGACAGAACAGACGCCATTTCGTGAAAATTCGTTAAAATAGCCGTGATTTTGTATAAAATGAACAGACTGACACTATTTTGTATAATTTGATCAGAAAAGCGCCATTAAGTAAAAAAAAAAAAAAAAATGAGCACAAGACGTCATTTCGTTGATAAATGAATTTTCCAGTGACATTCTCGCGTCCGGTTCGTCGAGAAGTTGGCAGGATATCGCGAGAGAAATGACACGCGGAAGGACCAATAGAATCGACGCGAGGGCTCTCGTACGTTATTTCGAGCCTCTAAATACTTGGTTGAAGCGTCAGGTACAGATCGAACCGGTGATCGGATGGATAACGAGTCAGGAGGACACAGGTAAGTGGGATCTGTCCGTGCTCGTTAAAAAAAATCCTTCCAAACAGTACCACGAACGCGCAATTAATCCAATCGTAATGATAGAAAATCCGACGATTTTTTCAGCTCTCTTCGCTCACTGGTACCGTAACGATGGGAGTTTATCGCGTAATTCCATTTATTCGATCGTTACTCTCGTCGCAGTTACACTTTTCGCGTAACACGTCTTTTATAAAGGGGAGGAAATAGGGTTAGGACATCGTTTTCTCAATGATTTTCATGAATTTTTTTATAGCATAAAAAATGAATATAATTTATTGAAACTTTGAGAATATTTTATACATATATTTAAGTATATACTATAAAATTTTTATACATATATTTAAGGTAGTAGTCTGGTAACTTAAGCCGATCTTCATCTCTTTTTTGGAGGGCCTTTTTTTGTAGGAAAATAAAAATGAATCGTTTTGGATATTTAGGATGTTTTTATTTACATAATAACGATACAAAAAAAAAATTTTTTGAAAAAATTTAATAGTCTATTATTATTATTATTATTGATCGAAGTTGGCACCTCGAAAAAAAAGCGCGTGGGTGGCCCCGGTGATTTTGGCTCTTGATGTTATCTGAAATAAAAAATTCTTGATAATTCTTAATCTATAGACATGTCATCCTGGTCGGAACTACTGAAGTTAAAATTCATTGATAAATAACAAAATGGCGGACTTTGGAAAGAAAACTATTTTTTCCATTCATGGATAAATAACAAAATGGCGGACTTTGGAAAAAGAAAACTTTTTTTTCCAAAGTCCGCCATTTTGTTATTTATTCATGAAATTTAACTTCAGTAGTTCCGACCAGAATGACATGTCTATAGATTAAGAATTATCAAGAATTTTTTATATCAGATAACATCAAGAGCCAAAATCACCGGGGCCACCCACGCGCTTTTTTTTCGAGGTGCCAATTTCGATCAATAATAATAATAATAATAAACTATTAAATTTTTTCAAAAAAATTTTTTTTTGTATCTTTAATATTTCAATAAAAACATCCTAAATATCCAAAACGATTCATTTTTATTTTCCTACAAAAAAACGCCCTCCAAAAAAGACATGAAAATCGGCTTAAGTTACCAGACTACTACCTTAAGTTTATACTATAAAATATTAGCGACCCCATATTGCAGGTCACAATCAGACTCAGCATTTTGCGTACATTCTGGAAGCCGCAATTTTCATCTGAAATCAAACGAGGTTAGAATTTACTTTTATTATATGTCTCTCTTCTATATGAACCTAAATGCTATCAAAAAAATAGAAAATTGAATTTTTTACAGGGGTCAAAACAAAAAAACATGATTTTTTGCCATTTTTTTCAATTTTATTTGCAAAAAAAAAAATTATTTCAATTAATGATGATATTCCGATTTTAGGTTCATATAGAGCGCAATACTATGCTATGATTGGTTGAAAACTTTTCGAACTAGCGTGTACGCAAGTTCAAGAAAAGTCGTTTTCAGAAAAAGGCGTTTGAAAAAATAGTAACAAGAAAAACAAGCAATATGGGGTCGCTAATATTTTATAGTATATACTTAAATATATGTATAAAAAATTTATAGTATATACTTAAATATATGTATAAAAAATGTATAGTATATACTTAAATATATGTATAAAAAATTTATAGTATATACTTAAATATATGTATAAAATATTCTCAAAGTTTCAATGAATTATATTCATTTTTTATACTATAAAAAAATTCATGAAAATCATTGAGAAAACGCTGTCCTAACCCTATTTCCTCCCTTAGCGGCTTATAACAATAGAACGAGTGGGAATTTTCATTTAAAATTTTGGGAACGTATTTTCAAATAGTTTTACTAACAATTTATGGAATTTAAAAAAAAATCGATTTTTCGAACCGTCTAACCCTATTTCCCCCCTTAAGAGGACATTTCATATACTTTTTGTACATAGCTTTATAATTTTTTAAAGCGGAAACAGAGACAAAAATGTCGACACTTCTATGCAAGTATTATTTTTATTTTTATTTTTTATTTATTAATCGAATAATACGAGAATCATGACTTTGCGCAAGGCACAATTTCCGTAGCCTCGTAACAGGACAATTCTGATATTTCATTGACGTTCACTTCGACACCCAACTGATCGCCATTGTTATCGACGCAGAAACACTCGTTTCGACGACACTGCCACGCCTCGAAACTACCCCTACTGCAACAACTCGGCAATTCGACAACGCCGGATTTTGACAAGAGCCAACGAGCTCTCGCACAATCTGTTGACAAAAATTGGATTTAAAAAATAATTTATTGTTCAATAAAATAAATTTTTCGTTTTTCTTTTGTCAAGCATATTGAATCCGGCATTTTGTATATACGAAAGTTGACATTAAATTCGAAATCAGCGATTTTAATAACGCATGGGTATCAATTTCCATAACAATCGGATAAGTTTTTGTTTTTTATTATGGTCGCCATTTTGAATCAGCCATTTTGAATTACTGTATTTTCGATCAAATATCAAAATTGAACGGTGCACAAGAGGAATGTGAACTTACGGCAATCTACTGAATTTTCTGCCGAAGAATTGGCCTCAAAGTTTTCGATCTGTTGACCGGAAGGATCGACGCATATTTTCCTGCGAACGAAACAATTACACGAATGAATTTCGGTAAGTTTCAACGGTCCTATGCGTCGTTAGGAGATCGTTAGGAGACCGACTTTGTTCCAAATGTTTGTACGCGATGAAATTTCCCATCTGGCTGACAATCCGGACGTTCAAATTCATCAATCCTGACGCTGGAGGTCGTCGTGGTAACCGGACGTTCGTTCCACTTCATTTTCATGATTTCACACTCGCTTTCGTATGTACCAGTGACATGAAGCAACGGATCGACTGGAAGGAAAATAATAAATTTCAACGTTTCCGACATGAATACATTTTCGCGATTTTTTTTCCTTTCGATACTTTACAACATGGTGGGTTTCCGGCTTTTAATTCCGAAATTGAAACCGGTAGAGTGTCAATTTTGGGTTCTCCAGTTATCGGATCAACGCATACGCAATCGGCATTGCTTCCCGTCATGCATTGCAGAGGATCGTAGAGGCCGTAATCGTTACATCGTGCGGTAAGCGCTGTATCACTGAATTCGGGATGAACGGACTCAAACGCCTTCAAATGATTCATCGAGCATCCTTGCAATTAGAAAAAAGAAAAAAACAATGCACAACTCAGAATTGAAAAATATATTTGTAAATAACATTTAAAAATGTACTTCTTTAAAATTTATACCGCATGTCATTTTATGTTCGTCCCAAGGATTTAAGAATGGTATCTCGCCGAATATCCGATTGCCGTCCGTTGAAACGCAATAACATCTTCGAATCAATACAGGATTCTCTTTGGTCAATATCGTAAAGAGAATATTAAAGAGATGTACGAATAGCGTTATTGAATATTAATAGTTAAAATTCCGATAATTTTGATAATTCCGATAATTCTGATAATTCCGATAATTCCGATAATTCCCATAATTCCCATAATTCCCATAATTCCCATAATTCCCATAATTCCCATAATTCCCATAATTCCCATAATTCCCATAATTCCCATATTTCCCATAATTCCCATAATTCCCATAATTCCCATAATTCCCATAATTCCCATAATTCCCATAATTCCCATAATTCCCATAATTCCCATAATTCCCACAATTCCCACAATTCCCATAATTCCCATAATTCCCATAATTCCCATAATTCTCATAATTCCCATAATTCCCATAATTCCCATAATTCCCATAGTTCCCATAATTCCCATAATTCCCATAATTCCCATAATTCCCATAATTCCCATAATTCCCATAATTCCTATAATTCCCATAATTCCCATAATTCCTATAATTCCCATAATTCCCATAATTCCCATAATTCCCATAATTCCCATAATTCCCATAATTCCCATAATTCCCATAATTCCCATAATTCCCATAATTCCCATAACTCCGATAATTCCGATAATTCTGATAATTCCGATAACTCCGATAACTCCGATAATTCCGATAATTCCGATAATTCCGATAATTTCGATAATTTCGATAATTTCGATAATTTCGATAATTTCGATAATTTCGATAATTTCGATAATTTCGATAATTTCGATAATTCCGATAATTCCGATAATTCCGATAATTCCGATAATTCCGATAATTCCGATAATTCCAATAATTTCGATAACTCTGATAATTCCTTTAATAGTGATAATTCCGTTAATACCGATAGTTATGTCCAAGTCAAGTAATGCAAATCTTTCATATTCACTTCGATTCCAATAATTTGTCAACAACTAAACCGAAATTTCGAATATTCGTACATCTCTGAAAAATCAATAATCTTTTATATCACTGGACTCACAACGAGCCCGGAATACAATGAACAGGTTCGAAATATCCATCGTCGTCGCACTTCGGTCTCACTTCCGTCACTCCCAATGTTCCGTTCGCTCGGCGATCGTCCCAATCGGCCCGGACATTTGTGCAGCTAGTTTTCACTGAACGACAATCGTATCATTGTTATTCGACGAATCGACGAATTTTCGAACGACAAAGAGAAGAAGAAAAGAACCCAAATAACGAGACTCACTGGGTTGACAAGTGGGCGGGCAAAATTTGCCGGTTGTACACTTTGTGCAGGCCAAACCGGGTCCGCAAATAGTCGATGGTGGTGGCATACCAGGACTGCCGAGAACGCAAATTTCATTAAGCGCGAGATTGGTCAAACAGTAATCGCAACAATTACAGATATCCGGATAAGGCAAGTAAACACCGTTGTGAGTTGAATTTTGTACCAGGCAAGCTTCGCTCAATTTCGGACATCCTTTTTCCTCGATGTATTTCTTTGAGAATAATTCGAAGTTATTTTTGTTTGTTTTTTTTTTCAATTAATTTAATTTCGCATGAATTTCAAATGGCTTTGTTACCGTGCAATAATCGTCGGTGCAGATCATGTCTTTTTCCTCAAATGACGAACATATCGTCAGCAGAATTGAAACAAACGTTACGTGGGTCAATGACATTGCGTTTTCGTGTTTATTTTATTTTATTTTTTTTTGTTAATATACGGAAGATGATTCCTGTCTACTGTCCGAGAGGAAACGTTCGGTACGGAGATGAATTTTAAACTGATGACGCGGTTATCAGTTCGATATGAGCCAACGAGAATTATCAGTATCTGAGAGGAGATAATAATAAGGCTTATCGTCAGTCGATATCGAATTAAAAAGGTGAAAAAGTGAATGTGATTCAGTGATAATTTCTTTAGAATGCATTCCATGTTCTCACGAATCAACTTCCCATAAATAAAGTTATTATGTGTCGATTATTAGAAATGTTTTATTGATATTCGCCGTAACGTCGTTATCATAATTCAATTCGTAATAAAAAATGAAGTTCTCATTGCAGAATTTTAATGTTATTAATAATATTATTTGTGACGACACGTTCCCCAGAATTCAACCCTTAAAAATAGTGACGTTCTCATTTCTCAATTGTTAGGCCATGTAAAATTTCCTTCTCGGCAACGTGTTCCGATAATTCCACTCGTTCGTTGAATCCCTCCCGCCGTAAAAAAGAAGTGTCACGAAATATCTCGAAATGCGATTTATTTCTGAAGCCGGCTTACTCGTTATTATGATTGGCTATCGATGGCGTGCTCGGAGTTCGTTGCATACTTCAGATCGCACGTTCGCAGACGGCGAACCTAACCTATAAAGCGGCGCGCAAAAGCGCGGGAAAACGATTCTAGTATGGAGAAAAAAAAATCTAAACGAGCAGCAATTCACTGAATTGATTGTTTCTCCTTTATTTCTCTCGACATTCATAAATACAATGAATTATTCATTTTTGTTTATTTCTTTCAACATCCATAAATACAATGAATTATTTATTTTTTGTTTGCTCCTTTTGACATTAATAAATATACTCAATTATTCATTATCGTTTATTTCTTTTGACATTCATAAATGTACTGAATCGGCAGGACCGCGGTTCTACAGATTCCAACTGTACACCTACCCAACTGTCACTACCAAACTGACACGAGCATACGAATATTTCACAATATTGTCACGACAAAACTGTTCCCGAACAAAACTCTCGCCATTAAAACTGTCACCGCACAAACTGTCACCACTCAACTCTCCCCGATCTCTATTGGACACGTGCAGAATCTTCACGAACAAAACTATCACCGTCTAAACTGTCACGGTCTAAACCTTCACCATCTAAACTGTCACCGTCCGAATTGTCACCGTCTAAACAATCACCGTTTAGTCTGTCACCGTTCAAACTCTCGCCATTAAAACTGTCACCGCACAAACTGTCACCACTCAACTTTCCCCGATCTCTATTGGACACGTGCAGAATCTTCACGAACAAAACTATCACCGTCTAAACTGTCACGGTCTAAACCTTCACCATCTAAACTGTCACCGTCCGAATTGTCACCGTCTAAACAATCACCGTTTAATCTGTCACCGTTAAAACTCTCGCCATTAAAACTGTCACCGCACAAACTGTCACCACTCAACTCTCTCCGATCTCTATTGGACACGTGCAGAATCTTCACGAACAAAACTATCACCGTCTAAACTGTCACGGTCTAAGCCTTCACCATCTAAACTGTCACCGTCTAAACAATCACCGTTTAATCTGTCACCGTTCAAACTGTCACCGCTTAACTTGTCACCGCAGCAACTGTAACCGCGGCAATTGTCACCGGCAAAACTGTCACGGGCAAAACTGTACACGGCACCAACCGTCACCGCTTAACGCGAGATTTACCCAACTCATACTCGTAGACGCTGCACCCGTGGGTAAGAGCGCTCGGGCTGCTTCATCAAACGCGGCGCAATAGCGCGCGATATTTCGTGCGTGTCCGCTAATACTTACGTCATTCGCCGCTGTCGTCTCAGCCACAGCCTTCGCACCGCGCGAACTTACTTGTGATCAGCGATCGGTAATAGCGGACACGCACGGAATATCGCGCGCTATTGCGCCGCGCTTGGTGAAGCAGCCCGAGCGCTCTTATCTACGAGTTCAGCTTATACCCGTGTGAATTAGTTACCGCGCCTTGGCGCGGTGACAGTTTTGCCGGTGACAGTTTTGTGCGGTGACTGTTGGGACCACGGTCTTGTATACGACCGTGGTTGGGACGGTGACGGTTGGTGCAGAATACAGTAGACGCCCTGACAGTGTAGACGGGGGACTATTCTGCTGCGTTACGGTTGCGCAGAATACAGTTGAGACCGTGACAGTTTAGACGGTGATAGTTTTGTTCGTGAAGATTTCTGCACGTGTCGAATAGAAATTCAGGAGAGTTGAGTGGTGACGGTTTGTGCGGTGACAGTTTTAATGATGAGAGTTTTGTTCGGGAACAGTTTTGACGTGACAATATTGCGAAATATTCGTATGCTCGTGTCAGTTTGATCGTGACAGTTGGGTAGGTGTACAGTTGGAATCTGTGAAACCGCGGTCCTGCCACTGAATCATTCATTTTTATTTATTTCGTTCAACATCCATAAATACAACGAATTGTTCATTTTTGTTTCTTTCTTTCGACATTAATAAACATATTGAATTATTCATTATCGTTCATTTCTTTAGAGATTCATAAATGTACTGAATTATTCATTTTTATTTCTTCCTGACATTCATAAATAAATGAAATAAAAACATGCGGCATGAACACGCGGCACACATGAGATTTCATGGAAAATATTCGCGACGAATTGATCAATACTTTTGCCAAACGATTGTTTTATTGTTGACCGGCATGTCGACGATGGCGACCCGTAAAATATTATGTTTTTTCGCCAATAACTCCAATTCCTCGATATCGCGTATCCCCCATTCGGGATCTTGGGACTTTAACGAAGCGTTAAAAACGACGTTACTGTACGGCGTGATTCTGCCGTTGAAAGCGTAAGGCCCGTACGTGAATAACATTCCATTCTTTTTCAACAGAATACCGGCGCTCGTGAACAAACCTATCGTGCACGGATAGGGCGTGATGTGTATCATATTTGCGCAGTACATGTAATCGAGGCTTCCCTCCTCGAAATCACCGTTTGCCCAACCGTGACAATCGGTATTAACGTCGATCTTCAATGGCGGACGTATGTTTCCGATGCCACATATGTGAGCGGCTATGCTCTCCAACAGTTTGTTCTCGTAGTCCGAGGGAGTGAACGTCATTTTGGTGAAGTGACTGGCAAAGTGCACCACATGCTGACCAGTGCCCGATGCAATTTCGAGAAATGTCCCCTCCGCTTTATCGCTTATGTATCTCCTTAGAACGGCGAGTATCGGATCCTTGTTACGATCGGCAGCCGGATAAATCAGCTTCTTCGCCGCCATTAATCTCATTCTAGAAAGAATTTTGCAAGATACCCTGTTGTTTATATGCTTGAAGCAAGAAATGCCGGAGTCTCACACAAAATGGCGGTGTGTCATTCAAAATGGCCGACGAATAGAAATAAACATGATACAATGTGTTCTCGATGAAATTTCGTGCCTGGAAGTTTTTGAGGTTGATTATGAGGCTTGTTGATTTTTATTTTTGTTTCTTAGACAAATTTAAAAAAACAACGGACCAAAAAAACCAAAAAATTATTGAAACTCAACGAAAATCGGGAGTCTCTCGAGAACGTTGATAAGGACAAAAAAAAGATCCCAAAAACGAACGTAAAATTCGTACCTGGGACCAGTACTCGTGCTCCTCGATTTCATCAGCGACAATTCCATAGCTGGACAAAATTCCTTAATTCCAATGTTCCCCAATTGAGCGATATCTCACACTGTTTTACAGAATATGCAATATCGAATAAGACCAACGATCGTTCGATCGTAATGGAAATTCGTACTTGAGAATTTTTTGGTCTGAATGTGTGAATATTTCGAAATGTCAAAATGGCGAAATCAGTATGACGAGAAAAGATCTAAATAAATCATTCAATTTCGATGAAACTTTGATATTCCATCCTTCGATCAATCCCAACTTCGATCAATAATAACAATAATGATAAACTATTAAATTTTTTCAAAAAAATTTTTTTTTGTAACTTTAATATGTAAATAAAAACATCCTAAATATCCAAAACGATTGATTTTTATTTTCCTACAAAAAAACGCCCTCTGAAAAAGACATGAAAATCGGCTTAAGTTACCAGACTACTACCTTAATCTACACAAAAGAAAATCAAATTACGCTGACAATTTGTACCCGGCAATTTGAAAAAAAAAAGAACTTATCTGCGGATCGTAATTCTTCGACAAGACTCGATGTAACTCACCTATGATTAACGGTGCGACGGAGATCAGATTCAAATTTGTCCCTCGGATGCCGTAAAATTCAGCCTGAAACGTTCGATGACAAAAAGGAAATGTTAAATGAAAGTAAGAAGAAAAAAAAAGCAATAACGATAAATAGGTGTTTATTTACATCGAAGAATGACCAATGAAGCAATCGAATAATAATCATCATCAACAATCGCGCTACTTATACATTAAATTACAAATCGCTATTTATGAAAATTACCGTCCATGGAGCCTCAAAAATATCGGAGAGAACGGCACTTATATATTTCTCGGTTTCTCATCGAATTAATCGCTGTCCGAGCGTGCTCGTCCGCGTGACTTTTTCTCGTTATTTTTCTTCGTTCTACCGGCGACACTCGGCAGATAAACCGAGTGTCCGGTTTTCTTCAGATGATCGAAAAGTTTGTTTTTGCTGGAAAATTCGCTCTTACAAGTGACGCATTGATGCTCGACATCCGGCATCTCGGAATTTTTATTTTCACGCTTTCCACGCTGGACTCTCGTGCCGTCATCTTTTTCCTGCAATTTTTGAGCTTTTCGCATCTCTTTCGCTCGCTTTCCTCTCGTTTTGCCGGTCAACGTCTCGGTTACGAGAATTTCCACGGCCTCGTCCCTGATCCTCGTCTCTTGATCGTTTTCCTCAAGGTCATCGATAATTTCCGATTGTTCCTTGCGCCCCGTCAATTCCTCGATGTTCCGTCTTCTTCTTCGTTGTTTCTTCGACAGTCCCGCGTCAATGTCAAAATTTTCCTCCTCGCTGTCGACCCTCGCGTTCACCTTCATAATCATTTTCACTTTTTTCTTCTTTTTTCTCGGCAATCGCTCCGTTGTTTCGTCCTCCTGATCGGAAATCAGCTCGTCCGACGATGCGCCATCGTTATCTTCGTTCTCCGTGAGCTTGCAACCCTCGGGATACACGTAGAGGTCGTTCGAGAGCGAGTTCGAGGTCGTTTCGTCGTTAAACTTCGAAACCTCGTTTTCGATGTCTTCCCTGACCTTGGAAGTTTCGTTCAAGGTCATTTTTCCTTGTTTGTCCTTGGAATCGCTCGTTTTCGTAGAATTCCGGGTATCCTCGTTGTCGAGGTCTTCCTTGACCTTGGCAACTTCGTTCAAGGTCATTTTTCCTTTTTTGTCCTTGGAATCGTTCGTTTTCGTCGATTTACGGGTATCCCCGTTGTCGAGGTCTTCCTTGACCTTGGCAACTTTGTTCAAGGTCATTTTTCCTTTTTTGCCCTTGGAATCGCTCGTTTTCGTCGATTTACGGGTATCCTCGTTGTCGAGGTCTTCCTTGACCTTGGCTACTTCGTTCAAGGTCATTTTTCCTTTTTCAGCCTTAATACCACTATTTCTTTCGGATTTCTCGGAGCTCTCGTCATCGAGGTCCTCGTTGACTTCGGATGTTTGCTTTGAGGTCATTTTACCTTTTTTACTCTTAAAATCGCTCTTTTTTGCAGATTTCAGGGTATCAACGTTCTCCAGGTCCTCTTTAACTTTGGTAACCTCATTCAAGGCTACTTTTCCTTTTTTAGCCTTAGAAACGTTTTTTTTAGCAGGTTTTCGTTCATCCTCGTCGACGAGGTCTTCCTTGACGTTGGAAGTTTCATTTAAGATGACTTTTGCTTTTATACTCTTAAAATCGTTTTTCTTCGTCGATTCATCGGAATCCTCATCGGAATCCGAGTATAATTCATCCTCCGATGTTTCATCGACATTCGTAAAATCTTTTTTCACCGGATCGATCAGAAAATCCGGCATTTCCGGTCCCCTAGCACCGTTACCCTCATTCCCGCTCAAGCCCTCGTTACTTCCTCCAAATTCCACATCGTCGCAATAAGTTTCCTCCTCCTCGACCATCGAACTCTTCATCGACAAAAAATTATCTCTGTGCTTGCGTGAATTTTCATGATTGCCAAAAGCCTTTTGAGTCTTGAAAATTTTGTTACAAGCGACGCAGTACAAAGCGCCAGAACCGATAAATTCGCCGTCGCTGTCAATCTCATCGTTATCCCGGGCACGTTCGTCGCCAAATTCCTTCGCCAAACTCGACTCGATGTTTCGCAGTTCGTTCTCGACGTCGGCAACGTTTGACCAGTCGGAAGTTTTATAATTCTTCAGTTCGGCGCGTCGTTCCAGCAATTTTTCTTCCCTACGTTGTTGCGCCTTTTTCGCATTTTCCCGAGCTCTAGCGGCCATCCTCTCCGCGTTTGCCTGCACTCGTTTGTCGCGCTTACGCACGAAAGCCACGAGATTACGCACTTGCTCGTTTCTCTCGCGTTTAGCGCGCTCACGAATTTTCTTATTCTCCTTCTCGATGCAGCGCAACACACGCCTGTTTGGCGCGTCGCGTATGTCGTAAGGATCGAGCCAGGCGAAGGAACGTCTCGTGGAGTAACTCTGCCAGTAGGCGTAAAATGTGTGAACGACGGGATCGTACGGACTTTGTGAATCGCCAAACGTCGGAGGTGCATCGTCCTCGCTTTCGCTGCTCCGCATAAATTCCGTATCCTCGGAGTAAAGCGTCTCAAAGACGCCACGATAAACTGTATAGAAGCCTTTTTCTTCGTCGTTGTAAGACCGATAACAGGTCGTTGTGAAATATCGAAAGAGATCGATGGAATCGTCCTTGTAATTTTCACCTACGCCGCCCTTCAATATTGCCTCACGATGATTGTCGTACCAGGCTCTTTCGTGACTATCGCTAAGTACGTCGTACGCCTGTTGTATCAATTGAAATTGTTCCTTAGCTTCGTCAGGATTTTTAAGATTTTTATCGGGATGCCACTTCAACGCTAATTTCCTGTAAGCCTTCTTAATCTCGTCCTCACCGACGTCACGCTTTATACCCAAAATCTCATAGTGACACTTCATTGCTCTTTTATTTCTTCTATCTTAACCGTTTGTTTGGTTTCGTTTGGTTTCGTTTGGTTTTCGTTTATTCACAAAAAGTTACGACAATTTTGTTTCTCAAACAATCTACGACTCTAGTGTTGCGATAATAATGTTTCTTTTGGATATTTTTTTTTCCTCGTATTGTCGCATTTTTCAAGCAGGACCGAGCAACCTTTTGACAGCAATTTCTTTGAGGGTTAGGATTGAGATTTTTTTTTCAGGCAACTTTTGAGGTTAGGACACGGACGGTATCTCTTTTGGCGGGAAATACGAATTGTTTCGCGATTGTTTTTCTTGTTCTTTGGTCGTTTTTCGATTTTACGAGGGGCAGTATCGCGGATTTTGGGAAGAATGTTTGGGCGTTAATGTTTATAGAACGAGTTTGGGCTCTTACCGCGGTCCGCCGAGTAATCGAGAGTATACGCACATAGGTATACGTCATGTATTCACGAGCATTGGATTCTGGAGAGAAATGGGGAAGCCCGAAGCCACGATTGATTTTTGTGAAAATTCGCCGTAAAGCGTTGCCCTCTGGATTATCCGTAACGTTTGAGACGAACCATAATGACGATGGGTTTGAGATGATAAGTCGGTCGACAAGAACTGTTGCCGGTAATGTGGTATTCGGTATTATTTTCAATACAAATTTTTGAAAAAAAAATCGGATAAGTTTTCAAAGCTTTTCTTCGTCTCATTGAACCCGTCATTTTCACTGGCGGATTCGCGAGTAGCGATCACAAAAAAGGCTCGTTTATCAATTTTCATCAAAATCTCGCAATGTTTTCGTTTTTTTTTAATCCTTCCTACCAATCTCATCCCGACACCTTGAGTTATCAGAATTTCACAATGCAATCCCGATCAGGAAACTCAAAAACTCGTCACGTAGAAAATTTCATAGAAATTCGTGTATTAATTGTTTTATTTAGTAGATCATTCAATAATTTCGCCATCTTCAATTTCGAATATCTAAACAACAAATTGAAAATCACGCGTTTCAAGAAAACGTTAGAAGCACCAACTTTCGTGAAAAATCGTAACGTTATTGACAAAAAGAAATTTATATAATTTAAAAAAATTGCATTTTTTGTTTATTTTATTTTTTTACGATAAACAAAATATTGCTACATTGGAAAGAAATGTATGATATTCACGACAATTGAGCGATAATCTTCATATATATATGTATATTTAAGTCTCGTTATTTATTCACTCGTGACTCGCAACAATTGACGTTGTAAAAAAATTACAAAAAAAAAGAATAAAATCGATTTCGAATAATGGTGGAAAATCATTCGAGACATTATCTATACAAATTTATCCGTAAACTGTCACCTCAAGGACTCATAAAAAAATCCACGTCGCACTACAAAGACACGTCAAAATTCAATTATTCGTGATCGTAAAAAGAAAAGGAAAAATATAATAATTACGATTCCTTCGATTTTCTTCACACCAAACTCCCTCGACTCTCAACCATAGTTTGTAATATTGTTCAACAGATCGAAATTAAATTAAAAATTTTTTTTTTTAAAACAACAACAAGAGATAATTAATTAAATTACCCGACGTTGGCACTTTTTTTTCATTTATTGCTTCTTCTTCTTCTTGTTCGTGTCTTTGACGGCCTTGGTTCCGGCGTTCCAGTAGTACAACAATTGTGCGACAATCACGCCGTTCGCGGTTGTCGAACAAACGTACATTATTATCATTGTCGCGTCGCCGGTTTCCTGTATCGATGTGAAAATTCGCGCCAACGAACCGAAGAACAGCATGAGAACCGTTACGGCTGACAGCTGACCGGTACTTCCGTTTTGATAATTTGTGTAAGCCTGAGCGAACTGTGGGACCGTGAAAAATCGTTAACGGACGATCGCTGTGGTAATTTATGATATTTGCATCGGCCGTCGGTGGAAGATTGAGCATTGACCATTTAAATATTAATCTTCGGGAGGATATCGCTCGTCAACTTTGTACGAGACCGTTAAATGAGAGTCAGACCTTAGGATCGAGGTTATTACCTCGCGTTAACCTCCGCCATTAACCTCTGCGTTAACCTTGATCATTAACCCTACTGTACAACCTCGTATTATTAACCCCTCTTTATAACCCCCGATATTAACCCCGATTTATTTCCCATCATTAATCCAATTTTTTACTTTTATTATTAACCCTCGTGTTCCACTTTATCACTAACCCTCCCGTTAACCCTCATTATTAACCCCCCCACTTGACCGCCCACAAATAATCCGTACCATTAACCCAAAATTCTAACCGTAACGCTAACCCTCGGCATTAACCCTCCTTCGAAATCCGTTATTAACCGCCGTTTAACCCTCATTGTTTACGCGGATTTTAACTATCCACGATGGACCCCCCACCCGAATTCAAATGTTAACCCTCGCGATAGCTGCCATTGTTAACCCCCCCCCCCCACATTAACCCCCCGAGCCAACGCTCATGATCACTCCACATTCAACCCCATGAAGTTAACCCCAAATGTTAACCCCCGAAATTAATCCTAACCTTCTGCATTAACCCTCACCAAATCTCCTGCATTAACCCGAATGTTAACCTCCGCGATTAACCCTCACTTTAATCTTCATTGCTAACCCCCGTCTTAACATCCACAACTAGAGTCTATTAACCCTCGGAACAAGCGGCCCAACTGATATCGCGGTCGCGCCTACACTAATGCCGTGTGACAGAGCGATACCGTGGTCGCGGGGTTAACGAGCATCAATGGGGATCAAACAACTCGTACAACAATATAATTACCTTGCTTATCAGGACAATCGGTATGTTGAGAGTCTGACACGACCATAGAACGTTCAATGGTGCAAGTCCGCACAGTACAGCGATTATTATCGCAACGTAACCCGCGAGAAACGCCGTTGCCTTGGCGGCATCACCGTTATAATGAAAAACCAGCAAGGCGATCGCCAATGTCTGAATTCCCAAAAATAGGCCGTCGCCCCAAGCGCTGTAAAAATGAAGCTTGTTGCCTGGGAGGTTTTTTTAGGGGGGGGAGGTTAAATTACGATTAAATTAATTAGTAGTGATAATGTCCTGTACCTGAATGGAAATTCGCTTACAAAACTGTAAGATGCCATTGCCGTAATTGCGAACAAATCGAGAAGAACGCTGATAACGTTTATACCCTCGCTGCTCTTGTTCTTAAGTATCTTCACGATCTGCGGTACTTTTACTGAAATTTACAAAATGTACAGATATAGAATCGTCGCATATATATATATATTTTTTTTTTTATTTTGCGATATTATAAAAAATTAGTGAGATTTAATTGTTGTTATGAGACTAACCGAGTAACGAGCCTGCTATTATTCCGAGGCCCAAGGCCGTGCTGACAGTCGACTTGAAGCATTCGGCTGGAACATGTTGAATGTCATCATTATTTCCCGAGCACATGCAAAAAACGTCAGGACTGAAGGATCTTTGAAAATCATTCATTCTTTCATAAAATTGTGTAACGAGCGATTTGAAGAAATCGGGAATATCAAATTTTAGATCGGTCGGATAAAATTGTGACAATTTCACTGACATCTTCGTTGGCACCGCGTGTGAAATTTTTTTTAAATGTCACACACAAGATTGGCGAGTGATCGTCTTTGTTTTTTGTCGTCGTCAAATATAAAAAATAAAAAAAACAAATTTCGTAGAAAATTATGTGTTAAAAATTGGACGTTAACAGGCAAAAAATTAATTCTGAATAGTTGATAGGCAAGACTTTGTCTTTTTACATCATTTATTAATGTCTTTTTGGAATTATTATTGACGAGACGAAATATTCGTAGCGTGATTGTTCTTCATTTTGTTTCTTTCAAATTTTTATTTCTCACCGCATTCTATTAAAATTCTTCGATTGCAATTATTTGATATCAGTAAAGACCTGAGAGATAGACAATGTTAAAGTCTGTTGAAAAAGAAACCTCGCTGGAAATCATAACAGAGCTAATTGACAATCGTTAACAAATTTTATCAACAAAAACTCACATCGAAGTTACAAAATGTTAAATCACTTAAAGTGTATTTGAATTTCCCGCCATTTGTGGTTAAACCGCACATGTACATACCGTGTAGAAAATTGTGATCAATGAAATATTTCGTGAAACATTGTTCCGAAAAAAGGATCAGCGAGAACCGTCGAAGAAACGCCGCCATTTTTGCCGGCAAATATTATACAATTAATATAACGTTTGTTATTTTTTTTTTCGTCAGTTTTTATCCAATTGATTAACGAAAAGAGCTCCTCGGTCGATTGTAAACCCGTTGATAGTCAATGCAATACTGGCGTCATTGCTAACACGTCGACAAAATGTTCACCGCGACGACGCTCCCAAAGGTGCTGGCATCTTGCGCACAAAATTGGGACTTGGAATTCTATTTTTTTTCGCGTGAAAATACGTTATTATAAAACCTGTAATGTTACTATTGTATAGAAAAGTTATAAGAATGTATAATAGCTTAATATTTACACGAATTATTGTCCATTTTTTGATATTTAATTCGTGATATATATTTTTTTAAATTCTACTCTTACAACCAATCACGCAACGTTCAATTTTCGCGCGCCCATCTGACGCCGACGCCATTGGGCCAAATTCATCGGGGACATTGGCATAGAAAGGAAAAAAGTGCACGGCAGGTGGTGTTCACTTGCATACAAAAACCACGGCTCTATTATTAGTTCACGTGAGAAGGAACGTGTCCAGAGTGCGCTACTATCGACGCACAGCTAGCGCGCCTTACATGTCAGGAGCAAAAAGTAGAACTAGAATATATGGCAAGCTTGTACCTGTTTTACCGACTTATTTGGTCGTAACCAGGGTGTGGAAACTCCCATACAAAAACCACGGCTTTATAATTAGTTCCCGTGAGGGGGAAACTACAGAGAGTGCGCCACTATCGACGCACAGCTAGCGCGACCTTTTTACCCGTTACCGACTTACTCACAAGGGGACCTTCCCGACTTGTCATCACCGATTTCGCTCGAATTTATAGGGTATGTTTGGGTTGACAAGGAGTGAAAGTGACCTAAGTGGGAGGGCCAGATGGGCAATATTTAAGAAAATAAAAATTTTGCAAATTCAATAATACATAAGAAGTTTTCGTAGCACAATTTTCAATCACCGTTTGGCGCAGCGGCAGGAGCTCGAATTCATAGTGTTGAGGATCGTAGGTTTGTTTTTTCCCATATGAAGACTTTTTTTTTCTTTCTAATCTTCCGTTTAAATTTTACGTTACTTGCACCACAAATATATTTAAATAATGCATAATGTATTTTATTTATTTGTATTTAAAAAAAATGTTATTATTTTCAAAGAATTCGAATTTTGGCATTTCTCATAACTTGATATTCATTGTAAAAACAGGGGAAGCTGTAATTGTTTCGGCACCGTTCACACGTTATATGTACGATAGAATGTATTTTAAGGGAGAACACCACTGTGACCCCCTGTTTTTTTTCACATTTTTCAAGAATTTTTTTTTGTGAGAAAAAAAAGAGATATTCGAAACATTTTTTTGGGTTTTGTTCCTTGTTTATTAACGTATCAAAAAACATTTTTTTCACATTTTTCACGCCGCATGGTGGCGCTGGGGAAGCTCCCGCGTCAGGTGCTGTCATTTCCGCGGCACGCAGCAGAACTCTCTTCAACGTCGATCTGAAAAAAAATACCGAGTGTTTTCGTTAATAATATGATATTTTGAAGAGAAGTACACAGGGATTTGGAAAAATATTGTTTTAAAAAAAATAGGCACGCCTTTGAAATTAAAGTTAATTTCAAAGGCGTGCCTATTTTTTTTAAAACAATATTTTTCCAAATCCCTGTGTACTTCTCTTCAAAATATCATATTATTAACGAAAACACTCGGTATTTTTTTTCAGATCGACGTTGAAGAGAGTTCTCTTCGACGTTGAAGAGAGTTAATAATATGATATTTTAAAGAGAAGTACACAGGGATTTGGAAAAATATTGTTTTAAAAAAAATAGGCACGCCTTTGAAATTAAAGTTAATTTCAAAGGCGTGCCTATTTTTTTTAAAACAATATTTTTCCAAATCCCTGTGTACTTCTCTTCAAAATATCATATTATTAACGAAAACACTCGGTATTTTTTTTCAGATCGACGTTGAAGAGAGTTCTCTTCGACGTTGAAGAGAGTTAATAATATGATATTTTAAAGAGAAGTACACAGGGATTTGGAAAAATATTGTTTTAAAAAAAATAGGCACGCCTTTGAAATTAAAGTTAATTTCAAAGGCGTGCCTATTTTTTTTAAAACAATATTTTTCCAAATCCCTGTGTACTTCTCTTTAAAATATTATATTATTAACGAAAACACTCGGTATTTTTTTCAGATCGACGTTGAAGAGAGTTCTGCTGCGTGCCGCGGAAATGACAGCACCTGATGCGAGAGCTTCCCCAGCGCCACCATGCGGCGTGAAAAATGTGAAAAAAATGTTTTTTGATACATTAATAAACAAGAAACAAAACCTAAAAAAAATTTTCGAATATCTCTTTTTTTTCCCACAAAAAAAAATTCTTGAAAAATGTGAAAAAAAACACGGGGTCACAGTGGTGTTCTCCGTTAATACAGTCTGTCAGTCGTACAGTAAGTAATTTTTCTAACGTTTAAGCATTATACAATGTTCCAACGAACAAAACTTATTTAATAAAAATAATGAACACTAATAAAGCAAAAGCAATATCTTCAATCTTCCACATTTTGAGGAACGAGGTCTTATTGAGTCGTCGGTGTGGCATCGAAAGTCAACAAACTTCTGGCAATGGGACTGGACAGAAGGAAATTATTGGACTAACTTTTTTTCATTTCTTGAAATATCTGTCTTTGATCTACTATACCGACCGACTTTTTATTTTCATGCCCACTCTTCATTCAAATAGCGCGCCACGGCTCGACGTATATCTTTTTAGTTCCGACTCCAAGGAACGTGCATAGGTAGCGCTACAAACAGTAGCTGCGCTGTTTAACATGGGAGTTTCCACACCTTGGTGCACGCCACAAACTGACTGAAACTGACGTTTATCGGTTTAAGAACTTTTTAAGTTTTCACGCTTTTCACGTGACTATTTGGAGCGAAAAATAAAATCTAATTCATCATGACTATGGCAATGTTGCAGAGGCGAGCGAACGTAAGTTTTCAATTTCAAATTACGAGAATTCGTTGTACAAGAAAAGTCGTTGAAAAAGTTCGACTATGCATAACCTACAAATCGCATAACCTCGAAATTCGTTGGAAAAACTCTAAATATATTTTAATGGATTTATATATTTTCTAGGTAAGACTGCCGCCCGAAGTTAATAGGGTTCTTTATATCAGGAACTTACCATATAAAATAACCGCTGAAGAGATGTACGATATATTTGGAAAGTACGGTGCGATAAGGCAAATCAGAGTGTAAGTATTATATTTTTATTATCATTATTGTTTTTCATTATTATTTCTGTATGAAAATGTCATGTGTTGTATTTTTATATATATTCGCGATTTTAAGCACATTTTTTCATGATTTATTGAAATTGAACATCCGTGTGTCGATTGAATCGATGGAAAAACAAGGTTTCCATCGATTTTCAAGTTTCGTCACTCTCTACGATCTGCCGTCGATGAAAGATTCATCGAATCTTCTTTAACGCTGCAAATTTTTATCGACTCTGCTAAATAGAATCGTCGTTGTAATTTACAGAATTGTCAATGATTCTGCCGACGTACTCGTCCAATTTAATTTAAATCTAGCTCAAATTCGCGCGCATCAAATACTACGAATGAAGATTTCTTCCTTCGATCGAAATCGAAATTTATTGAAATTGAACATCCCTGTGTCGATTAAATCGATGGAAAAACAAGGTTTCCATCGATTTTTAAGTTTCGCCACTCTCTACGATCTGCCGTCGATGAAAGATTCATCGAATCTTCTTTAACGCTGCAAATTTTTATCGACTCGGCTAAATAGATTCGTCGTTGTAATTCACAGAATTGTCAATGATTCTGCCGACGTACTCGTTTAATTTAATTTAAGTCCAGCTCAAACTCGCGCGCATCAAATACTGCGAATGAAGATTTTTTTCCTTCGATCGAAATCTTAAAAATACCCTTCTGAGCTTGCCGCAGCTTAACTAATCGCGGCAAACATAACTAATATGAAAAATTTCTATACTTACGCTAAAAATAATAATATTCGAATTTATTTCAAAGAACGCTTTGTTTTTTGATATTATGAAGTCTTTTTTATAGCCTAAATTCTCCAGCGGCACTGCGTCAGATTTTTAGAAAATTCTTACTTTTTAACTGGCTATGGCGGAACAGAATTGACGATTCATAAAATTGCAAAAATTTCCATTCGGATCGAAAAAAATGTACGGTACAATTTTTATGAAATTCAAGTTGCGCGCTGCTTCTTGGAAAAGTTGAAAATTCATTACAGTCTGCCTCTAAGTATTTTGAGGCTGTTTGGTCTTGTCCGAAAATTGTTTTCTATGAAAATTAAGGGACTGATCGTAATTTAAAAAAAATTATAATTATAAAAAAAAAAAACGTTTATAAAAAAAAATGATTTAAACTCCATTAATATCTTTTCTGCATTATTATTATTTTTTACGTTAAATCTCAATATACTTTTTTACCTCAACGCTGCCCACGAACAAATACGAAAAAAAAAACAAAAAAAAACTCAATATTTACGCGAAACAAAAACCGTTTTTTTAAAGAATTTAATCGAAACAACCCTACGAGATATCTCGTAGGTTGTTTACTTGCCCAGGACGCCGTGGCAGTCAACGTGTTCATTTAATCTTAACGTTTTTGGAATATTAAATATCGCCGAATTTGATGAAAAAAAATATATATATATATATTCCAATAATTTGAATAATAAAAAAAAAACTTGAAAATTTTTTCGTCCACATCTAATAGACAATTCTGTCTTTCTTGAATGATTACAGTGGTAACACTGCCGAGACCAGAGGCACGGCGTTCGTCGTTTACGAAGATATATTCGATGCGAAAAATGCTTGCGATCATTTGAGCGGTTTCAACGTTTGTAATCGTTACCTCGTTGTTCTTTATTACCAAAGTAACAAGGCTTTCAAGCGCGTCGACGTTGACAAAAAAATGGAGGAGATCGACAAGCTAAAGGCAAAGTACAATCTCAATGATGAGAAAAAATAGATTTACGATTATTACAGTGACCTTCGCCATTCAACAGCCGTTCAATTATCATTATTATTTCCTTTCCTTTCTTTTTTTTTTACGAAAAAAACTGTACATATTACTTGAGATCCGTGTGTTTTCTATCTTAATTCGGATTCACGAGACAAATCGTAAGAACCAGATTGTAAATTAAGTATTAGATGTAAATCGAAATCGACGAGTGTTTGGGGACGTA
The DNA here is from genome assembly GCA_958009045.1 of Oxytorus armatus. Classification (NCBI taxonomy): domain Eukaryota; kingdom Metazoa; phylum Arthropoda; class Insecta; order Hymenoptera; family Ichneumonidae; genus Oxytorus; species Oxytorus armatus. The sequence continues at coordinate 15,703,276 of OY253755.1, forward strand.
ATAAATTAGCTAAATGGACTTTTTTATCGAAATAAAAAAATAAAACAAATATACTCTCGCATATCCATGCAAAATTCTCGTTTACCAATTTTGATTTTGCATTAATTACTTTGAAAAAGTTTATTCCGATGAGGAAAGAGATTGCCATCGTGGCGCCTCGAAGTTCAGACTCGCGGGGGGGTTCGAGTTTCGAAAGCGCTAGCTTCGAAACCATTGATCCTACGAAACTAATTGTTTCTTCACTTTTTATAGTCAATTTTATCCTCTTTATTATTGACAATAACTATTTTCGTCGTGGAATCGACTGAAAACGAGTTATTTTTGAAAAATACAAAGACGAACTTTCTCAAATCTCGTTTCAACTTTCGACGGTTCTAGCTTCGAAACTATGGATCTTACGAAGATTTTTTCATCCTTACTTTTTGTAGAGAATTTTATCCTCTTTAACATTCGTAATAACTATTTGGTCCGTACGACCAACCTAAAACGAGTTATTCGGAAAAAACTGTGATCCCGAGGACTTTTCCATGCTTTTTTCAAAATTTCACCAACTTCCGGTCCTCGCTAATATTACAGAACCAAGAGTATTCTTGTTCGGACCAAAATGAAGCGTTTCAAACGAAATTTAGCTTTCTCCGAGTTAATCCGATGACAAATGACAATTTACATATTTCAAGCTTTCGAATTTGTCCTTAGAAGGACCATTTTATTTTTTATCCATAAAATTCCAGATTTACCCTACTATTTCTTAAAATCAACCGAGCATTATCAACTTCCAATTTTCACCGTCGTGCGGCAGCACCGTCTACGAAAACTCGTACTAAGAATTTACACGCACACAGTCACTAAACCCATGAAGCAATACTCCTATCTTTTGCTCGTAAGTGTACGTTGCTTTCCGATTTACAGTTGTGAACCACCTATTCGAACCTTATTTATTCGACTGGAGCGTCAACTCTCTCCCTTCTCCCTCCCCTTTCTCAGCTCCTGAGGTCATGAATTTCTTTCGGGGCAACCGAAAGATCGTCCGCAGGGGACTTAAGGGGGGAAATAGCGTTAGGACAGCGTTTTCTCAATGATTTTCATGAATTTTTTTATAGTATAAAAAATGAATATAATTTATTGAAACTTTGAGAATATTTTATACATATATTTAAGTATATACTATAAAATTTTTGAAGAATTTCCTTGAAAAACATCGAAGATATTAGCGACCCCATATTGCAGGTCACAATCGGACTCAGCATTTTGCGTACACTCTGGAAGCCGCAATTTTCATCTGAAATCAAACGAGGTTGGAATTTACTTTTATTACACGTCTCTCTTCTATATGAACTTAAATGCTATCAAAAAAATAGAAAATTGGATTTTTTACAGGGGTCAAAACAAAAAAACATGATTTTTTGCCATTTTTTACAACTTTATTTGCAAAAAAAAATTATTTTTAATAATGATAATATTCCGATTTTAGGTTTATATAGAGGGCAATACTATGAAGAAAGTAGCTGCCAATTTTCAAAACGATTGGTTGAAAACTTTTCGAACTAGCGTATACGCAAGTTAAATAAAGTCGTTTTCAGAGAAACGCGTTTGAAAAAATAGCGCGCTCGGGGCCTGAAGGAGAGCTACTCACTTTTAGGGGCGGGGTAGGGTTTTTAAATTATTTTTTTTGCATTTTTTTTTATTTATTTTTCTGAATGAACAATATGTCGAGAATATTGTGTATACATTTTAAGTCAATCGGAGTGAAACTAACGGAGTTACAGCGTTTCAAACGACCGGCCGTGATACCTGATTTTCACGTATAAAAAACTTTAAATCGATTTTCCCGAAAATGTCATTTTTGAAGTTTGTGAACATTAGAACTCAAAATCTACTGAACCGATCCTTTTGAAAATTTAAACATTACTTCTTCACATAAATCAACAGGTAATCAGGAGTTTTTTTTTTTTTTCAATATTTTCAATTTTTTAATAACAAATTAAGCGCGATTTTTTGCGCTAAAATTGCGTTTTTCACTTCCAAGTGCTGCAAAAAATAGAAAAAAAAAAAAAAAAAAAAACTCTTCCTGATTACCTCGAGAAATACATCACCTTTAAAATGCATATCGAATTTTTTGGTTCAGATGATCCGGTAACGAGTTATAATGTTCGCCGCAAAACCACTTTTTTTCAAGGCGCCTCTGGAGATTCAACGTCACCGGCTTATTTATCAATATTTTTCATTGAAAATTTTTTCTGAGATACTTCAATAGTTGTACAATAATATGTAATTCTATTTAATAAAATTATATTACTCATGTCGCCGCGAAAAAATCATAAAAATATGCTTTTTTTTCGCCTTTAAAACCCTACCCCCTCGTTAATGGCTTATAACAATAGAACGAGTCGGAATTTTCATTAAAAATTTTGGGAACATATTTTTCAATAGTTTTACTAACAATTTATGAAATTTAAAAAAATCGATTTTTTGAACCGTCTAACCCTATTTCCCCCCTTAAGGGCTTACATACCGCTGCGCGGGCTGAAAACCGAGCAATTTTGAAAAATTATTATAAAGGTTGTATGGCAAAAAAAAAATTAAATTGTTGATTTCACATTTTTTATTAACTCTTCAACTGTAAGAAAAAATACTAAAAAATGTTGTTTTTTTTAAATATTAACATTAATTTTTATGGGTATAAATGGACTACTCATGAAAACCATGGCGTCTCCTTGTCGACATAATAACTTCACCAAAAATTGTCCAATCTGCAAAAATAAAAAAGAATCTAGTAAAATAATATAGTAGTAATAGTCTGACGGAGGGAATTTTTATTTATTTTTTTAATAAAGTGGGTACAGTATATCAAACTTTGGTATGCATTTAAAAAAAAAATATTACTGATTAATAATTCATAAAAAATTGTCCACCCAAAAAATTAAAAAAACCTCTCGTCAGGCTATAGAGGAAATAATAACTGAGATAAAAAAAAATAAAAAAAGTTAGAAATATTAAGAATTGACTGATTTATCGTGCTGACACTGTCTAAGATCATAGTTTCGTGAAAAACGCGTTTAAGGTAATAGTCTGGTAACTTAAGCCGATTTTCATGTCTTTTTTGGAGGGCATTTTTTTGTAGGAAAATAAAAATGAATCGTTTTGGATATTTAGGATGTTTTTATTTACATATTAAAGATACAAAAAAAAATTTTTTTGAACAAACTTAATAGTTTATTATTATTATTATTACTGATCGAAGTTGGCACCTCGAGAAAAAAGCGCGTGGGTGGCCCCGGTGATTTTGGCTCTTGATGTTATCTGAAATAAAAAATTCTTGATAATTCTTAGTCTATAGACATGTCATTCTGGTCGGAACTACTGAAGTTAAATTTCATTGATAAATAACAAAATGGCGGACTTTGGAAAAAAAAAGTTTTTTTTCGAAAGTCCGCCATTTTGTTATTATATAATATGTAAATAAAAACATCCTAAATATCCAAAACGATTCAATTTTATTTTCCTACAAAAAAAACGCCCGCCGAAAAAGACATGAAAATCGGCTCAAGTTACCAGACTAGTACCTTAATGTTTCTGGTAGGTCAGCCCTTCCAACCCGATGTCCGGTCACATTTGTTGCTATAACTTTGTAATGGAGTGAAATCGTCTTAAAAGTTTCTTTTTGAAAAATTCTCAAAAGCATAAAGAATAAACATCTGTAAAAAATGGCGATTTTTTGAAAATTTCAGAGGTATGTGAGCCCTTAAGAAAGGTAAATCTCTATGATTCTTTGAGCAGAAGCTAGACCGTAATAACCACTTGAAGCTCGTCGTTAATGCATAAAAAGAAGAGCCCAAAGGCTGAGAAAAGTTCAATGACCCAAAAGAACCAAAACCCCCCCCCACCAACCGCGACAGTGGGGGAGGGGGCTCGCCGCTCCCCCACTTCGTCAGGAGTCGAAACGCCTGTCCCCAAAAGGCCCAAAAGATCTAAAAACAAAGAGAAAAGAGTCCAAAGACTTAAATGAACCCGAAAGATTCCTCTTCGCTACCGGAAGTAAAGCCTCCATCGATGATTGAAACACGCCACGAAACTTCTGGAACAACCGGCAAGATTCAATAACGGCAGCCATTACCGCTTGTCGGACATAACCTGAAAAAGTGAAAAAGAAGCAAACGAAAAAAAGTTACAAAACCGTACCGAACTCCCGTTGAAATACGTGATTTTCGACTGTACATCGTGAACTAACCTCCCGAGATATTATCCCCTCCCACGTAGCAGCGTCCGGAGAGTTTCGATTTCAATGGAAAGCGAAAACGACCGGGACATTGAACACAGCGTCTGGTTGCGCGCGCATGACCAAACAGAGAGACGCGAATGAGATTGACGAAATGCCGGGCTGAACGTGAGGGGCGAAGGGACGTGCAAGAAAACATAAAACAGTCTGTGAAAATGTCGTGAGGCATAATGCCTTATCATATCGGTACATAACCCCTGCACCCGTTGCAATTTGCACGAAAGATCAGAGAAGGAAAGACGGAGTTCCAACCTAACCTCTCCTCAAGCGCAGAAGGAACGATCGAGCCAAAAATAAACAAAAGCACCACACGTAAATCCCGACAAAAACAAATGTCATACGAGTGTTGCGGTAACGCGTCGGGAGCCGGTGACTCGTTCGTTACGTCCTTGAGATATCTTCGGGTACTGTTGAGTCTCGTCTACGAGAGCACGTTTGAGTACGCCCGTCAAAAAACATCGACGTCGCCCGAGTGTAAATACAATAATCGCGCGACCTATCTCGTTGTCTTTAGTCTCGTTCTTATCGTTCTCGTCTTATCGATTCTCGTCTATTATTGCATTCGGCTAATCGGCATTAGCATCCTAGTCTCATTGTCGAAGTTACGCGACCTTTATCGTTGTTGGGCTAGCGAAGGTCGTTCGAGGGCGTTGGGTTTCCGGACGTTGTTTTTGTCGAGGAATAGTCGCGACAATAACCGGGCCGATCGATGAGTCACGCGGCCCACTGTTTTTGTCTTGTCTGCTGACGTAATTTTTCTTCTTCTTCTTCTTCTTCTTCTTCTTTTGTATCGTTGACGGATATTTGGTCCGTTGTTTTTCTCGGGTTGCGGTGGTGTTGGGGCCGGGGGAGATGGGAAGGGGCTAAGGCCGCGGCGAGGGCCTGTGTTGTGACCGCGTCAAGGTGAAAAACGTCCGAGCGATAAAGGTTACGGGAAAGGTCAGTGCGGTAGCCCAACGCAAGAGACAGAGAGAGAGAGAGAGAGTGTGTGTGTGTGTGTGTGAATGAATGAGTTGCGGGAGTGGAGAGACGGCGATACGTAAACAGTGGAGTGGGAAGAGTGGTGGTAAGGACGGGAATGAGACGGTCATCGTATTGCTGGGACGGCCAGATGCTTGCCTTTCAAACTGGAAAGAGGTTTGTTTTGATCCTTTTTAGGCCAGTCAAATTGGACATCGAAACCCTCCAATTAGTCTCGCCAGCTTCCGATCGCGATAAAACGCATTGTTTTACGCCGCTGGAAGAGGATATTTTTTTCTTCGATAAGTTAACGAGGAATTACGAAAGTTGTTGACAATATTGTAAAAATAAAACGCGACTTGGTACGGTTTTTCGCAAATATCTCGAGTACCAAGCGAGATAGGGTCTGAAACTATACGTACCTTTTTTGTAGAGCGGAAAATTGTCTACAACAATGGTTCAATGAATATTTATCGTGAAGTCGGTCGTTTGGATGCCATGCCCCGCGAAACTCCGGAAACCGCGTCCCAAAAATACTTGATTTTGTTATATTTGTTTCACGTTGCTACAACCATTTTTTTTCAGTCATTCAAAATGGTATTAAAAATCCGAAAAAAATCATGCGGCATCTAAGAACTTCAACGAATACTTTCGCACGATGCCAATCGATTTGTCAGACCTTATTTCTTGTTAATTTTGCAGTTGTGTAAACAATGGAAAAATTCACATCAACGTTAGCTTTAAGTTTTTCGCTCTTTTCGGGTCTTAGGATTCGCCTGAGACAAATCTAATCATATCAATATTGCGTGGCGTGAAATTTGTCGCATAAAAGGAATCTTGCATTTTTTCGATACGACGAACGATGATTTTTTTATTGACCCGCAAAGTTATTCGATATTCAGCACAGGTCGGATGAAGCTTGTTTTACAATACAATAGTTTTACATAGCCAATCTTTCACAGTCGTTATTTATTTGGAGGGTTAACTCACGAAATTGCTCCAATATGATTGGCCTATTTTTGTATTTTTTTTTGCCTATCCACAGCTATATTATATGTATAACTGAAGTGATTCGGTACTGTCGATCAAAAACTTAAAAATCGAAGCGGGATGACGGAGAACGAATTTTTCAAACTGCCAATTCCCATTATTTGACGATGAAGGTAATATAAGAAAGCGTGAGTCTTAAACCGGAGACGGAACATGAAAATTTTTGCAGAATTATTAATGACGGGTTTTCTCTAGTTCCCCTGTGACCCGATAGGGAGGGGAGACGATATATTGGTAAAATGAGGGATCGAGAGCAATCTGGAATAGGTTAAATTGGGATAAGGATGAAAACTACAAAATTAACGGGTTTTCTTCACTTTCCCCGTGACCCGGTAGGGAGGGGAGACGATACATCAGGATAAAGAGGCCCCAAGAGCAATCTGGGGGATGTTCAATTGGAATAAGGGTGAGAATTGTTAAATTACAGGCTTTCTTTACTTTCTTCGTGACCTGACAGGGAAATGACGTATATTGGTGAGGGTTTTTCCGCGGTTTCCCTGTGCCTTCGATAAGAATACGAAACAGTAGAAGGGGAGGGATAGTTCATAGATTGAAAAGTTGAGGTGAAAGCCGATGACGTTAATGAAAAAGTGTTTTGACACTATAAAATGTGCACCTATGATGATTCATAGCTGTATTAAACGTCAAACAAGCATTTAAGGACATAGACATTTTTTTAGATTATACAATTGAATTAACTATCGAAGATGGGAATTGGCGTTTGAAACCCCAATGCAGTGTTTTCACCAACGCGAAAGGCACGTGTTATACGATTTTCAAAAAGACACATCTATCCTCTGTCAGGTTAAACGTGTAATAAAAATTTTCTTTTGCAATCATGACTCTCGTGTAATTCCTAAACGCGGGACTTATAACAGCCTCCCTTCTGGGTCACTCGCGTTGTGTGATCGTCATAAGAATACCAATTGCAAAGGCAAATTTGCAATTGCAATGATAGGCAATAAGCATTGACAAAGAGTCGTAACAGAAAAGACGCGAATATTAAATCAGCAGCGTTTTGATCAGTGGCGAAGGAAAGATAAAAGAGAGAAAAAAAATCGTTTATGATTTATTGCAGATGGTGCACTCTAACGTCGTTCCTGACGTCGACTAATGGGGTAAGTTTGCCATAATCTTAAATTAAATAAAGAAAAACAATTGATTGTTTTCTCGAGATGTTACTAAATTCGGAATAATTGAATTGACTAATAAAAGTGCCTCCAAGAATCCTCGTACATATTATTACAAATAATTTCAGTAGAGCACGAGGTTTCGTTGGAATGCATGCATTAAAATAACCATCATCGATATCTATAATTTTTTACATTTTTTAAATGAATATTGTGCTATAGGTATAGTTAAAGAAAAAATGATCAAAAGTATAATGCCAGAGTTCAAACTTCGACAGAAGTGTGAGTTTAAATTACCGAAGGAAACGTTTATGTTGAGAAAAAATACGACTCAGTCGATAAGCGAGGGTTCTTACTTACCGACAATTTTTTGTTCTGCCTAATTGTGGCAAGAATAATGTCGACGTTTTCGTGCCATGATTCTCCATTGACTGTACAAATTTCATTGAATTCCGTTCGATAATCCGCGAGATACGTACGTTTAAACTTTCGAGGTGGGCACGCATCGGCGTTTTTGTTTACGACGACCATTTGCCTTCTCCGTAACGCCGCGTCACCTCTATCGCGTTGAATATTTTCCTAAATGATGAAACCTGAACCCTCTTTCTAAAAATATTTTATCGCCCAAAAATTGTCAAAGCAAAACGTCCTCTGTGTTGAAACGAATGAATGAGATTCACTGTCAGGCAGTTTTACATAATCACATGTAGAGTCGATACGGTATCCAAGTGATTTCAAATAAACATGATGGTCCGCTCATCTCTTATTCGTCTCGTGTTTTCGTATTCATCCTCGTTCGCGAGAGAGCAGGGGCAATGCGCGAATTGATAAGCAAATTTTGAGGTTATATACGAAAACTCGAGCGTTTGTTATCGGTGAAATCTTCTTCGTGGCTGGATGTAACAGGGATTTGATGTTGAATCGTTGAATTTCCACAGGGCGGATGATAGATTAGATCGTAATTAGAATCGCAGTTTGCTGTCTCGGGAACGAGCACACGTGTTTTCATATCGATAATTCGAATCACGCAAACGCTCGAGCCACGGCGTCGTGGTTCTCAACTCAGTCCAACGAAATCTTCTTTTTCAAATCACTTCTTTTTGTTGTACTGGTTTTTTTTTTTAAATTGTTTTTGCACGCTCGACTTTCTTTTATCGAATGCTGGCGCGTTCGAAGTGCCAGGACAACTTTCCAGCACACACGCGAACTCGTCCTGTCAACCGTCGGACTCTTTTTTTGCTTCCGTGTTCGTGACATGGCTGTTCGAAATTTGCGTTTCAACGTTTAATCGTTGTCGGTGTTTAAATTGTACCAACGATTGTTTGGAAAAGACATATGGAGGGTAATATGGAGAGGTTGGAAAAAGTTTGTAAACTTATGTCAGACTGCGAGATTTCATGGAAAATTTTTTTGTCGCAAAGCTCCAGCAACGATTTCTCGGTTCAAAAGGGACATCATGCTGTGCATAGTCTTCGCTATGTTTCGATAATTCGTGGCGATAAGAAATTCCATGTAAACGAAGAGAGAACTTGCTGGTATGAAATAATCTGCTGTGTCAATTATGGGTTATATTATCTCGTGTTGTCGACGAGTTTAACTTGAATTACGTGCCTACCCGAGTGGCTCGTGTCTAGTTATAATGAATCGAATGAAAAAGAAACGAGGCTAATGATGAAGACAAATGATCCAAACTCTTCGAAGCCTACGATTACTTCACGCCGGTGGTCCCATGTGCGCTTTGTAAAAATGAAATCAGTTGACGTCTAAATACACGCAAGTGGCCCTAATTATACTTGCATTTATTTTAAAGAGATCTAATTTTGATTTATCGTTCATAAACGTACGAATGTCGATATAAAAAAAAACATTCTCGTTTCGTTATTTCCCATTTACGTTTCTTGAAATATTTTTTAACGATTGTTTTTGCCGCTACGATCTGATGATTGATTATCGAATGATAAAGTATCACAATTATTCTTATTTGCTAGAAATTACGAGTACATTTCATTGTTTGAACGGGGTGATCGGTGCACGCCTCCCCATAAAAATGCTATACGCATATTACGAGTATTGTTAACGAACTGTTTTTGGCTCTACAGTCTCTCGATATAGATTCCAAGCACATAATATATCGATAATTTCGATTCATCCAAAATTACGGTTACTTTTCATTGTTAGAAGGGTGGGATCGGTGCACGCCTCCCTGCAAAGACGACATACGACAAACTACGAGCGGCTAACGTTATAAAATAATATGATCGGACATATTCTTATGAGAAACTCGATATATTCTTCATCGATAAACAACACTGAAGATTTTTCATTGTTGTTCGAATATTAACCCAACTGAACCCATTAAACTTGTGGTTATTCAACAAAGTAGAGAATGGACTGTGTTACAAATGCACTAATACTGAATTGGCCCGCTCAGCAACGAATAATAATGGGTCAACGATCGTATGACCTAATTCACCGTGAATATAATTAATATATGGTAGCCGGTGGTGGTAATCCTCGCTATAATCCATGGAAACGTTGCTCACAGCGGTCGGGGTTCTCGCATTTTCGCTCGTTCGTCTCCTGCACCAAATTCTAATTCTGTTCTAATCTGATTCCGGGAACACGTCGGCTTTTCTCCGTTTTAACGTTTTCGTTGCGGCGTATATGTGCCGTCAGTAACGGTGAGCAATCGCGCGTGTACCGCTCAGGATTACGGGAAGAATTGTACATGCGAAATTTAAATTTATGAGAAAATTATCTGACTCTTTTTCTTGATTTAATCTCTTATCACAACGCATTATCGCGCCGTGTCTATGAGATCTTATTAATTTTAAGATCAAATTGAATGTTATAGGGTTGAAAAAAACTGTTTAAAGGACACAACAGAAATGTATGGAGTGACCGAACTGACTGATTTGTTTTTTTCTTTTCTTTTTCGGTCACGACCTCTTCTCGGCCTAGATCGCACTTGGCCCAGGTTGACCCTGGTTCGAACTCTCGCGAACCGCCCGCCGATGTTGCTGCTGGCTGCATCGATTTCGTGAATTCGCGGCGAACCGCGTCAGCTCGGAAATATTCCAAAAAATATACATTTGAAATGATATATTATTTTCTAATTTTAGATTTTTACCTGGAATTTCGAAAGTTTGAAAGCAAATTTGTCGATTCATCATTGTCTGAAAACGTATTGAGAGAGGAGAAGAAAAAAAACAACGTAACCCTTCGTTTTTCGGAAATGTAAAAATATCGAAATTTCAAAACGTAATAACTCTCGTCCCGTTCGTCGAATTGAGATCGATAGGGGGTGTTTTGAAAACGTCGAACGTAGACTTAGAGAATGACACTTGATTCATCCCGATAACCCAATTTTTTATGGCCGCTAAAGCACTTTGAAAATTGCCGAATGAACGCAGGACGAATTCGCGAGTATCGGTAGTCGAACTTTGAGAATTCGTGAAAAATTCAAAAGCATCAAATAACTCAACGAATCGCACGTCATTCCCAAAGTCCGAAAGCTCACAAAGAGAATGAGTTCGGAATTGAGTGACAACGGTGACCGGGATAAAAAATGTCCAACTGTTTTGACGAATATATTTTTCAAAATATAAATTTTCTACGGAAATGTGATTTTTTTTTAGTGAATTATTGAAGAAAATTGTTGATTTTTGTTTTCATAAATTCGAAAATCTGATAGCGAGTCACCATGTATTCGATAAATGAAAGGAAAAACAATTTAGTCCACGAGGATTCGATGCGTCAATTGACGTCTGTCTCGACGCCTTTGCATACGGTAGATCGTGTACATATATACACACACGATGAATTCGACGAAAATGGCCTCTCGGTGAAAATAGAACGTTGATCTGCTACAGAGAGTAAGAGAAGGAGAGAGAGAGAGAAAGAGTGAAAGAGAAAGAGAAAGGGAGAGAGAAGATCAGGGGAAAATCTTGCACGTTTCGAAACGGGGATGATGCAGTTGGCCTGGATAAAGGTCAGTGGCCGACCTAGCCCCCCAGCATGCCATAAAGCCCAGCCACCCATCGTGTATTGATTTTGTTAACCTTCTACACATTATACTTTGGTATGGCTCTAGCAACGCCTGTCGATGTTTCCAAGCTCGACATTTTCTCTTTGTTTTCCCATTAAACCTCTAACTGATTCACGGACCACGAAAAATCACTCTGAAAAGCTATCGAAGTCGTTGACAATCCGTCATCACACCGATATTCCCGATGAAGGTGCTTTTTGTTTAAATGAAAATGGTCCCAATGGTACCAGGTCGAAAATGCGGATGGTAACTAACCCAAAATGTACCTCGTTCAAAGATCTATTTTCTGACGACAGAATTCGTCACTTTTTTGTCGTCTAAATTTTTGCAATTTAGAAGGGAAAGCAACAAAAAAATGGTGGGAAAGTTTTACGCTCGTCACGACGATACAAAGACTTTTCTCTTCTTCGCTATTTTGCTTGCACTGTGTGCTCGCGTCGATGGCTTCGCGGTTGCGCGAAAATATACGAACTCGCACGGTTAGAATTCTAATTCGTTCGCCGGTATCTGTGCCATCGTGCGAATTGAATTGCAATCGATAAAAGAGGAGACGACGAGGAATCGATTATACGAGCCATTTCGATATTATACGAACAGAGTTCACCGGATGGATGAGAAGATAAAGTTACTTTTATCTTTTTACTCGTGAATATCTCGCGGGGATAGATATTTTTATTTTTATATTGTTTAATACTAATTTACGGAGAGTCTTGAAGGTAATTGATTTTTTGCAGATTTTTATTTACACCGGAAGACACGAAAAATGGCACTGTTCGCTCGAGGGCAATTGGGTACCCGAAATTTACGGCACTGGTCGTTCTTTAAATAACCGATAAATCGTGACGACAGACTGGAAAGATATATCTGGAAAGAGGCGTTTGGTCGGTCCTGTTACGTCCTAAATTTTTTAATACGTTTTCAGAATGATTGACATTGATATAACGTTTTCGCTCGAATTTTTAGTTTAAGCAAAGGTCCGATTATCGAAAGTTATTTTTCTACTATTTTTTGTTCAACTTAATTATCGCACGAATAAATTTTGCGAATTTTACTTGCCCCGAAAGGCATTAAAAATATGGCAATTCGACTGGGGGGAATTAGGGACACTAAATTTACGGCACTGACCGGCGTTAAATAACCTCAAAATCGCGATGGGACGGCGTGAAAAATAAATCCGTATAGGAGGCAATATTTATTCCCTGCTGTTCTCATTTCCTGCTGTCCCACATCCTCGCCGTTCTTTCTCTCATTCTTATTCCTATTTATACTTATCCGTATCTCCGCCATTTTTATTTGCCTTTTTTTTCATCATTCCCTGAAATGTTCAAAGTCCGCGGGCAAATATTTATCGATGCGCGCGAGAATCGCGACGATGCGACGTTGCGGGTATATGAGGAGAGAAATATGAAGAAAAGAAATTCAAGAAAAAGGTCATTGTCATAGAATGGGGATAGTGAGATGGCGCCACGAGACCGTTCAGGGCCGTGAGTTATAACGTACCGGTAAATGGTGTACGTATCATTTGTCATCCCTTCGCGATTGCGGACGGGACTTGTGCAAAACGTTATCCGCTCACTCGCGAAGTTTGCTAACTGCGCGCGCGATTTAATGCCGGGGATAATTACGACATCGAACAAACACGACGATGAAAAGGCCTTGGGCCTATTGAAGCGATATATAAAATAGTCGTTGAATGATGGAACAGGGAGAATAGGCTGTGGCGATCATCCTAAGAGAATACGAAAGGTCTCTGTTACCGGCGAATTTCGATCGCAATCTTCAGCAAATTGTATAAGTTGCAGTTGAACGATGAATTATTTATCTTAATGTTGATAATAATCTTTTTCAAACTAACTAATTCTGTGCGAGATTATAATTTATAAGAGTTTGGGCGCAATGCATCCCTCGAATGAGATTTAACACTCACTTTTATATGTAATCGAAATATCGAAATATCGAAATATCGAAATATCGAAATATCGAAATATCGAAATATCGAAATATCGAAATATCGAAATATCGAAATATCGAAATATCGAAATATCGAAATATCGAAATATCGAAATATCGAAATATCGAAATATCGAAATATCGAAATATCGAAATATCGAAATATCGAAATATCGAAATATCGAAATATCGAAATATCGAAATATCGAAATATCGAAATATCGACATATCGAAATATCGAAATATCGAAATATCGAAATATCGAAATATCGAAATATCGAAATATCGAAATATCGAAATATCGAAATATCGAAATATCGAAATATCGAAATATCGAAATATCGAAATATCGAAATATCGAAATATCGAAATATCGAAATATCGAAATATCGAAATATCGAAATATCGAAATATCGAACTATCGAAATATCAACCGTTCAAAATATACGAACCCTCGATGTTTAAAAATCGATTTATATAATTTAATCGTTGAACTGGGGGTTAGTTTATTCGTTCTGTTTTTTTTTCCTATATCAACGTAATCAAATTGAACGAAGGATATCGCGTTGATATACCCGTACAATTCTATTGTCCAACGACCTGTGAATACTTTGGACGCAGGCCAGTCGACAGCGTTCATAAATAATTGTCAACCCGTCTCCCATTATTCTATCCATCGATTAAGTTGGTTAAAAAAAAATCGGTGACGCACTGAACGAAAAAGAGATAACCTAAAAAATCAATGTTGAAAAAAATCCCTTCCAGATCAAAATAAACTACGATTGGAGATCCGGCCATTATAGTCGAGCCAGAAGAACAGAAGGCAACGATACACGTGGAAAAGGCGGAAGAGAAAATTGTGACAAAAAAAAATAAATCTCGCTTCCTCGTGACGTGACGGGATTGTGGCTAGAAGATGCGAAGAGACTCGAGTGAAGCGGAACGGAAAAGTAGAGGCAGAAAGGATGCCAAACAGAAGAGAAGAAGAAGAGGAGGAAGATGGGAAAAAATGAAAGAAGAAAGCTTTTGCAATAGCCACAGAACCTCTCACTGAGCCTGGTGGTGTTTTGTTATGTGCTGGCTGGTCGAGCCCCTTGTGGAATGAGGAAGTCTTTCGCAGGCACGAGGGAGAGACTGAAGACGACGTCGAAAGAATACTAAAGTCTGGGTTACTAGTCGCGAGATGATGTTTCCTCGCTACGACTCTCTTCGTTCTTCGCGCATATAAACAATTTCCTTTTATTCTTTTCTTTCTCTTTTTTTTTCTTCGACCACCGACGACACTTCGAGCAACGGGCAAATACGATTCTGTGCGAATGTCATTTCTGTTTTGCCTCTTCGTCCGATACTGCGGTGACACTCGATAATTTTCCGCTCGGCGGACGAGACACTGTTGAATGATAAAAATCGTTTTGCAAACGAAAGAAGAAAAAAATTCAGTTTTATACTACATGGGGACGTTTCCCCCTGCCCCGAGATTAAACTAAAACGACAAATTCCGTATGATGAACCAATGACGAGGCATTATAAAGTCTTTCGGATCACTTCCGGTTTTGTCGGAAGTCCGCGTGGTGTTTCTATTCCACGTTCTCGTATTTACGGAAACGAGAGTCCGGAAAATTTTCAACATGAGTAACCCTAGATACAGAAAATAATGCACCATGTATGTCATATTATCGAAGTGTTACGAGTTCACTCGACAACGATAACACAAGAGCTCGCTCTCACGAGAATTTTCCAACAAGTATAATTGTCGTTAGGGTCATTAATGGACGCTTGACTCCGGTCATCGTCTCGAACCAGAACTCTCGCTACTTTTTAGTAATAGAAAAAAACTTTGAATACCCTATATACATTGAATATTTTTGAATACTTGGAATACTCGGAATACTTTGAATACTTTGAATACTTTGAATACTTTGAATACTTTGAATACTTTGAATACTTTGAATACTTTGAATACTTTGAATACTTTGAATACTTTGAATACTTTGAATACTTTGAATACTTTGAATACTTTGAATACTTTGAATACTTTGAATACTTTGAATACTTTGAATACTTTGAATACTTTGAATACTTTGAATACTTTGAATACTTTGAATGCTTTTAATGCTTTGAATACTTTGAATACTGTGAATACTTTGAATACTTTGAATACTTTGAATACTTTGAATACTTTGAATACTTTGAATACTTTGAATACTTTGAATACTTTGAATACTTTGAATACTTTGAATACGTTGAATACTTTGAATACTTTGAATACTTTGAATACTTTGAATACTTTGAATACTTTGAATACTTTGAATACTTTGAATACTTTGAATACTTTGAATACTTTGAATACTTTGAATACTTTGAATACTTTGAATACTTTGAATACTTTGAATACTTTGAATACTTTGAATACTTTGAATACTTTGAATACTTTGAATACTTTGAATACTTTGAATACTTTGAATACTTCAAACACTTCGAATTACTTTTTTTGTGTTTTGTATATTTAGAGTACTATGAGTACTTTGAATACTTGTACAATTTTCAATGATCGATCAGCCCACCATGAAATTACTATACAACGATTGAGTCCGCGCTAAAGCGCTGTGTCAAATTTATTCCATTCCATCTCGTACGAGAATTCGGATACGTGCCACGATGGTATATTAACAAAACCCTCGTGACACCCCGGCACACACATGTATACATATGTCAATTTTAAGGGGCCACTGACGATGTCATTGCGCACTCTGGTATCAATTACAGTCGTGACATTGTAGCTTTGACCCACGATGCTCAATCACCACAACGGGAATTTCGTTTTTTTTCATCCTTCTTCTCGTCGACGTCCATCTGTCATCTCATTTTTATTTGAACGTGCTTTGTTTGATATTTCGTCGTCGTCGTTTTGTTTTTTCCCCGACGAATCGGCCTCGAGGGACAAGCAGGTGAAATGCGAAGTTCAGATCCGCCCTTGGCCCTGCCGTGGCTTCTTCTTCGTCGAGACATTGTATCGCCGCGTCTCTCACTGATTTCGCCTTGTTAAATCGGATTGTGCTTCAATTTGAAGGTCCACCGAATTTTCCCCCACCCGACATCCTCTCCAATTTCTCGCTCTCTCTCTCTCTCACCCCATCTATCTCATTGGTGTTGACTAGATGGGATCTTGGTGCAAAATAAAACGTCACTAACCAGCCATAACTTGGCCTGAATAGTTCTTGGACAAATCGTTCCGTTACAATAATCATAATATTATCGTAAAAAAAAACAATTCATGCTCTTCTTTTTCCATCACTCTTTTTTTTTGTTCCTCTGATCTTGTGACATTGACCCAGTGGTTGAGCTTTGTAAAAGGCTGCAAGGCAGCGTGGAGTGAAATATATATATACTTTTTTTTTTACTGATCGATTCAATTTTTATTCGTCAACAAATTCGTTGTCCTTGACGTAAAATTCGTCACGATGACGTCGATAAATTCAAATAATTTCATAACATTTTTTAACATCTTCCTAATAATAGTAATAAGTTAGGTATTCATTTTGAATTCCTGAAAAAACATAAATGTGTATGAAAATAAAACGAAAAAATCAACGAACTAAATTGATCAATGAATAAATTAAATTATTAATGGGAATTTATTGTGCCAATAATTTGTTTATCACGATTAATAAATTAATAACAGAGGACCAATCTCGAAATTTCTTCTTTTTTTTTCGACCATCGGGTGTGGCTGCGTAGGAACGAGGATTTTGCGGGGGTGTAGAAAAATGGGAAAAGAGGGAAGAATGCGTAAATCGATCGTTACCCTCTTTGTTCGCCGCTGCGTAGTGTATCCCGCGTGTGCCGACCGTCGATGGCCATCTTTTTTTTTTCAATTTCAGTCGAAGAATGAACTTTTATTAATGGAAAAAAGAATTATAATCTAATTTTTGTTCGTTTTTTGTTCAGTTTACATTAAATGTCAAACGAACAAATTGTCGTGTTGTTCAATTCAGCAAATTCGTCAACATTGATAATCGAGTTTTCAATTATTCCGTTTTATTTGTTAATAACTTCATGTTTTCCTTTCATTCGCAAAGCTTAAAAGGGGAAACAGGGTTAGGACAGCGTTTTCTCAATGATTTTCATGAATTTTTTTATAGTTTAAAAAATAAATATAATTTATTGAAACTTTGAGAATATTTTATACATATATTTAAGTATATACTATAAAATTTTTGAAGAATTTCCTTGAAAAACACCGAAGACATTAGCGAACCCATATTGCAGGTCACAATCAGACTCAGCATTTTGCGTACATTCTGGAAGCCGCAATTTTCATCTGAAATCAAACGAGGGTTGAAATTTACTTTTATCACGTGTCTCTCTTCTACATGAACCTAAATGCTATCAAAAAAATAGAAAATTAAATTTTTTACAGGGGTCAAAACAAAAAAGCATGATTTTTTGCCATTTTTTACAACTTTATTTGCAAAAAAAAATTATTTTAAATAATGATAATATTCCGATTTTAGGTTCATATAGAGCGCAATATGAAGAAAGTGACTGCTAATTTTCCAAACGATTGGTTGAAAACTTTTCGAAGTAGCGTGTACGCAAGTAAAAAAAAAGTCGTTTTCAGAAAAACGCGTTTGAAAAAATAGTACCAAGAAAAACAAAGTCAAGGCAGTCATACATTTTCTTCGGCGTTTTTCAAGGAAATCCTTCAATAATTTTATAGTATATACTTAAATATATGTCTAAAATATTCTCAAAGTTCCAATAAGTTATATTCATTTTTATACTATAAAAAAATTCATGAAAATCATTGAGAAAATGCTGTCCTAACCCTATTTCCCCCCTTAATGGCTTATAACAATAGAACGAGTCGGAATTTTCATTTAAAATTTTGGTAACATATTTTCAATAGTCTTACTAACAATTTATGAAATTAAAACAAAATCGATTTTTTCAACCGTCTAACCCTATTTCCCCCTTAACATCATTAATGACAATCTGTGAATAACGAAACGAAACGTTAAAGCGATGATTTTTTTCCAACAACTTATTTTTTTTTGTCAGAAAAAAAAAGTACAACGAAAGGAAATTAATAAAATAAAAAATAAAATGTAATCGATTAAGATTAATTTTTTTTTAACCAGAAAAAAAATTAATCTCAATCTTAATTAATCTTAATTGAGATTAATTTTTTTTCTAACCAAAAAAAAACAATTAATCTTAATCGGGTAGATTTTATTTTTTATTTTATTACTTTTTTTTCCAGAGTGCAACGAAAAAAAAATATTTTATTTTTTTTTTTCGTTGCAATCTTTTAATTTTGGGAACATATTTTTCAATAGTTTCACTAACAATTTATGAAATTTAAAAAAAATTGATTTTATGAACCGTCTAACCCTATTTCCCCCCTTAAGGTAGTAGTCTGGTAACTTAAGCCGATTTTCATGTCTTTTTTGGAGGGCGTTTTTTTGTAGGAAAATAAAAATGAATCGTTTTGGATATTAAGGATGTTTTTATTTACATATTAAAGATACAAAAAAAAATTTGTTGAAAAAATTTAATAGTTTATTATTATTATTATTGATCGAAGTTGGCACCTCGAAAAAAAAGCGCGTGGGACTTTGGGAAAAAAAAAGTTTTTTTTCCAAAGTCCGCCATTTTGTTATTTATCCATGAAATTTAACTTCAGTAGTTCCGACCAGAATGGCATGTCTATAGATTAAGAATTATAAAGAATTTTCTATTTCAGATAACATCAAGAGCCAAAATCACCGGGACCACCCACGCGCTTTTTTTTCGAGGTGCCAACTATCAATAATAATAATAATAATAAACTATTAAATTTTTTCAAACAAATTTTTTTTTGTATCTTCAATATGTAAATAAAAACATCCTAAGTATCCAAAACGATTCATTTCTATTTTCCTACAAAAAAACGCCCTCCAAAAAAGACATGAACATCGGCTTAAGTTACCAGACTACTACCTTAAAGTAATAAAATAAGAAAATAAAATCTAATCGATTAGATTTTATTTTTTATGTTATTATTATTATTTTTTTTTTCGTTGCACTCTCGTGTAAACGCGCATCGATGCGCAATTGAACTATTGACACAGCGACCAAATATTTCGACCTCAACGGTGCTCCCGTCGCCCGCGAATTAAACCACGTTTCAAGATTTCATTTTTTGTTTTTACTTTTGCTTTTTTTTCCACGTCGTATACTACGTCGTCGTCGTCGTCGTCGTCGTCATCATCGTCAATATTCCTTTGTCTCGACTTTTATTTTGTTATGTTTTTTTTTTTTTTCGTTTTTTTTTATGCATCTCGAATTTAATCGGAGAAGGCGGTCATTCTATAGTATATTATATATGCAGACACGAGGGAGCTCGAGGGGGATGGAGGAAAAAAAGAGTGTGTGTGTGTGTGTGTCTGTCCGTTAGAGAGAGAGAATTTTGGGGGTGACGAAAGTGCAGTATTCAATGCGTTGGCAGCAGCCTCCCGTCTAGACAGCCCGTGACGTCACGAGACAAGGTCGAATGCAATTATTTTTCATGGTTGGGGGGACAAAAAAGTCCCAGGGGGTTGAACAAGAAAAATTTACGTAATTTTTTTTTTATTATGAAAAATATAAAACGATAAGGTTCGCGTAATAATAATAATAATAATAATAATAATAATGACAGATAATTAGTGAGGAAATAAAAAAATATTGTACGAGAGAAAAAAATTAATTCATCGAATTTTTTTTTCTTCATTATCTCGAAGTAATGGGTTTTTTTAATTGTTTTTTTTATTTACAAAATTCAATTGTATGACGTTCTTTCAGTCTTTGATTTTTTTTTTTTGGTTCTCGTTTATCTTAGACAGGGAGCTTTGTTTATCGACCGACGCTGCCGAGGATGAGTTTTGTCGGAGAGAGAGAAAGAGAGAGAGAGAGAGAATTAGATTAATTGCTCTTATCGCAAGAGTATTATCAATCGTTTAAAATGTACGTCAACTCGTGATTATTGCGAGAGACGTTTTATGATTATGTGGCCCAATTATTATTCAACGGCCATTAATCGGTGACCCATTGTACTTTTGTACCTATCGCGATACACGTTATTTATTTATTTATTTATTTATTTATTTATTTATTTATTTATTTATTTATTTATTTATTTATTTATTTATTTATTTATTTATTTATTTATTTATTTATTTATTTATTTATTTATTTATTTATTTATTTATTTATTTATTTATTTATTTATTTATTTATTTATTTATTTATTTATTTATTTATTTATTTATTTATTTATTTATTTATTTATTTATTTATTTATTTATTTATTTATTTATTTATTTATTTATTTATTTATTTATTTATTTATTTATTTATTTATTTATTTATTTATTTATTTATTTATTTATTTATTTATTTATTTATTTATTTATTTATTTATTTATTTATTTATTTATTTATTTATTTATTTATTTATTTATTTATTTATTTATTTATTTATTTATTTATTTACTTATCATCATTATTATTATTGTTATGGTGATATTTAATTTTAGTTATTGAAAATAAATCTATATACTCATTTTATATTAAAGTTTATCACCGTAACAATCTCCATGATTATAAACGACCAGATATAAAATGATTCATTAAAAATTGTTGTAACGTCGTTTCTCCGGGGCGCGGTGACTTGAATTTGTGCTTATTATTTTCGTGACCATTGAAGCTTCAAAATCTCGTTTGATTGATGGTTCTACGATTTTTTCGAATATTTTTCACCATTTTTCAAACGTGTACCACGAATTTTTGTTTTAAATTTTTTCATTGTACCGAAAATTCGACGATATTCAAAGTGCCTCCCTTAAGGGGGAAATAGGGTTAGGACAGCGTTTTCTCAATGATTTTCATGAATTTTTTTATAGTATAAAAAATGAATATAATTTATTGAAACTTTGTGAATATTTTAAACATATACTTAAGTATATACTCTAAAATTTTTGAAGAATTTCCTTGAAAAACACCGAAGATATTAGCGACCCCATATTGCAGGTCACAATCAGACTCACCATTTTGCGTACATTCTGGAAGCCGCAATTTTCATCTGAAATCTAACGAGGTTGGAATTTACTTTCATTATATGTCTCTCTTCTATATGAACCTAAATGCTATCAAAAAAATAGAAAATTGAATTTTTTACAGGGGTCAAAACAAAGAAACATGATTTTTTGCCATTTTTTACAACTTTATTTGCAAAAAAAAAATATTTCAAATAATGCTAATATTCTGATTTTAGGTTCATATAGAGCGCAATACTATGAAGAAAGTAACTGCCAATTTTCAAAACGATTGGTTGAAAACTTTTCAAACTAGCGTGTACGCAAGTTAAAAAAAAATTGTTTTCAGAAAAACGCGTTTGAAAAAATACCGTACCTGAGTGACCGCTCGGTTATACACGTGGCGCGCTCGGGGCCTGAAGGAGAGCTACTTACTTTAATGGCTTATAACAATAGAACGAGTCGGAATTTTCATTTAAAATTTTGGGAACATATTTTTCAATAGTTTTACTAACAATTTATGAAATAAAAAAAAAATCAATTTTTTGAACCGTCTAACCCTATTTCCACCCTTAACGGTAGAAAAAGTTGAGATATCGGGATGATTCTAGTGTCGTCCCCTGAATCTGTTCGCGGGCTATTCAAAACACACCCTATCGGCCTAAATCGGTCGAACCGATGAGAAGTTACCTCAGTTTGAAATTTTTACATCTTTTTGTTTTAAAAAAAATGGAAAAAATTTGTTTCCTCTTCTAACGTGTTTTCGGACCTTGCGGAACGGAAATTTCCCGCTGATCACGAATCAGCCGGAGTTTTTGTCGATAAATCAAGAGCTTCGAATGACAATTCAAAAAATACAAAACCTACCACTTTCAGCGATCAATGTCATCTTTAATTCAATGGCGTCTTACGAGTTTTGCCGAGACGCAAAAAAAAGAAGGTAAAATCGAGGATTGATAGAGACAAAATGGACGAAGCATGTGGCAAATCACGCTGATACGAAGCGGAACGCTTGCGCGATAAAATCGAATTTTTATTCGCGATCCCGAAAGACGGATAAGAGGCAGTCTAGTGATTCAGCGAGTTCATCGACTTTTTGAACTCTTCTTGCTTCTTTTTTCATTTTCTCCTTCGAAAGCCCAAATCTTCAAGATTCTCGATAAAACATCGGTTTTTTCTTCTTGTAATTCGATTTCGAATGTGAAAAAAAATCCCAAAGCAAAGAAAACATTTTTTTTTTAATTTAAAAATCCGAACTTGTGCAATTTTTCATACGTTGAGCTAAAAATTTAATCCGTTACGGTGTGGACACATTGTGAAAAAAAATTATGCAACTGGCCACGTTTACATTAGAAATTCAATTTTTTTTAAGCATTAAAAAAAACGTAAACGTAAACGAGGAAGCAAAAAAAATACTAAAAAGGAATATCTAATTGTGGCAACAGTCGCGTGCCCTCACCGCCGTCCGTTTTTCCCCTAACGCCAAATTACGTTCTCTTTATAATATATTTTGGTCAGTCGCGTTTCCAAGAAGTCCAATTACGGTTAAATTAGTTAATTATGTAATGGGAAGTTGACGCGGGGGTTGGGCGGGGTGAACAATGCACTCTGGTCGCGGGCATTGTCGTAATTAGATTGGAATCTCGGTCTTTCATTTCTTCGTTCCGCTGACTTTGTCCGCCCGGACAAATTGGTCATTCCGCATGTACATCGACGTTCAAGAATTTTTAAAGATCCACCAACATCCACCTTATTTTTTTCCCTCCTCACGGAGGAAGCTTTATTTACAGGAAAAAAATAAATTAAATCCTGCCTTTAACGTCAATGTGTTGAAAATATTTCGAAACATCGAAAAATGACATTTAAAAGAATGTCCGAACGTACGTGGTGAAAGAAAAAATGAAACCGAAACGACGCAATGATTTTATGAAATTTCGAACTGTGAAATTTGCGACAGTTTTTTTTTTCGCGAAATTTCACACAAAGCTCAAAGCTTCAGCGACGAGGATGCCAAAATTGAAAGAATTATCGTGATTTCTAGAGAAATATATAGCGGTTTGAAATTTGGCCGAGAGAGGTCAGGATTTGAAATGGTAATTTCCAATATGACGCGCCATGCTTAAGTTAGTAGTCTGGTAACTTGAGCCGATTTTCATGTCTTTTTTGGAGGGCGTTTTTTTGTAGGAAAATAAAAATCAATCGTTTTGAATATTTGGGATGTTTTTATTTACATATTAAAGATACAAAAAAAAAATTTGTTGAAAAAATGTAATAGTTTATTATTATTGATCGAAGTTGGCACCTCGAAGTTGGCAGCCCGGGTCCTAACTTTTTTTTCTATCGAACCGATTGCTTTCAAATTTTAACAGGCTACTCTATACACTTATAGTTATCGTCGGAACTACCGAGAAATTTTTTCACCCCTAACTTTTTATTTTACAACCCTTTCTTTTCTAAAATAAAAGGACTTTTTTTTTCCAAAGTCCGCCATTTTGTTATTTATCCATGAAATTTAACTTCAGTAGTTCCGACCAGAATCACATGTCTATAGATTAAGAATTATCAAGAATTTTTTATTTCAGATAACATCAAGAGCCAAAATCACCGGGGCCACCCACGCGCTTTTTTTTCGAGGTGCCAACTTCGATCAATAATAATAATAATAATAAACTATTACATTTTTTCAAAACATTTTTGTTTGTATCTTTAATATGTAAATAAAAATATCCTAAATATCCAAAACGATTCATTTTTATTTTCCTACAAAAAAACGCCCTCCAAAAAAGACATGAAAATCGGCTTAAGTTACCAGACTACTACCTTACGGGGTGGGGAATAGGGTTAGACGGTTCAAAAAATCGATTTTTTTAAATTTCACAAATGGTTAGTAAAACTATTGAAAAATATGTTCTCAAAATTTTAAATGAAAATTCCTACTCGTTCTATTGTTATAAGATATTGAGGGGGGAAATAGGGTTAGGACAGCGTTTTCTCAATGATTTTCATGAATTTTTTTTTAGTATAAAAAATGAATATAATTTATTGTAACTTTGAGAATATTTTATACATATATTTAAGTATATACTATAACATTTTTGAAGAATTTCCTTGAAAAACACCGCAGATACTAGCGATCCCAGATTGCAGGTCACAATCAGATTCAGCATTTTGCTATTTTTTCAATCGCGTTTTTCTGAAAACGACTTTTTTTGAAATTGCGTACGCGCTAGTTTGAAACGTTTTCAACCAATCGTTTTGAAAATTGGCAGTTACTTTCTTCATAGTATTGCGCTCTATATGAACCTAAAACCGGAATATTATCATTATTTAAAATAATTTTTTTTGGCAAATAAAGTTGTAAAAAATGGCAAAAAATCATGCTTTTTTGTTTTGACCCCTGTAAAAAATTCAATTTTCTATTTTTTTGATAGCATTTAGGTTCATATAGAATAGAGACATATAATAAAAGTAAATTCCAACCCCGTTTGATTTCAGATGAAAATTGCGGCTTCCAGAATGTACGCAAAATGCTGAGTCTGATTGTGACCTGCGATATGGGCTCGCTAATATCTCCGGTGTTTTTCAAGAAAATTCTTCAAAAATTTTATAGTATATACTTAAATATATGTATAAAATATTCTCGAAGTTTCAATAAATTATATTCATTTCTTATACTATAAAAAAATGCATGAAAATCATTGAGAAAACGCTGTCCTAACCCTATTTCCTCCCTTAACCTCAAAATTCGAAAAAAACATTGCCCGCCACTCTAAGGCTAAATAAATGACCGCGACCAATAAACCATAACTTATAACTTCGATCTTTCACGTGATGCAATGTTAATAGATTTATAAGTTGTTATTTTTTCAGCAATTATGCAATTTCGATTGCGGCTTCTTGTTGTTTACGCGACACGAATAAAACGGTTTTTGATTTTTCGCACGGGCCGTAAGTCTCATACCCCTCGGACCGAAAATCGTTCATGTTCTACCGATTGTTATTTGTGATATTGTTGCTGGAATAAAACAGTACTTTTTATTTTTATCGTGATTAAAACGTGACGCATTCGCAAAGTGATCGTCGGGCATCGACTGGAAGAGAGTGGTTTCAAGTTTGGCCGCGAGAGGTCAGGTTGCTAAATGGTAATTCCCAATATACGTTCGTGGACAATATGGCGTCTCATTAAGTGGCGTACGACGAAGCGATACGGTCCATCGTCTTCTTCTACGTATATCTAACGACAAACAAATTAATTATACAATTCTCTATGACAATTCGTATCACTTTAAACCACTTCGACTATCTTTCGTATTAACCTCGTTAATCTTGCTGCTCGATCAATATTCTTGCACCAGAAATAATTGAACATTAATTAAAATGGCGAAAAAAAAATGTCCATCTACTCGGACGTATACTTTCGAATTGACAAAATAATAATTAAATTGGAAAAATATAATACGTTATTTTGACGAAAATGTAATACATTATTGAGGACTCGCATACCGCTGCACGCGCTAAGAACCGAGTAAATTTGAAAAATTATTATGAACGTTATATGTTGAGGAACAAATTAAATTGTTGATTTCACATTATTTACTAACTTTTCAACTGTAAGAAAAAAAAGAACAAAATTTTTCATCGGATATTAACATTATTTTCTACGGGTACAAATTGACTACTGATGAAAACTATCGCGTCTTCTTGTCGACATCATAACTCCACCAAAAATGATCCAATCTCCAAAAATAAAAAAGAATCTAGTAAAATAATGTAGTAATAATAGTGTGAGGGAGAGAATTTTTTTTTTTTCAAAAATCAAGAAATTACAGTATTTCAAACTTTAGTGTACAAATTTAAAAAAATAAATTAGTGTTTAATAATTTATAAAAAATTGTCCAACCAAAAAATTAAAAAAACCTCTCGTCAGACTATAGAGAAAATAATCATCAAGATTAAAAAAAAAAAAAAGTTAAAAAATATTGAAAATTTACTGAGTTATCTCGTTTTTAGACAGTGTCACTGTCTAAAAACAGAGAAAAATGTGTTTAAAGTTTCTAATAGTTTCATCCCAACCCGATGTCCGGTCACATTTGTTGCTATAACTCTGTACCAGAGTGGAATTTGCTCAAAAGTTTTTTTTTTTAATTCTTAAAAGTATAAAGAGCAAAAATCTGTAAAAAAAAATCGATTTTTCGAAATTTTCAGGGGTACGTGAGCGCTCAAACGATTGAAATGAATTAAAAATCATTGAATTCTTGGTTAAAACGAATACCCATTGAAATTTTAAATCAATAATTAATCGTTAATTATACAATTTTTTTGTTATTCGTTAATTATCGTGAAGTTTCTTTTTATATACGGTTAAATGATAACAACGTACACTTCGAATGTACAATAGAAACGAAGCGAGGAAAAATGTCGAGAAGTCTCGCAGCGAGAGAGAGAAAGAAAGCGCGAGGGTTGCAAGTGGATCTAATGTGGGCCAGACGATAACAATTATTCAGCGTTTCCTGGTACGTTATACGCAACGACGTTTAATTGATAAAGACACGCCGGCATTAAGGGGGGAAATAGGGTTAGGACAGCGTTTTCTCAATGATTTTCATGAAATTTTTTATATTATAAAAAATGAATATAATTTATGGAAACTTTGAGAATATTTTATACATATATTTAAGTATATACTATAAAATTTTTATACATATATTTAAATATATACTATAAAATATTAGCGACCCCATATTGCAGGTCACAATCAGACTCAGCATTTTGCGTACATTCTGGAAGCCGCAATTTTCATGTGAAATCAAACGAGGTTGGAATTTACTTTTATTATAAGTCTCTCTTCTATATGAATCTAAATGCTATAAAAAAAATAGAAATTTGAATTTTTTACAGGGGTCAAAACAAAAAAGCATGATTTTTTGACATTTTTACCACTTTTTTTGCAAAAAAAAAATTATTTTAAATAATGATAATATTCCGATTTTAGGTTCATATAGAGCGCAATACTGGGAAGAAAGTAACTGCCAATTTTCAAAACAATTGGTTGAAAACTTTTCAAACTAGCGTGTACGCAAGTTAAAAAAAAGTCGTTTTCAGAAAAACGCGTTTGAAAAAATAGTACCAAGAAAAACAAGCAATATGGGGTCGCTAATATTTTATAGTATATACTTAAATATATGTATAAAAATTTTATATTATATCCTTAAATATATGTATAAAATATTCTCAAAGTTTCAATAAATTATATTCATCTTTTATACTATAAAAAAGTTCATGAAAATCATTGAGAAAACGCTGTCTGGAAATAGGGTTATATTTCCCCTCTTAATGGCTTATACCAATAGAACGAGTCGGAATTTACATTTAAAATTTTGGGAACATATTTTTCAATCGTTTAACTAACAATTTATGAAATAAAAAAAAGTCGATTTTTTGAACCGTCTAACCCTATTTCCCCCCTCAAGGGAATAGGCCGCTCTAGAGGCCGAAAATATAGGTTTTTTGGGGGATTTTTTTCAGAAAAACTACAAAATAAAACGATTTTACAAAATAGTGTGTTTATCATACACATCAGTGACTGTATACAATAATTTTCTAGCGGGGTGTTTCCACCGGAAATTTGGCCTGGCGTCGGGAAGATTACTTTGTAGCGATGTATTTTAGAATAATCAATCAAACCCAACCTGATTATTGTACTGTAAATAATGCAGTTTTGTGCGCCACTTCAGTCACCTTTTTCCACCCACCCGCCAATCGGCCGATTTTTTTATACACTTGAAATATTCTCAACTTTGTTATCCCAAAGTGCCAGACCGACTATAATGTAATTTTCAATTATTTTTGATTCACCCTTTAAAAATCTAAGGGCACAAAAGCCACCCCCGTATGGTTGCCAGACTTTCGATTATGTTATTGTAACGCGAAGTCTCTTGTGGAAAATGATTGAAGATAGTTGTCGTGCGACGAAATGCTCGCACTCGTGAAAAACACGAGGAGTCGTGTGGAGAGCGTTAATGTTTCCCGATGGGTCTCTTCTTGAAGGGTGCCAACAACTGGACAGCGAGGCCCGGAAAACCTCGCCTATTATAGTCAAAATTGAGTCCGGACGCTTTTCTACTTAAGTTATTTTGATGGATTTGTGACGGACAGGTGGGAATGCTGATATCGGATAAGGGTTATTATTTCGGAGTGAAATTATCTATCTGTCGTTGTTAATCCGTGAGATGGTGTCCGTCATGTCATGTCGCGTGATCCGTGAGTGTTTGCTTTTATTTAAACAATGCCTCGTGGGGCAAAATGGCCCGGAACTCGGTTTGAGGTATCAGGCACGCAGAGAAACGAGTAGGTGTCGCGCGCCTACCGGCCGCCGCACCGGACGACGCGTTGCGCCGTACGAGTGTTGCCCGCCGTGCAGACAGGAGAGTCCACCTCCTGCGTCTCGTAGATGTCTGTGACGTGAGGCTCAGAAGCCGTCCCATCACAATAACGACAATGAATGATTTTTGTTTCACAAAATACTTTTAAAAACGAAACAAATAATTCATTAAAAATACTTTCACTGAATTATCGTTAACTGCGTTAAATCATGACTTAGCCAGTGACTTTTATGTCAATTTATATATTATTCTTTTCTTCCGTTCGAAATGATTCGATAGATAATTCGTTGATTCGGGGTAATCTGGATCGTTCTTCGCGCAACGACGCTCTGCATCTTGCAATTATTCGTGAACCACGCTTATCAAGCGTACCTAAATGTCGCGGTGATTATCGTAGTCGATTCGAACAACTAACCATCGCGAAAGTTCAAATTTCCGGATAAAGTTCCATCTTTCTTCTTACATGTACGAGGTCTGTTAAAAAAGTATCGCAAATTTTGAATTTCCGCGGGCTACGTACATTCGATTTTCGATTTTGTGGCGTTGGGTTGGTACTCATATCCCTCACTTACGCTGAAAAAATCGGCCATTTTGAACGTTTAGTTAATTGTTGCCAGCTGTTTTGGTTAGACGTGTTTTGGCTTGCTTCGATTTTTGCCAATTCCAAAAAATGGATCAAAGAATCCGTATCAAATTTTGAGTGAAAAACAAAATTAAATGGGCGGACGCATTCCGAATGTTGACTGTGGCATATGGTGAAGCTACCTTGGACCAAAGCAACATCTATCGGTGGTACAAAATGTTCTCAGAAGGCCGAGAAGATGCGAACAACGAAATGCGTTTCGGACGCCCGAGCACATCAAGAACAGACGAAAACATTGATGAAGCGAAGAAAATAATATTGAACAATCGTCGAATCACCGTTAGAGAAGTTGCCGAGGAACTAAACATATCGATTGGCTCGTGCTATTCGATTTTTACCAATGATTTGGGCATGAGACGGGTCGCCGCGAAATTCGTGCCAAAATTGCTCAATTTCGAAGAAAACAGTGTCACGTTAACGTTGCTAAGGAGCCGGTGGACTCGGTCCGCGACCACCCAAATTTACTCCAGAGGGTCATAACCGGTGACGAATCATGGGTTTATGGTCATGACGTGGAAACTAAAAGCTCAATCATCGCAATGGAAGCTACTTTTTTGGGATAGGCAAAAATCGAAGACCAGCCAAAACACGTCGAACCAAAACGGCTGTCGACAATTAACTAAACGTTCAAAATGGCCGATTTTTTCAGCACAACTGAGGGACACGAGTACCAACCTAACGCCCCAAAAAAATCGAAAATCGAATATACGTAGCCCGCGGAAATTCAAAATTTGCGATACTTTTTGAACAGACCTCGTACATTCCATTTTTTGTTCTTTCGTAAAATAAAGAAAAATAGCAAGACACTATTTAGCGAGTGTATTCATGAACGTTTTTAGGAATTGGAAAATGCAGCATAAATAGGATAAACCGAAAAGCCTCAAAAGCACTGGCCAATGAAATAAAAAAATTTTCGATTCTCCCGTCGATATATAAAACGATCTCATTGCTCCGTAGTTTAGTACAAAAACTTTGCGTGCGAGAAACCACGTATGCGGTATCCATAGGTGGGTAAAATAATGCGATGTCGAAACACGCATATTTTCTCGAGGGACCAAGACCTCCGTTGTCACTGTGTATTTTTCAATAAGTGTTTTACCACGCGATGCGATAATAACAAACAAAATGCCCTTCATTTTCATTGCGAATATTCTCGAGAAATTGGTCGCACGACAATAAATGTTCTCCATTCTCACTGTCCGATAAGAGACTTTGCCACGCGGTCACTATTTTTCTTTCGCGAGGTCAGAATGTTTTATCCCACTTGAATAAATACACGTGTATCCGCAAAACCCTTATCGGAATAAAAAAGTGAGAACGGAAAACGTACATTGCGAATATTCTCGAGAAATAAATTTTCAACGATCGTGTTGGTCCCTCGAGAATCTCGCAATTGCGGCCGACATCATTATCTTTTACATCTACGGAATATTATTCTGTATTTACCCACGGAAAAATAAATACGGAATTTTTTCTATACGGAAACGAACAACGTTACCCACTTTTTCTCACAACCGGACAATTCAGTGCATCGTTGGAAGTCGAAGTGTCCAGTTGACAAGAAGACTTCGATCCGAATTTCAGAACGTAAGTTCGACTTGAGGTCGCGATAAGTTTCCAGTCGAATTCCAGCACACTTTCGGCCTTGAGTGCTGACTATAGTGATTTTTGGGAGAAAAGTTCGTTTTTCTTTTAAATTATCTAACAATGTTCCTGACAACATGCCCGACTCGGTTTTAAAGTGTCACGATCTTCAGATTTTTCAAATGCTATAAATAAATGAATTGTTGTAAATGCAGAAGAAGAAAGACGTCCATCTATTTGAAGCCAAGTGCAATGTGTAGTGAAACGCGTGCATCTTCCTAATTTACTTGAATATTCGATAGAATTCTCAATTATAATGAAATTGATTTAAAATTGAATAGCACGCGCTATTTGCGAGCAAAACTGATCGAGAATTTAGAACAAGATTTACAGGAAAATAAGTAGAAGGGCAATCTGTATGTTGGCACTTGAGAAAAATTGTATCATTAGTGGAGTTTATAATGTACAAATGACGAGTCACGAATATCAGTCATTTAACGTTAGAGATTTCGAACTTGAGATTAAGGGCTGGAGTAAAATTCGAACGTACCTTGAATTTAAGTCCTCCTTAAGTTATAAAATTCAGGACTGACGGCGATTCTTTCAGCTAATTAACGGCAGAGCCATGAGTTCGACAAGAATTATCGTCAAATGGCTAATTTTGCAACAAATCGCAACGGTATGTCTCGCCGGGTTGATGATAGAGATCCCAACATTAGAAGATTCGTCCGATCTGATAAAACCACTGGTAATGTTCACTATCCCTTACGATTATAATGTATTCGAGCAAAAAAAAATGAATATACGTCGAGATTTCCATTCCTTGAGACTCTCTTCCTCTGACCACAGAGTGTTTTCCGTAGCCACTATTTCCTAATGCACTCCGTCTACATTTTACTGAGTTTTAGTTGCATTACCATCGGAAACTCAGAAAAACTGTCTCACGCGTCGGCAGTCGGAGTGCGACGGCAGGACCGCGGTTCTACAGATTCCAACTGTACACCTACCCAACTGTCACGACCAAACTGACACGAGCATACGAATATTTCGCAATATTGTCACGACAAAACTGTTCCCGAACAAAACTCTCACCATTTAAGCTGTCACCACTCAACTCTCCTGAATCTCTATTCGACACGTGCAGAAATCTTCACGAACAAAACTATCACCGTCTAAACTGCCACGGTCTCAACTGTATTCTGCGCAACTGTAACGCATCAGAATAGGCCCCGTCTACACTGTCAGGGCGTCTACTGTATTCTGCACCAACCGTCACCGTCCCAACCGTCACCGCATAAAACTGTCACCGGCAAAACTGTCACCGCGCCAAGGCGCGGTAACTAACTCACACGGGCATAAGCTGAACTCGTAGATAAGAGCGCTCGGGCTGCTTCACCAAGCGCGGCGCAATAGCGCGCGATATTTCGTGCGTGTTCGCTATTACCGATCGCTGATCACAAGTAAATTCGCGCGGTGCGAACGCTGTGGTTGCGACGACAGCGGCGATTGACGTAAGTATTAGCGGACACGCACGAAATATCGCGCGCTATTGCGCCGCGTTTGGTAAAGCAGCCCGAGCGCTCTTACCTACGGGTACAGCATCTACGAGTGTGAGTTGGGTAAATCTCGCGTTAAGCGGTGACGGTTGGTGCCGTGTACAGTTTTGCCCGTGACAGTTTTGCCGGTGACAATTGCCGCGGTTACTGTTGCTGCGGTGACAGTTTGAACGGTGACAGATTAAACGGTGATTGTTTAGACGGTGACAATTCGGACGGTGACAGCTTAGATGGTGACGGTTTAGACCGCGACAGTTTCTACGGTGATAGTTTCGTTCGTGAAGATTCTGCACGTGTCCAATAGAGACCGGGGAGAGTTGAGTGGTGACAGTTTGTGCGATGACAGTTTTAATGGTGAGAGTGTTGTTCGGGAACAGTTTTGTCGTGACGATATTGCGAAATATTCGTATGCTCGTGTCAGTTTGGTCGTGACAGTTGGGTAGGTGTACAGTTGGAATCTGTAGAACCGCGGTCCTGCCTTTTTTTGGCATAATTCTTCTATTACTCCTGGGATAAATTCTCCATTTGCAGTTTATCTCTGCATCTGATGTACTATTAAATGAAATTGGCTTTCTTTGCGTATCGCTTATGTCTATAAAGTTATCGCAATAGAACAAGGGGTATGAATACTTTTTTGACCCACTGTACATCGAGATTTCCATTCCTTGAGACTCTCTCCCCTGACCACATAGTGTCTCCCGTAGCCACTATTTCCTAATGCACTCCGTCTACATTTTACTGAGTTTTAGTTGCATTACCAACGGAAACTTCGAAAAACTGTCTCACGCGTCGGCAGTCGGAGTGCAACGTGGTGCATGGTTAAGCGGTCACCCATTCTAATATCGAACGTGGCCAATACTGTTTAGCGTGGGAGGCCGCCGACACCTCGCGTCAATCGCGCTGACCACTGCTGTCAGTTACTAACCGTAATATAACTTTTATTTTCTCGACAACTTTCAGGTGACGATCATTAAAAATTGCTACAAAGGGCAATCCGACGCAATAGGCATCGGTGGACGTTCAATCGATTCTCTGATTTCCTCACTATCCGCCGAGAGTGATCGATCGGTCATATTAATCGACAATACCAAGCGAACGTTTAACAGTTTCGAAAAAACGGGATGGAACTTACATAAGTTACAAATGTTTGTCGTTACTACCACCTCGCCGCTAGAACTCCGGTCACTGTTGACTGACATGAGGGAAACGCGATGGTGGAACAGTAGGGCAACATTCTACATTATCAACTGGCCAATGAACAAAAATGGATGTTCCGCGGCGTTTCAATACTTGTTCGTAGCGTGGAAAATGAATTTACTTCGGGCTAAGTTTATCTGCAATGACAACGGTACTGAACCAATGATTTATGGATTTAATCCATATACGAGTCAGGCTCCTGCTCCATGGAAACTGGAGAAAGTTCACAGCGGCGACGACAATCATCCTTGGGCGCTTTTGGTCCGGAAGTATGTCGACAGTCCTGATATATGCGATGACATGGATTTTGATACAACGAAAGATCTTGGAGGTTATGTAATCCGCGTGGAAGGGGTCTCAGTTGCTAAAAAGTTGATGGGTGACATGATTGTTCCTATGCTGAATGGAACGCCAAAACTGTTGAAGCAGGGATTTGACACATGTGACATTGCCTTTGGTAAGCCGGCTGACTTGACCGGGGGGTATTATGAAGTTATGGAACCACACTACTATACTGGTTTTAAGGTTATTACGCAGTACGCCGGTGACAAGTCCCAACTCGGCAAACTCATTTCCGTAATCGATAGATCTTCGAGAATCGGCGTGAGTCTCGTGTTTCTCGCTACCGTGGTATTCCTAAAATTTGTTCAACGCCAGACTCCCATGACGGCGTTTCTTAATACGGCTCGTATGTTTTGCAACTCTTGTCTCGCCAAAGTGCCGATTGACGCACCAACAAGGATCTATCTGACCGGTTTATTTTTTTTCGCGATAACGATACTGGGAATTTATCAGTCACAACTGGCTTCCCTGCTGGCGAAGCGCGTTCTCCTTCCAGATATCGAAACGGTGGGAGATCTTGCCGAATCTCAACACACGATTTACGTTTACCGCGGTTTCGCATCGGTATTCTCGTCTGAAGTATACGATAGACGTTTGCGTGTAATTAATTCATATATTTGTACGGAACATGTACGGCAGGACTCGTCGGCTGCTTGCGGACTCCCGTCGTCCGTTGCCATTGTGATGGCCGAACGTTACAAGCTTCATGTAATGAGCGATTCGTTGTTTCCGGGATACTATAGTTTTGTATGCCGTAAAGACTGGCCTCTCGCGCAAAAGTTCACCATATGGCCCCGGAGATTATACGACGGTGCTAACGTTCGCCAAGTGTACGACAAGCACCTCGAACACTTATTGCTTAAAATCGAACAGACTAAGACGGAGGGCACAGATCTTACTCGGAAAATTTTAGGAATCACCGACTTGGGATTCGCATTTACATTTCTTGGAATTGGTCTGGCTCTCGCCTCGTTATGTTTCATTGCTGAAAATATATTTGAACGCGTTCTACGCTCGAGAATCGCAAATCTTCGCCGACGTTTTTGCCCTCGATTGCGTTGCTAATGGGACCGTTCGGACTTTGTTACCTCGTAGTCAAATTTAGTGTAAAAAATCTCTGTAACATCCGATGCGTTCTTTGTTCTATCATAGTGAGAGGGTTTAATAAATCGATTTTGTAAATTTTCAAAATACAATCATTGTTGTTAACGCAAATGTCACGATTTGTTTATTTCGCTTCTTGGAATGGTAAGTACAATTAATCCACTATTTGAGAATTTTTATACACGACTATCGATGTTTATCGAAGGAAGAATTAAATATCATCGAATGGTTCAGATTTTTTTTTCTTCCGCGTGTTGAATCAGACAGTGCTGTTTAAGGTAGTAATCTGGTAACTTGAGGCGGTAGTCTGGTCTAGAAATTTGAAAAAATCGATTTTTTTTTATTTTTTATTTTCATATTCTTTTTTATTTTCTTTATTGATATTTCAAAAATTAGCCGAGAAATATAAATTCTAAGCAAGCCGCGCGCTCAGGTACCGCGCTCGGGAAGCAGCTAACGCAGAAGCTTCTGAATCGCTCAATTAACGGTGTCAAAACTTTGAACGCGTTTATCTCAGAACTATGTTTTCAAATCGGCGCCCACGATATCTTGATAACTAATGGACCGATCGAGCTCAAATTTTCCACGTACCTTAGGTAGCCCGTTTCTGAGGACTGGTAGCAGAATTGAGTCGAACAATAATTTTGCCGACATTATAACTCGTCGAATACCCGAAAATGTATGAAATATCATTCATGAAAGTTCAACAGGCCGTCATTTTGTCAAAAATTTTTTTTAAGTGACAATTCTGCTACCCGTGCTCAGAATACTTATAGAGATTGAGAATATATATATATTTTTTTTCAGATGCATACAACATCGTCCAGAGTGGGCGCCGATTGAGGCGGCTTTCGGCACACCACGTTGCGACAAGACAAAAAACTACATGAAAATATTTAAAATAATTTTTTTTTTAACGCACAAGTATTCTCTAAGGATCAATAAATGCACGTGTATATTTTCATCAAGACAACTTCAACGGTTTAAAAATTATTGCACATTAGAAATGACGTCAAAAATCTCGCTCTAGACCAGACTGCCTCGTTAAGCCGATTTTCATGTCTTTTTTGGAGGGCGTATTCTTGTAGGAAAATGAAAAGGAATCGTTTTGGATATTTAAGATGTTTTTATTTACATATTAAAGATACAAAAAAAAAATTTGTTGGAAAAATTTAATAGTTTATTATTATTATTATTATTATTGATCGAAGTTGGCACCTCGAAGTTGGCAGCCCGGGTCCTAACTTTTTTTCTACCGAACGGATTGCTTTCAAATTTTAACAGGCTACTCTACACACTTATAGTTCTCGTCGGCACTACCGAGAAATTTTTTCACCCCTAACTTTTCATTTTACAACCCCTTCTTTGCTAAAATAAAAGGACATTAGCAAAGAAGGGGTTGTAAAAAAAAAGTTAGCGGTGAACATTTTTTTCGGTGGTCCCGACGAGAACTATAAGTGTGTACAGTAGCCTGTTGAAATTTGAAAGCAATTGGTTCGGTAGAAAAAAAGTTAGGACCCGGGCTGCCAATTTCGAGGTGCCAACTTAGATCAGTAATAATAATAATAATATACTATTAAATTAAATAAAAAAAAAAAAAATTTTCTATCTTTAATATGTAAATAAAAACATCCTAAATATCCAAAACGATTCATTTTTATTTTCCTACAAAAAAACGCCCTTCAAAAAAGAGATGAAAATCGGCTTAAGTTACCAGACTACTACCTTTACGACGCTCGTACTTCTCGTCTCCAAAGACGAGCGAGATGCACTACTAGGATGTACACGCAAACGTCCTACCACCTCTGAATGCTAATTAATCGCAAACATCTCTTTTCCTTTCTCTCTCTTCTCTCCCTCGGTTGCGTCAGGTGGGTCGTGCAAAATCTTTCGTCGCTTCGACAGCCTAAGGGGGGGAAATAGGGTTAGGACAGCGTGTTCTCAATGATTTTCATGAATTTTTTTATAGTATAAAAAATGAATATAATTTATTGAAACTTTGAGAATATTTTATACATATATTTAAGTATATACTATAAAATTTTTGAAGAATTTCCTTGAAAAACACCGAAGATATTGGCGACCCCATATTGCAGGTCACAATCAGACTCAGCATTTTGCGTACATTCTGGAAGTCGCAATTTTCATCTGAAATCAAAGGAGATTGGAATTTACTTTTATTATATGTCTCTCTTCTATATAAACCTAAATGCTATCAACAAAATAGGAAATTGAATTTTTTACAGGGGTCGAAACAAAAAACCATGATTTTTTGCCATCTTTTACAAATTTATTTGCAAAAAAAAAATTATTTTAAATAAAGATAATATTCCGATTTTAGGTTCATATAGAGCGGAATACTGTGAAGAAAGTAACTGCCAATTTTCAAAACGGTTGCTTGAAAACTTTTCAAACTAGCGTGTACGCAAATTCAAAAAAAGTCGTTATCAGAAAAACTCGTTTGAAAAAATAGTACCAAGAAAAACAAAGTCAAGGCAGTTATAAATTTTCTTCGGTGTTTTTCAAGAAAATTATTCAAAAATTTTATAGTATATACTTAAATATATGTATAAAATATTCTCAAAGTTTCAATAAATTATATTTATTTTTTATAGTATAAAAAAATTCATGAAAATCATTGAGAAAACGCTGTCCTAACCCTATTTCCCTCCTTAATGGCTTATAACAATAGAACGAGTCGGAATTTTCATTTAAAATTTTGGGAACATATTTTTCAATAGTTTTACTAACAATTTATGAAATAAAAAAAATCGATTTTTTGAACCGTCTAACCCTATTTCCCCCCTTAATCAATTCCAAGACCGCGAACCGTTCGAGTTCGACGAGTACGGCCGCGACACGTGCCAAAACCGCAAACATTTCTTTTTCTCTCACTCTTTCTCCATTGGCCATTCTTTCGCCGGCACTTCCTTGTTTTTCATCTTCCGGATTGCACGCTAAATGATATTACCCGATAATTCGAAATTGTTGACCGAAAGAGTAACGTTTGCCAAACGATTTTTTAAGATATTTTTGGCTTTTAGACTGAAAAAATCACGGGGCAGTTGATTCTTTGTGAAAAATTAACAATTGCGGATTCTTTCGGACTGCTGATCGCGAATGTATCGTAAAAAATTTCGAAAATCATAATGGCGGTGCAGTAAAAAGACGAGAAAATAAGAGGATTTTAATGAAAATTTCTGGAAGGCGGTTTTTAATATCGACGATTTTTAATGCATCGTCAAAATTTCAATGTAGAAACGGGAAACGATAGAAAAACGAAAAATTATGGAATTTTCATGATAGCTGTTCTACT
This sequence comes from Oxytorus armatus, assembly GCA_958009045.1. NCBI lineage: Eukaryota > Metazoa > Arthropoda > Insecta > Hymenoptera > Ichneumonidae > Oxytorus > Oxytorus armatus. Next base: position 15,741,871 of record OY253755.1, read on the forward strand.
CGAGGCTATTTGAGATTGTAAATAACGAATTTAATGTCAAACATTGTATGTTAACAATGAAAATGATGAAAAATAATTTTACTTCGGACGAAACTTCGTACTTCCGTAACGAGAAGTCATTAGTTTGTTAAGGTCGTTGATTTCATGCGAAACGAGAGAAGTCTGAGCGCAAAACGTTTGTTTGCGGTCGGTTGGAAAACGAATCGCCCGATTATTACGAACATTGAATCGAAATAGAATTCACGGTATAATAAATAGGATCGCACGCCGGCGGAAATAAGCATCGACTCTGTTTTTTTAACTCGCACGTTCCTGAACACTGATTGTATGCGTAGGAACTTTTGGCTATTAATAAATATTTCGTACAGATATATCTAAAATATCATTAAAATTGTTACCGGCACTTTAAAATCATATTTCGAATCTATATTTACAGAGATTTCTCAATTTTTTCACTTAAGGGGGGAAATAGGGTTAGGACAGCGTTTTCTCAATGATTTTCATGAATTTTTTTATAGTATAAAAAATGAAGATAATTTATTGAAACTTTGAGAATAGTTTATACATATATTTAAGTATATACTATAAAATATTTGACGAATTTCCTTGAAAAACACCGAAGATATCAGCGACCCCATATTGCAGGTCACAATCATAATCAGCATTTTGCGTACATTCTGGAAGCCGCAATTTTCATTTGAAATCAAACGAGGTTGGAATTTACTTTTATTATATGTCTCTCTTCTATATGAACCCGAATGCTATCCAAAAAATAGAAAATTGAATTTTTTACAGGGGTCAAAACAAAAAAGCATGATTTTTTGCCGATTTTTACAACGTTATTTGCAAAATAAAAAATATTTTAAATAATGATAATAGTCCGATTTTAGGTTCATATAGAGCGCAATACTATGAAGAAAGTAACTGCCAATTTTCAAAACGATTGGTTGAATACTTTTCAAACTAGCGTGTACGCAAGTTAAAAAAAAGTCGTTTTCAGAAAAACGCCTTCGAAAAAATATTATTTTAGAATACAAATTTTTCAATAGTTTTACTAACAATTTATGTAATTAAAAAAAAATCGATTTTTTCAACTGTCTAACCCTATTTGCCCCCTTAAGGGGGAGAATTGGGTTATGACAGCGTTTTCTCAATAATTTTCATGAATTTTTTTATAGTATAAAAAATGAATATAATTTATTGAGACTTTGAGAATATTTTATACATATATTCAAGTATATACTATAAAATTTTTATACATATATACGCAAGTATATACTATAAAATATTAGTCGCCCCATATTGCTTGTTTTTCTTGGTATTATTTTTTCAAACGCATTTTTCTGAAAACGACTTTTTTTTAACTCGCGTACACGCTAGTTTGAAAAGTTTTCAACCAATCGTTTTGAAAATTGGCAGTTACTTTCTTCATAGTATTGCGCTCTATATGAACCTAAAATCGGAATATTATCATTATTTAAAATAATTTTTTTTTTGGAAATAAAGTTGTAAAAAATGGGAAAAAATCATGCTTTTTTGTTTGGACCCCTGTAAAAAATTCAATTTTCTATTTTTTTGATAGAATTTAGTTTCATATAGAAGAGAGACATATAATAAAAGTAAATTCCAACCTCGTTTGATTTCATATGAAAATTGCGGCTTCCAGAATGTACGCAAAATGCTGAGTCTGATTGTGACCTGCAATATGGGGTCGCTAATATTTTATAGTATATACTTAAATATATGTATACAAATTTTATAGTATATACTTAAATATATGTATAAAATATTCTCAAAGTTTTGATAATTTATATTCATTTTTTATACTATAAAAAAATTCATGAAAATCATTGAGAAAACGCTATCCTAACCCTATTTCTGCCCTTAAGAAATACCACCACTCTGGCGGCAGAAAAGAAGGCCTAACTTTGACAATTTATTTTGCGAGTATGTAAAAAGGAATAGAATTTCTTTTCTGACAGTTTATTTAACTCGTATTGAAGTATGAAAAAAATTTTTTTGATTATCATTTTGATGTAAAACGGCGGCGACGGAGCCCATCTTGCAAATCGTCTTTTTCAAAGTGGGAGGACGTATTACTTGAAGACCGTTGCACAGATCGATTTGAAATTTCGAAAAGTACCTTCACAATAACATTCTCTATCGGTGTCCGTAGTCGTGTTCTCATTCAATGTAAACTTTCCTTTTTATAAACAATTTACTGCTTTTTTTGAAGCAAAAAGTCGATTTATTTTTTCAAAAGTGCGCCATTTCTGCAAAATTTGATTTAAAAAAAACCCCTACGTTGTCCGATGGCCAATAGTATATAGATAATAAATTTTTTGTATGTTTTTTGTACCGAGTCTTACACTTTACGAGCAAAAGCGTCCACACGTGTGGGTGTTTTAAAAAGAGGACGATTCTCAAGATTCGCTGTGTCGCCCGCCATTTTGTATCGAAATGATAATAAAAAATTGTTTTTTCATACTTCAATACCTGTTAAATAAACCCTCCGAAAAGAAATCCCATTCCTCTTTTCATACTCTCAAAATAAATTGTCAAAGTTAGGTCTTTTTTTTCGCCGATAGAGCGGTGTCGCCTCCTCATCGCTCATTCCCCCCCCCGCCCCCCGATCTCTTAAAAATTGTCAATATGCCAATAATATTTCATTTTGTCTCGCGACATTTCTATTCAGCGAGGACGAAGAATATAACATTCCGTTAGATGATTGTAAACGAGAAAACGAGTTTTTCAAACACCAGCCACACTGACAACCGGTCGTTCTTCTAATTTCGACGTGAGCGTGAACGCGACAGTCGAGTTTCGGGGCATGTAAAGTTTACCCTCTTTGGGCCAGCTGCTTTTTTTTTTTTTCGAACGTTAATTTTGGGAAAACCGGTTCGTCCGTATCGGCAACGGTCTCACGGGTTTTTTCTTTTATTTTTCAAAATTTGAATCATTCCACCCTCTGGCGCGAGCAGAAAATCCGAACGTAGTGTACTTTGTCGTGAAAAATTTCGGTGACACTTATTTTCGTGCAGAAACGGATTTTGACGAGGAAAAAAAAAACAGACAGCGACTCTTTCGAGCCAAGAATCAAGTAAATAGAATTTTGGAGCGGAAACTCAAAAAAAATGATAGGGGAGTACAATTTTAACGCCGAACCAAAAATCCCAGGTAACATTATTCCGAAACTCGATAATTGCCGTAAAAAAAAAGCCCAAACGTTATTCTCAAAAATCTAAGCTGCAGATGTCAAAATTCGATTTCGTTCGCCTGGGCGGCCAATGACTGTGCTTTCAACGCAGATAAAAAGTGGCCAATCACTGTATCACGAGGCGTTTTCTCGCCCCAAAAAATGAGAATGACACGGTGAATTTTCTGGCGTAAAGCCCGAGGGGGTCCCGCCCAGGGGGAACGCGCTAGAACACGACGAAACGTTCGTCGAGAGGTGGCGAGCGCGGAAAGTGCTCGTTCGGCTTTTCGGTTTCGTTTGACGGCCAGAGGCCGGCTGTCCTAAGAGCAAGTATATTCCCTATCTGCGGGCGGTGTTCGTACGTGCGTGCGTCTCTGCCCCCAACGTGCCCGCGCGAGTTCCACGACGTTATGTACCACACTCTCGTCGTCAGTTGCCCGCGGAACGCGAAGCCGCGAGCATCGATCGCGGGGGGGCGAATTTCATAACGGAAAGAAAAGAAAAAATCATAAAAAAAATAATCATTCTAGCCGGGCAAGCAAAGCAAAATTTGTTATTTTATTGCGCGAATGTTTTTCATTTATTTCTCGTGTCGAGCACACGAATTTGACAAACGTGCGAATGCCCTCTGAGACTTTCATCTTTTTCCTCGCCGATACTTCTCGTCGACTTTTCGTGATCGGCGATAAAGAATAAAAATATCGTAATGTTGTGCGAACGGTTTTTTTGTTCATGAAGATGAGTCATTAAAGAAATTGATAAATTACGGTAAGAGGGCCGGGGGGGCTGGGGATGAATGAAAAAAAATTAAACGAATATCAATTTTTATTTTTCGATGTATTCGAATTGATGTGAAAATTCGCGATTTTCATTTTTCTCTGCGAACGTCGACGTCGTGAAAATTCCCGGCTCTGTGCTCGCGCGGATGCGCGCGTGTCTTTCTCTGCACATACGGTAAATATATAAAGCCAACGTCTCGAGTAAACAATCTCGCCCGAATGACAATATAAACAATTGATATAATAACAATCGTTTGTTTCGTTGATCGAATGAATTGAAAGTCCGTCGTATTATTTTTAATTCTCAAACGGACGAAGAAAATACAGAAACGAATATTTGTATAAATGTGTAAGTGTGTAAAAAGTGAAGTAAACAAAAAAATCGTTAATATTGTTATTGTTAACGGTTTGTCGTGCGAGCTCGGAATTCGTGTTTAAATGAACGAAATTTTTATGAGGGAAAACAGGAAGAGGAAGGAAAAAAGGAAGAGAGTCGCGGGAAGCGTGGAAAAGTGGAGAAAAGAAGGAAAAATCATCGCGATAAGAAAGAAAAAAGTGAGGAATATCTCGGAATTATCTTTTTTTTTTAATCCTCGTTCGTGAAAAAGCGACGTTATCGCCAGACTCTTTGGAGATACGGGTATCGTATACGCAAGCGCTGCGTGCCAGTCGGCCTCTGTGTTCGGCGAAAGGAGCCGAGGGAAAGAAGAAATAAAGAGGGGAGAAAAACGAGCCTCCGGAAGGCCAAGGGAATATTAGGGGAGAGTGGAAAAGCATCGACTGGATTTCGTTCGTCCGTGCAGAGAAGATATATATATAATGTGTGGACATAAGTAAATATATATTCAACATACATATATATATATATCTATATATGTACATTGCGGGGACCACGTGTTCTTGAGCACCGGAAAGCCCGGTATACCAACGAAATTCAGCGCCTACCATCTGCTTAAGGTATTTCTGATCTCAGAATTTTTCTCAATCATCGCATCACTAAACTAGTTTTTTTTAATATATTGTTCAATATTTTGTTAAAATTATTAGAAATACAGTACGTAATATTGGACGATATACGATGTGAGATGTGTGATATGTTGCTGATGATGATGATTGGGATCATAGATGATTGAGATTATAGATGATTGAGACCATCAATGGCTGAGATCATAGATAATTGGGATGAGATCGTAGATGATTCAGATCGTAGATGATTGATATCATCAACGGTTGAGATCATAGATAATTGAGATCGTAGATGATTGAGATCATCAATGACTGAGATCATGGATGATTGAGATCGTAGATGATTGAGATCATCAATGGTTGAGATCATAGATGATTAAGATCGTAGATGATTGAGATCGTTGATGATTGAGATCGTAGATGATTAAGATCGTAGATGATTGAGATCGTAGATGAATAAGATCGTAGATGATCGAGATCGTAGATGATTGATATCGTCAATGGTTGAGATCATAGATGATTGAGATCGTAGATGATTGATATCATCAATGGTTGAGATCATAGATGATTGAGATCGTAGATGATTGAGATCGTAGATGATTGAGATAGTAAACGATTGAGATCATAGATGATTAAGATCGGAGATGATTGAGATCGCAGATGATTGAGATTGTAGATGATTAAGATCATCAATGGTTGAGATCATAGATGATTGAGATTGTAGATGATTGAGATCGTAGATGACTGAGATTGTTGATGATTAAGATCGTAGATGATTGAGATCGTAGATGTTTGAGATTGTTGATGATTAAGATCGTAGATGATTAAGATGGTCGATAATTGAGATCGTTGATAATTGAAATAGTAGATGATTGAGATCGTACATGATTGAGATCATCGATGCTTGAGATCGTTGATGATTAAGATCGTTGATGATTAAGATCGTTGATGATTAAGATCGTTGATGATTGAGATCGTAGATGATTGAGATCATCAATGGCTGAGATCACAGATGATTGAGATTGTAGATGATTAAGATCGTAGATGATTGAGATCGTAGATGATTGAGATCATAGACGATTAAGATCGTAGATGATTGAGATCGTAGCTGATTGAGATCATAGATGATTAAGATGGTCGATGATTGAGATCGTAGATGATTGAGATCGTAGATGATTGAGATCGTAGATGATTGAGATCGTAGATGATTGAGATCGTAGATGATTGAGATCGTAGATGATTGAGATCGTACATGATCGAGATCAGAGATGCTTGAGATCGTTGATGATTAAGATCGTTGATGATTGAAATCATCAATGACTGAGATCACAGATGATTGAGATCGTTGATGATTAAGATCGTAGATGATTGAGATCGTAAATGATTGAGATTATCAATGGCTGAGATCACAGATGATTGAGATCGTAGATGATTAAGATCGTAGATGATTGAGATCATCAATGGCTGAGATCACAGATGATTGAGATCGTAGATTATTAAGATCGAAGATGATTGAGATCGTAGATGATTGAGATCGTAGATGATTAAGATCGTAGATGATTAAGATCATAGATGGCTGAGATCATAGATGATTGAGATGACAGACGATTGAAGATATACGATAGATGATGGATGCCTCAAAAAAATAAATGCATTAATTCAATTCTTCCCTCGTTTATGAATTTCTTTTCTCAAAATTACTTAAGATTATCGATATCTATAACACATATCAAAGAGCAATTGAGTGGACACGCCGATGACTAACTATCAATGAGCAAGAGAACTGCTGATCTAGCATAACTTTCGTGCATTCTCGCCTCTCGTCCCTACCGAATCGTCGTATATACTTATATTACATGACAAACGAGCGGAATTAAATGATCGTGACCTACGAGCACCGAACGACCAGAGAGACGATCAGTTCTCGTCTCCTACAATTGTTCGATGACTTTAATCGACCGGAGATCGTTACATTCGCATCATTGGGCATACGTGTGTATTACATTCCGTGACAAACAACCAACGAATTTTAAATATACCACGTTCAATAGATATTCTCAAAAAATTATATTTATCATACTTCATTTTCACCAAACAAACGCAAGTTTGATACTGACAATTTTAACGAATTTTATCGTGAACATTTCCTAGACAGGGCCTTTTACGTTATCGGGGTGTTTTTATTAAAGGGGTGATGAATTTTATATCTCCGCGTCGAATTAACATTCAATTAAATTGCAGCTTAGACGGAGGGTGAACAACAAATTTTTAACTGATGATTAAATTTTCTTATTTACCATACACAGATTAACGAAAATCCTGTGTTTCTTTTTTCAAAAAGTTACTCATTTTTACGTACAAAAGTTTCTGAAAATTCAGCAAATTTTTGCGAAAAAAAAACCACAAGATTTTCGTTAATCCGTGTATGCTAATCGAATATTTAAAATATTTAAAATCTTATCGAAGATAAGATTATTTTTAAATATTCGATGAAATTTCGAAAGTCAATATCTCCTAATCTATCGGTTTTAACAATCATTGTTACGGGATCTTCTTTACAGAAAACTTGCTAAAGATTCTAAAAAAAAATTGATATTACATAAAAATACGATGTTTAATGATATAGCCCTTTGGAAAAAAAAAAATAGACTAAAAACATTTCGACGTTCAAGGAGCAAAAAGATGTTTCGTCAAATATCACCATGCCCGAGAGCAAAGAATTCGGCGAGCCACCGAGGCGAAGGTCGACCGGCCACTTATTCTCATCTCTCGCGAGAAGAGAAGATCCTCCTCCCTCCCTCTCTCTCTTTCTTTCTTTATACTGGCCGGTGAGATTTTTTAACTCGCGAAAAAAGTGGCAGCAGAAGCGGTTCGGGTGCATTTGAGGAAAAAAAAAAAAACCCCCGATGCCCGTTTGATCTTCTCGCTCGATCGTCCACGTATCTGCCACGTGGAATTCGTGGATCTTAATTATTTCGAGGTGGGAAATAGGGTTAGGACAGCGTTTTCTCAATGATTTTCATGAATTTTTTTATAGTATAAAAAATGAATACAATTTATTGAAACTTTGAGAATATTTTATACATATATTCAAGTATATACTATAAAATTTTTGAAGAATTTTCTTGAAAAACACCGCAGATATTAGCGACCCCATATTGCATGACACAATCAAACTCAGCATTTTGCGTACATTCTGGAAGCCGCAATTTTCATCTGAAATCAAACGAGGTTGGAATTTACTTTTATTATATGTCTCTCTTCTATATGAACCTAAATGCTATCAAAAAAATAGCAAATTGAATTTTTCACAGGGGCCAAAACAAAAAAGCATGATTTTTTGCCATCTTTTACAACTTTATTTGCAAAAAAAAATGATTTCAAATAATGACAATATTCCGATTTTAGGTTCATATAGAGCGCAATACTGTGAAGAAAGTAACTGCCAATTTTCAAAACGATTGGTTGAAAACTTTTCAAACTAGCGTGTACGCAAGTTTAAAAAAAGTCGTTTTCACCAAAACGATTTTTTTTTTTTCATCGAGCCCACGTAATTTGACGATCAACGTGAAAAGTGTAAAGTTCATGTTTTAACGATTTTCACGAAAATTTTGTGCGATACATTTTTTTTCTTAAAAAACATACTAAAGGGATAAAATAGATTTTCGTCGCTCGTTTTACGGGACAGAGAGATAATGTAGTCAATTCGATGCGGAATCGCGACAGTGAAAAACGAATGAATAATTAATGAAAAAAAATTTAAAAAAATAAAAATGTTTTAAAACTTTCGGTGTCTCGCGATTCCCTGCTCGATCTCCATTTCAAACATTTGACGAATAAATTTTTATTTGCTCACGGTGAGATGTAAATTTTATCGTAAAAAAAAAAATTCTCTGTCATTAATCGAGGCTGTTGGGAAAAAAAAAAAAGAATTTTGGAGCTTTTTTTTTCTGTTCCTCTTCGCAGTGGCGTTTGTCATGAATTTACCGAGGACAAAAAGTTGTTGGTGCTTCGGGCACAGGATGAGAATTGAAATTCAATAATTTAAGTGGCATGATTATTCATTTTTTAATTTATTTCTCGTTTGTCTTTTTTTTTTCTTTTTTTTTCCCGACTTTCGAGACGGGTTTTTTGTTGTTGTTAAATATCGACGCTCGTTGAAATAAATCGAAACGGCTTTACATACAGCTACAACGATCTTAATGTAGTAGTCTGGTAACTTAAACCGATTTTCATGTCTTTTTTGGAGGGCGTTTTTTTGTAGGAAAATAAAAATGAATCGTTTTGAATATTTAGGATGTTTTTATTTACATATCAAAGATACAAAAAAAATTTTGTTTGAAAAAATTTAATAGTTTATTATTATTATTATTATTGATCGAAGTTGGCACCTCGAAGTTGGCAGCCCGGGTTCTAACTTTTTTTCTACCGAACCGATTGCTTTCAAATTTTAACAGGCTACTCTACACACTTATAGTTCTCGTCGGAATTACCGAGAAATTTGTTCACCCCTAACTTTTTATTTTACAACCCCTTCTTTGCTAAAGTCCTTTTATTTTAGCAAAGAAGGGGTTGTGAAATAAAAAATTAGGGGTGAAAAAATTTCTCGGTAGTTCCGACGAGAACTATAAGTGTGTAGAGTAGCCTGTTAAAATTTGAAAGCAATCGGTTCGGTAGAAAAAAAGTTAGGACCCGGGCTGCCAACTTCGAGGTGCCAACTTCGATCAATAATAACAATAATAATAAACTATTAAATTTTTTCAAACAAATTTTTTTTTGGATCTTTAATATGTAAATAAAAACATCCTAAATATCCAAAACGATTGATTTTTATTTTCCTACAAAAAAACGCCCTCCAAAAAAGACATGAAAATCGGCTTAAGTTACCAGACTACTGAACGATATTTTATTTTGAGTTTTGGTCCGGAGTAAGCGAAAGAGATAGAGGGAGGGACGGATAATCGTTTATCCAATTTGTAAAAATCACATGAAACAGGTAAAATTCGTGAAATCATCGAGGAAACGAGTTTTTTTTTTTAAGAATAAATAACGACGACGAGATCGATTTCAAAAACGTGATTTCACAGTCAGATTTTTGTTGTCTCTCTCTCAAACGAATTTTAAGTCGAATCTCTCTCTCTTATACGAATTTTAAATAAAATTTATAGTTGAATTTTGTTGAAATAATATTTCTCGTACACTGTGAATAGAATTTCAACTTAATTTTAATTTGTATAAAAATTCACGAAGCATTTGATTTGATGCTTTTATTTATTTTTTAATAATCACTTTGAATGTACTATTTAACGATGTTTTTCAATAAGTAATTAAATCGTATATTTAATTATGAACAAAAAAATTGAAATGTAAAAAAAAATTAATGTTTTTTAATTTGTAAACAATTAAATATACGAACGAATTGAAGCATCGATACATTTTTCGACTTTTCCTCTCTCGTCTCTTTAGAAAATTTGAAACATTTTTACTGAAAAAAAACAGAATCATTTTCTAATATTTTTCTTTCATCATTGAATTTTCTTGACTATCGGGTCTGTCTGTTCGCGCGTGTAAATTCACCGAGAGCGTGGCATTTTTTCGCGACTTGCCTCGACGATAAGCCACAGTGTATAAAAACGACTTCTTACCGTTAAACGACACGTCCAGAGACGTGTCTCGCGTTAATGCGAAAAGCGCAATGGATGAATATTTTGCCATGTGGATTTTTCGTTTTTAATTCCCTTTTTTTCGGGCTCGCGCGTAGCGGAGAGAATTTTTTTTCATCCAATTTACGTACAAACGAGCAAATACGGCGTGACGACGAAAAATCTTTCTCGCCCGTGTTTGATGAGCTCTCGAACTGTACGAAAAATACTTTTTTTCAAAATTCAAAAATAATATTATTTTTGTAACAAATTTTTGTTTTTCAGATGCAATTTTTTTTGTCCCCATGATTAATGAATTATTTATCGATAAAAATATGCAACGATAAGATATTCCAAGAACGAACAAAAAAAAAGTATATATTTATATCGTCCCGTTAATAAATTGCATAATTATGAAAATTAATTGACGTTAAGCTTTATCTTTGTTTACGTTTTTTAAATTATGTAATGTTTTTATCGTTGCATTAATCAGCGCTATTAATGATTATTTATATTCAAAAAATTATTCGATAACAAAAAAGTACAATAATAGTAATAATAATAATAATAATTATTATTATTATTATTATCGCATAATTTATGATTATTGGTCTAAGAAAAATTATTCCTTAAAAAAGTACAATAATAGTAATAATAATAATAATAATTCTTACTATTATTGTACTTTTAGTTATCGGATATTTTGGCGAATATAAATAATCATAAATTGCGCTGATAATAATAATAATAATAAATATTATTATTAATAATGAAAATTAGCATTATTGTTGTTATTTATTAATTAATTTTAAATGGTTAAATAATTTAATTTCAATAATAATAATAGTTATTATTACTATTATTGTACTTTTTGTTATCGAATAATTTAGCGAATATAAATAATTATAAATGGCGCCGATGATAATAATAGTAATAATAATAATAATAATAATAAATATTATTATTATTAATAATAAATATGGTAAATATGGAGCAAAGGAGACCCACTTCCGATTGACTTGCCTTTAATATATGTTGTGTAGGGACCTTTCCTGAACAACTTTTTCCTCTGATACAATTGGGGGTCGTTATTTATTAAAAAGTTATTAACAAATAAAGTTAATAATTCATATAGCTATTTTCCTTATACCAGCCAGTCCTAATCATCTTGTCCTTCACATTTGCTGTTACGAATACACCCCTGAGTAGCATGAAAAAGTTTTATCCGTCGCTCATTGTTTGTTAAAAAGTTATTAACAAAAAAAGTTTCATAAATCAAACATGAACCACTTGTTCTAGTGTATGGCGACCAGCACACGCATGAGAGGGGGGCTGCGCCCCCTGCAATGGGTTGTTTGTTTGGATTATTTCGGTTGTTTTTGGTTTGTTTAGGTTATTTGGGTTTTTTGTTTGTTTTGGATTTGTTTGTTTATTGGGTTTGGGTTTTTTGGTTTGGGTTTGTTTTTGATTTGTTTGTTTATTGGGTTTGGGTTTTTGGTTCGGGTTTGTTTTGGATTTGTTTGTTGGGTTTGTTCGTTTGCGTTTTGGGGTTGTTTTGGGTTGTTTTTGGTTTGTCTATGGTCTGGTATGTGGCGCGGGCAGGGGAGCCGCAGTCCCACCGATCATACGTGTACTGGCCACCATGCAAGTATTCTAGACGACATATATTAAAGGCAAGTCAATCGGAAGTGGGTCCCCTTTGCTCCATATTTACCATAATAATAATAATTATTATGTATAATAATAATAATTATTATGTATAATAATAATAATAATTATTATTATTATTATTATTATCGCACAATTTATGATTATTGGTATTAGAAAAATTATTCGTTAAAAAAAGTACAATAATAGTAATAATAATAATAATTATTTTTTTTTTTTTTTTTTTTTTTTTTTTTTACAAGGAGTTGCGGAATCCTAGTTACGGATTCCACCAGTCGACCTGGTGGATATGCGGGACTCCCGATTGGCCTACCCACTAAACCGCCCTTTCCTTTCCGTCCGCCCCCGACCAGGAACTATGTTAATATTACTTCTGGTCGGGGGGTCTGTCTGTGTTCGTCTCATAGTGTTGTGTGTGTCAGTACTGTTTCTCTCTCTTCGGTCGCGTCTAGTCTGTCAGGTTAGGCAGCCGTCCGCGTTTTTCCGTCTCAGTATAGTCTCTATGTATGTGGCAACGAGTTGCCAGTGCTCGTTTCCGTGGAGCATCACCCCGACGATGTTGTCAGGGGTAATGTTTCCAACAGTCGATGTCAGTTCCTGTCTCAGTCTTGTCCAGCGGTCGCATCCGAAAATCGTGTGTTCCGCGTCGTCCCGTTCGTGTCCGCAGTATGTACAGTCCGGTGTTCGCACTCTGTTCATTTTGTGCAGGTACCTTCTAAAGTAACCGTGTCCCGTCAGGAATTGGGTGACGTAAAAGTTCACGTCCCCGAAATCCCGACTGAGCCACGGCTTCAGGTCCTTTATTAGTCGTCTCGTCCAGTTTCCAGTCGTTTCTTCTGTCCATCGTTGTTGCCACGTCTGTAGCGTTCTGTCTCTTTCTGTCGTTTCCGCGTCCCGTCGTCTCGTGTCCTCGCTCTTACCGTAGATCCTCCTACGCTCGAAGGCAAGAAGGTCTATGGGAATCACGCCCGCTACCACCAGAACAGCCTGTGCAGAGACAGTCCGGTAGGAGCAAGCGATCCTCAGCGCGCTCCGTCTTTGTACCGCCGTCATCGCGTGGCAGTACTTTTTTGTCTTCAGGGAGTCCGCCCAGATCTCTGCGCCGTAGAGCAGTATCGAGTGGGCCGTCGACATTAATAGTCTCCGTTTCCCCGGTCTCGGTCCGTTCGTATTTGCCATCAGGCGGCTTAGGGATGCTATCCTTTCGGCCGCCTTCCGAGTAGTCCTTTGTATGTGAGGCCAGAAGGTCATCTTTGTATCTAAGGTCACCCCCAGGTACTTGACGACCCCTCTGGTCTCGATCTCGTCTGTTCCGACCTTCATCGGTAATGTCGTCTGTATGCGTTTTCTTGTGAGGAAAAGCAGTTCTGTCTTCTCGGTCGCGAGTTGCAGTCCGTGGTCGGTCATCCAATGTCCGATCCGTCTCATCGTCTGATTCAATTTGTACTGCGCCAGATCTGGAGAGCGCTCGACGATCACCGCCGCCACGTCGTCAGCATATGCGACGAGGAGTACGCCGAGCGGAAGCTCCAGTCTAAGCAGGCTGTCGTACAGTCCGTTCCAGAAGTTCGGCCCAAGTATGGATCCTTGGGCTACCCCCGCGGTGATTTGTCTCGTTACCTGCCCCTCTGTTGTCTCGTATGTGATTCGTCGATGTCGCAGGTAGTCTTCCACCACCCGGAACAGGTACGGCGGAATCCTGTAGTCGTTACTAAACGCCCCCAGAATGTCAACCCACCTGGCCGAGTTGAAAGCATTTCTGACGTCCAGTGTCGCCAGCAGCACGATAGGCCGCGCTGCGTGGCAGTGTCTGTCCGTGGCTCGGAAGGAGTCGACCACCCTCTGGATTGCTCCGATGGTCGATCGACCCCTCCTAAAGCCGAACTGCAGGTCCGAGAGGCCTCCACCGCTTTGTATTGCGTCTGTAAGTCTTGGTTTAAGTAGTCGTTCGTACAGTTTCCCTGTCGTGTCCAGTAAGCTCAACGGCCGGTAGGCCGACGGCGAGTCGGGTTCGCCCTTCCCCTTCGGGATGAGGACCAGCCTCGCCGTCTTCCAGCGATCGCTGAATGTCCCTGTCGTCAAACACGTGTTGTACAGGTCGAGAAGTATCTCCGGCCTCTGGGTAGCCATCAACCGGATAATCTCTCCCGGTACTCCGTCAGGTCCCGGCGCTTTACCCGCCCTCACCGCGTTGGCTGCTCTGGTGAGCTCCTCCGCTGTGAAGGCGGGGACCGCCGGAGTCTCGTTGTCGTTCGTTTCGTCCGTGCGTATCGGGTGTGTCGGGAACAGTCCGTCGACGATCCGTCGTGTGGCTTCCGCGTCTTTGAGGTCAGGCGGGGCCCGGGCCCCCAGTTTACCGGTCACAATCTTGTACCCGGTTCCCCACGGGTCCCGGTCCACCTCCTCGCAAAGCTTCTTCCAGCAACGCGTCTTGCTGTCTCTAATAGCGTTCGTCAGTCTTTTACGCTCCGTCTTATATGCCTCTTGCAGGGGTTCCCTTTCGGGTCTCCCGCCGGCCCTGGTAACCCGTCTTCGGCTCGCTAGGCACTTCTTTCGCAGCTCGGCTATCTCGTCCGTCCACCAGTACTGTGATTGTCTGTTTTATCTATATTGTCGTTTCGGCATTGTGCTGTTGCACAGCCGCTCCGTCAGCTTAGCCGTCTCGTCTGCCAGTCTTTCCGCCTTTCGCCGACCAGTCAGCTCCGGGGGAACGTTCGTGATCGGAGCCGGCGCTGCCGCCAGTTCCTCCGCGAACTTTTGTGCGTCGAGTTTGTTCGTGTTCCACCGCGGGGGTTGTCGAATCCTCGTCCGTATCGTCGTAGTGTGCACCGCCACTTCAAAGACAATGTACTGGTGGTCGCTGGCCGTGAAGTCCTCGACCACCCGCCACTCCCTGATCAGCGGCACCAGTCGTTCTGACGTTATCGTTACGTCCGGTATAGAGTCCCCGTATCCTGGTCGTCTGTAAGTTGGTACATTTCCCGTATTTGCCACTACTAGGTCTAGCCTTGCGGCCATCTCCAGCAGTAGACGTCCTCGTTTGTTCGTTTCTGTCATGCCCCACTCGATCGCCCTCGCGTTGAAGTCCCCCGCGACCACGACGTTTCCGGGCAGGTCCCTTATTCCGTCCTCGAGGAACGCTACCCTTCTCTCGAACTCCGCCACGACGCAGTTTGGGGTCAGGTAGACGCTGACATATGTGACGGCGCCCACCCTGGCCCAGACGTAATCGTCTCCTACGCCCCTGTCGGTTATCCGGGAGCGGGCCGCGCCCCTCACCCAGATAGCAACTGTCTTCGTTTCGTTTGTTATCCATGTTTGCGTCGGTCGTATCCTGTACGGTTCGCACAGTATCAGGATGTTAGCGTCGTGTTCGTCTGCTATCTGGGGCAGTAACATGTCCGCTGTCCTGCTCCGATTCAGGTTTCCCTGAATTATTCTGTCCGTTGTCTGTCTTGCCTCTTGCGCTCCTCCAGCGCAGCCCGGAACTCGGTACACCTCCCGGATCCGGCGAGGTGCCCGACGTCTCCGTGTCCCGCCTTGATGCACAAGGGGCAAGCCGGTCTATTTTTACAGTCAGTCGTGTAATGTCCCGTTTCACCGCATTTCCTGCAGCATTTTGTCCGGTCTTCGTTCTCGCAGTTCGTCTTTGTGTGTCCGTAGCCTAGGCATTTGTAACATTTCGTCACTGTCAATCGTTTTCGGAGGCGGCATCGCACCCATCCGATCCCGATGCGGCCGCGGCCGAGCAGCACCCTGGCTTCGTGCGACTCCAGGTCGCACACCGCCATGTACTGCTCGGCCCGGTTTGGGCCGAAGATGTGGACGCCGAAGTCTGCGTCTCGTCCTGTCTCGCGTCTCAGTGACTGTATCACATCGTCTTTTGTCGTGGTGCAGTCCAGGTCCAGGATCTCCAGTTGGATCCCGGGGGTCGTGGTCTTGACGCTACCTGCGTCCCCGACCGCTTCCTGGAGCGCACGTTGAAAGTCTTCGCGTCTTTCCGTATTGACTCCTCGTCGGATCCACCGTCGTCCGTATTTTCCGTACGATGTCGGAGTACGTGCTGTCTTTCCCAGGCTTGACAAGTACAGCCGTCCCCCGTTGTTTGGGTGCCGGCTTGCGCTTCCCGTCCTGGGCGTTCGCGTCCGTCGCGTTCGTTTTGGTTTTCCGTTCCGTCGGGTTTCCGTTCCGTCGGGTATAATAATTATTATTATTACTATTATTGTACTTTTTGTTATCGAATAATTTTTCGAATATAAATAATCATTAATTGCGCTGATAATAATAATAATAATAATAATAATAATAATAAATATTATTATTATTATTTATCAATTAATTTTATATTTTTAAATAATTTAATTTCAATAACAATGATAATAATAATTATTATTGTTATTATTATTGAAATTAAATGATTGAACAATTTTAAATTAATTTGTAACAATGATATAAAAGTAATATTAAAATAATGTGTTCGGTATAAAATATCTTATCGCCACCGAGAGTGTCAACACAGAACGACGACCAGTGATAAAATTTGTGGAGCACGATTATCACAGTCTTTTCGTGCGGACGGTGTACGAATGCATTTTACAAAAAAACACTCCGTGAATCGATGTTACACGTTAAAAATGTAGATATGAGAAATATAAATAAAATTAATAAATAAAAAAAAAAATTTTAATGGCGATCTACAAAAAGCTCATGGTTTAGTGAAAAACGACTGGAATTTTGTTTCTCGATGAAGCCGCGACTGCAGTCAGTGAACATTCTCGTCGTAACAATTTAATCTATAAAATGACGTTGGAATCGTCGAACTACGAGATTTTTAAAATCGAATCATCGATTTCAGGATATTTAAAAATTTTGATCGATCTTTCAAAATGCCATTACGGTTGTCAGCAACGAATCGGAACGAATCAAACGCCATTCTCTAAGTCTACTTGTCGCCGTTTCAAAACCCTCGTTGTCGACCTCAGTCGGTTAAACGGAAGCGAAGTTATTGCCATTCGAAATTACGAGATTTTTTTTTTAGCTTTTCGAATGAAAGTTAGATAAAAAAATTGGAAATTTTATTTATTTATTTTTTCATTCTTTAGCATGTAAGTGGAACGAGATTAAGAGCAAAATCAATCGATTTGATTATTTGAAAAGAGGAAGAAAAAAATTGAAATATAGAGACTTATTCGATCAATGTTTCAACGTCCAATTAACATGAAATTTAAAAAAAACCATGTATAAAAAAAATCATAATAAAATAACCGACGTTAAAACAATTTTGAAAAAAAAATTAATAAAATAATAATAGTATGAGTGAAATGCGGGAATGTGGTTATAGAGAAAGAGAATCGAACGAACCGACGCCGCGGCTATATGCACCATGACACGGCACACACGTCTTTTTCCCGCACCTGTCCGTCACTCTCGCTCTCCGCTGGCTCTCTTCGCTCTTAGTACCAGCGGACCAGAACAGTTATGGCACTCGAGTAACATTCACTCGTAGGCAAAAGTTTAACAAATTTTTTTTTAATTATAAAAAGAAAATTCTTTTCGTTGAAAAAAAAATTAAATGAGCAAAAATCGATAAATAAATGTAAAATTAAGTTAAAAACAAAAAAACAATAAAAAAATATAAAATTAAGTTAAAAACAAAAAACAATAAAAAAATAAATAAAGAGAAAATACTTTTCGTTGAAACAAAATCTAAATAAGCAAAAATCAATAAATAAATGTAAAATTAAGTTATAAACAAAAAAACAATGAAAAAATAAATAAAAAGAAAAATACTTTTCGTTGAAAAAAAATTAAATAAGCAAAAATCGATGAATAAATGTAAAATTAAGTTTAAAAAAAAACCATTAAATTCATAAACATTAAAGAAAAATCGAAAATAATTTTCAAAGTAAAATAAGATAAAAAATGATAATATCACCGAGTCATGTGCATCGATGAATAATGCATAAAAAAATAATAATTCGAATTTACCCACGGCTTAAATGATTTAGGTTTATTAAAGAATTATAAAAAAAAAAAAAAAAAAAAAATTAAGATTCATTGCCGATCGTCAGAGATGAATCGGATTGAATATAAACTCGCTGTCAGCGTTCAGGACTTTCGTATCCCCGCGCAATGTGTAATAAAATGCTGCGCTCTTATTTACATTCTTTTTTTGTCCTCTCTCGTTCTCTCTCGATGTGTGTGTGCACGTGATTCCAATTGCAATTTGTTCAGTTCGGTCCTCTGTACCACCGGCGGCCTCGGTAATTGTATTTCCAGTCCCTTCTACCGGCAATTTCGCGCAAAATCGTTCACGATTTTTTACAGCACGAAAAAAAGCAAAATATGTTACGGAGAATTTGTGCTGAGATTGTGAAATTTATTGGTGTCAGAGAAAAATGTTTGATCGACATTTTTTTATTTTCATTCTTCTGGCAAGTATTGCGCAATTTAAAGTTCAATTATACGAAGAAAAATTCCAATTGTCATCGTTATGAATTTTTTATATATATTTTTTTTTTGCAATCACCTTACTGAGAATTTTCCAAACGTTCGTCAATAATAATAAAATAAATGTAAATAATATGTGATGATAGTAACGATTTTTTCGATGAATCTATTGAAATCGACGATTTTGTTTTTCGACAATTCATGAAAAATCACAAATCACACGAATTGAAAATAAATTTGAGGGAGGAAATAGGGTTAGGACAGCGTTTTCTCAATGATTTTCATGAATTTTTTTATAGCATAAAAAATGAATATAATTTATTGAAACTTTGAGAATATTTTATACATACATTTAAGTATATACTATAAAATTTTTGAAGAATTTTCTTGAAAAACACCGCAGATATTAGCGACCCCATATTGCAGGTCACAATCAGACTCAGCATTTTGCGTACATTCTGGAAGCCGCAATTTTCATCTGAAATCAAACGGGCTTGGAACTTACTTTTATTATATGTCTCTCTTCTATATGAACCTAAAGGCTATCAAAAACAATGGAAAATTGAATTTTTTACAGGGGTCAAAACGAAAAAGCATGATTTTTTGCCATTTTTTACAATTTTATTTGCAAAAAAAAATTATTTTAAACAATGATAATATTCCGATTTTAGGTTCATACAGAGCGCAATACTATGAAGAAAGTAACTGCCAATTTTCAAAACGATTGGTTGAAAACTTTTCGAACTAGCTTGTACGCAAGTTAAAAAAAAGTCGTTTTCAGAAAAACGCGTTTGAAAAAATAGCAAAATGCTGAGTCTGATTGTGAACTGCAATATGGGGTCGCTAATATCTGCGGTGTTTATCAAGAAAATTGTTCAGAAATTTTATAGTATATACTTAAATATATGTATAAAATATTCTAAAAGTTTCAATAAATTATATTAATTTTTTATACTATAAAAAAATTCATGAAAATCATTGAGAAAACGCTGAGCTAACCCTATTTCCTTCCTTAATTGCTTATAACAATAGAACGAGTCGGAATTTTCATTTAAAATTTTGGGAACATATTGTTCAATAGTTTTACTAACAATTTATGAAATAAAAAAAAATCGATTTTTTGAACCGTCTAACCCTATTTCCCCCCTTAAGCCCTTATATACGCGATTTCGCCGATTTTCGAAGGTACTTTTCTAGACGCGGTTAAAAAAACAAATGGCGCATATATTGACAACATTTTTTTTACAGATTATTTATGCACGTGGTTAAGTATATGTGAAAAAAAAAAAAATCAGAAATATTAACAAATTGCGGAGATATAACATAATAAAGCAATGTATTTTTTTTTTGCGCGCGCGTTGACGGTGAAAGTTCTCGGCGTCGATGTGGATGTCTGAAAAAAAAATGAAAATATGAATAGTTGCATAATGAATGTATCTTCGGTGTGAACCAACAATATTATTAAAAAAAAAAAATTATTATAATAAAAATTCGAAACTGAACATTTTTTCATTCAATTTTCTGTCGGTATTTTATTTTTTATTGTTTTTCGTGTCATTGAAATTTTTGTTTCTGTGGTTCACACGATAGGCGATGATACTAAGAATATTGTTGTAAAAATTTCAAAGCGATCCGAACCTTCGTTCGAGAGTTAGAATTTTCACGAGATTCAAAAATGTGAATCGTGGAAAAACGGCTTTGAAGTTGCCGGTTCGGGCGCGCCGCGCGGTATCTATTATAAATGCAATCTTACCTTACTTAACAATTTTTGGAACTTTTCAATTCTGTAAAGCTTAAAATATTCCTAACCGTTCGGGCTAATGGAATGAAAAATGTTTTTAAATCAAAATTTTTGCAATTTCTTACGTATATAAGGACTTAAGAAAGAAAGAAATTTACGATTATTCTAATTGAAACAGTGTTTCTTTTATCCCATTTGATTTTTTTTTTAACACAATTTTTTCATTCACGTGATATCGAGAAAAAGTAATTGAGCGATATAATTGTGCCTCACCTGTATCAATATACCTGAATTTATATAATACCCAATGGAAAAATTCCAATTTCAGTGGAATTCTTAATCCACAGCCCGTACCGAGCAGGCGGTTGCCTTCTATTCTTTTTCCGGATATTTCGTTGTTCGCAAATAAACTCGGAGAACGTAGGAATGAACGGCAGCTTACTTGGGGACGAGTTAAAAAATTTTTTTACATCGTACGAAGAATTTTTCCGAATTATTTCGGATTTTTTCGAATTTTTTCGAATTTCTCTCAACCGGCCCATTTTTTTATTTCGAAAAATCATAATTCATCAATAATTGACGAGAAACGTCGATAAGAGAGTCCAAACAAAATTCTCAAAAATCCTCCGTATTAAACAAAAATTTTAACCCTCATGAAGAAATAAATTGGCTAAAAAAATGACCTAGAAACATTATTTTGAATATTTTGCATAAGAAAAATTTCGAAAAAATAAAATAAAAAGTAGAAGCGAACGCCGTTCGGCTTTGGGTTATGGGTGAAAAATGTTGGTTATTAAGGAGGAAAATAGGGTTAGGACAGCGTTTTCTCAATGATTTTCATGAATTTTTTTATAGTATAAAAAATGAATATAATTTATTGAAACTTTGAGAATATTTCATACATATATTTAAGGTAGTAGTCTGGTAACTTAAGCCGATTTTCATGTCTTTTTTGTAGGGCGTTTTTTTGTAGGAAAATAAAAATGAATCGTTTTGGATATTTAGGATGTATTTATTTACATATTGAAGATACAAAAAAAAAATTTAATAGTTTATTATTATTATTATTATTATTATTGATCGAAGTTGGCAGCCCGGGTCCTAACTTTTTTTCTACCGAACCGATTGCTTTGAAATTTTAACAGGCTACTCTACACACTTATAGTTCTCGTCGGAACTACCGAGACATTTTTTCACCCCTAACTTTATATTTTACAACCCCTTCTTTGCTAAAATAAAAGGACTTTAGCAAATAAGGGGTTGTGAAATAAAAAATTAGGGGTGAAAAAATTTCTCGGTAGTTCCGACGAGAACTATAAGTGTGTAGAGTAGCCTGTTAAAATTTGAAAGCAATCGGTTCGGTAGAAAAAAAGTTAGGACCCGGGCTGCCAACTTCGAGGTGCCAACTTCGATCAATAATAACAATAATAATAAAGTATTAAATTTTCTCAAAATTTTTTTTTTTTGTATCTTTAATATGTAAATAAAAACATCCTAAATATCCAAAACGATTCATTTTTATTTTCCTACAAAAAAACGCTCTCCAAAAAAGACATGAAAATCGGCTTAAATTACCAGCCTACTACCTTAACTATATACTATAAAATTTTTGAAGAATTTCCTTGAAAAACACCGAAGATATTAGCGACCCCATATTGCAGGTCACAATCAGACTCAGCATTTTGCGTACATTCTGGAAGCCGCAATTTTAATCTGAAATCAAACGAGGTTGGAATTTACTTTTATTATGTGTCTCTCTTCTATATGAACCTAAATGCTATCAAAAAAATAGAAAATTGAATTTTTTACAGGGGTCAAAACGAAAAAGCATGATGTATTGCCATTTTTTACAACTTTATTTGCAAAAAAAAAATTATTCTAAATAATGATAATATTCCGATTTTAGGTTCATATAGGGCGCAATACTATGAAGAAAGTAACTGACAATTTTCAAAACGATTGGTTGAAAACTTTTCAAACTAGCGTGTACGCAAGTTCAAAAAAAGTCGTTTTCAGATAAACGCGTTTGAAAAAATAGCAAAATGCTGAGTCTGATTGTGACCTGCAATATGGGGTCGCTAATATTTTATAGTATATACTTAAATATATGTATACAAATTTTATAGTATATACTTAAATATATGTATAAAATATTCTCAAAGTTTCAATAAATTATATTTATTTTTTATACTATAAAAAAATTCATGAAAATCATTGAGAAAACGCTGTCTTAACCCTATTTCCACCCTTAATGGCTTATAAGAATAGAACGAGTCGGAATTTTCATTTAAAATTTTGGGAACATATTTTTCAATAGTTTTACTAACAATTTATAAAATAAAAAAAAATCGATTTTTTGAACCATCTAACCCTATTGCCCTCCTTAATCGAAGTGTTTTTCCAAATTTTTTTCGACTTTCAATATTAATATTAATATTAATGTAATGATCAGATGAATTTAACGCAAAATGCCCCGGACACAGCAGTCACAGAAGACCGTGCTCTTCTTTTCTATTTAGGCCCCAGCCGATCGTCAAGCCGTTAAGACTCCTCGCAACTTCGTTCACGATTCTTACGCGTAAATATAGCACTCGACCCCGTATACATCCATTATATCTCCGATACATCATTGACAATACGTGCGCGGCGCATATGTGGCGCGAGCTTCTTTTTCTATCCTCCTCGAGTCTTCTAGGTGAACCGAAGAGGAGTCATCGTACCGTGGGGTCGTGCGCTCTCGCGTCTCACGGATCGATAAGGTAAAAAAAGATAAAGATCGACGAGCAAAGCGAGAGAGAGACAAAGGTTTTTACGGAATTCCATTATCTCAAATGAAGAAAATTATGACAATCGAAGATCGAGCTTCGATATATATCGAAAAATCGATACTGATAATAAGGACGAATCAGGGAATGACTTTTTAGTCACGTGGTCATTCAACGTCAACACACTTCACTCTGTTGAAGCTCGGCTCAGCTGACAGGGACACAACTAACCTAAAAACTTTCCAAAAACGTTCGTCTGTACCGCGAACTAATTCGAACTTACATCCTTACATAGGAACATTAATTTTATTGTACTTCAGTTCGAAATCTGATTTGCCGATGTTTTTTCAACGTCTTTAATATAATAGAATTGATAAAAACGATATGTAACGAAATGCAATTTATCTCCAAAGTTCGGCCACCTCGTCGTTATACGATTGGCCGTCGATGGCGCTCTCGGCGTTCGGTCATGCGGCGTACTTCACTTCTTACGATCGTAGACGACGAAACCTAACCTGCAAAGTGGCGCGCGCCGCACGGACACCGATTCCAGTGGCGTTAAAAATACGATTAATTTTTTTTGTAAAAAACAAAGCCTCCTCTTTGAGGAAATAATAACAATAATAGTAATGGTTAATTGAAAATGTTAGAATTTGTTTTCAATTTCATTTCGACGTCTTTAACACGACGTTCACTCACAGAGACGTAAAGCGAGTGTCAGTTTCCCTGACCGAGAAGTACTTTCATCGCTATTATACAACAATTTACCGCGAGTCGAGAGACACACACACACACACAAATAAATATCGTGAGACGCTGAAATGAGAAATGGGAACACACAGTGACTCTCATACAAGCGCGGATCGTCTTAATCGGTAATAACAGTACGAAAGGCGTTCTGTGAAACGAGAAATGCAAAGGAGGCGAACAATAGAATTTTATGAAACTTCTCAATCGAAATGTATCATTGTTTATTTTTTTTTTCATCCACTATACTGTCGTTTGAGTTGACAAGATTGGACGAATTTTTTTTATTGAATTTTCTTTTTTTCTTGTTTATTAAGATTTTTTCTTTTTGCACAAATGGTTTCGAAGTTTTGTTTTATTTGAATTTTCAATTCTCTTTATTCTCCCTTTAGTTTATATTCATTTTTAATACTTATAAGATATATTTTAGCTATTACGTTTTCGATTATGTTAAAGGGTTGATTTGTTGTGAATAACAAAAATAAAAATAAACATTTTAATCGTGAAACGAGGGTTCGAGAGTAATTGGCAAAGCGTGAGATGACTCGCTGGATGGAGAACCATGGCCGCTGTTGGTACTCCCAAGGCTTCGAGGCTCCCGCCGGCTCGCGATCGAGATCTCGGCCGTGTCGGAGAAAGTGGAAAAGTGTATCGTGGTCGCTTTGTTTTATTTTTTTTTTTTTGCTCTAATACTTGGACTCGACCGAGTTGATGCCGTTCTCAATCGTACCAATATTATCAATAGCGATGAACAAATTTATTATGACAATTCGCAAAAATGTTCAACATTTTTATTGAAATGACTCCTTGTTGTTGTTAATAAATTCGTCGGCAAGTATAATTTCCGGTGACAGTGTTGTTGACACGAAACAGAAAGTTTTTGAAGAAAAATTCAATTCAATTCAATTCTTCTCCAATTGAATACTGGACAAATTCATATTCAACTTTCGTACAATTAATATGTTTTTTGAGTCGGTCAAATTACATAAATTCAAGTGAAATCATAAAAATTCAAGTCACATTCTCGAAAGTTAAGCTCAAATTACAAAAATTCAAGTCAAATTTCACAAATTCAAGTATGATTGCATAAACTCAAGTCGAATTAGAGAAAGCAACGTCGAACAACGTAAGATCGAGTAGAATTAGAAAAATTCAATTACAATTACATAAGATCAAGTCTAATTCCCGAAAGTTAAGTTTAAATTACAAAAATGCAAGTCAAATTTCACAAATTGAAGTATGATTGCATAAGTTCAAGTCGAATTAGAGAAATCAACGTCGAACAACGTAAGATCGAGTACAATTACAGAAATGCAAGCACGGATTTCAGAAATTCCAGTTGAATTTTAGAAATTCGAGTTGAATTTTAGAAATTCGAGTTGAATTTTAGAAATTCAAGTCGAATTTCATAAATTCAAGTCGAATTTCATAAATTCAAGTCGAATTTCACAAATTCAAGTCGAATTTCAGAAGTTCAAGTCGAATTTCAGACATTCAAGTCGAATTTCAGAAATTCAAGTCGAATTTCAGAAATTCAAGTCGAATTTCAGAAATTCAAGTCGAATTTCAGAAATTCAAGTCGAATTTCAGAAATTCAAGTCGAATTTCAGAAATTCAAGTCGAATTTCAGAAATTCAAGTCGAATTTCAGAAATTCAAGTCGAATTTCAGAAATTCAAGTTGAATTTCAGAAATTCAAGTCGAATTTTAGAAGTTCAATTATAATTGCCCAAGTGCGAGTCAAATTTCCGAAATTCAAGTATAATTGCACAAATCCAAGTCAAATTTCCGAACTTCAAGTGTAATTGCACAGATACAAATCAAATTTCCGAAATTCAAGTACAATTACACAAATTAAAGTGAAATAACACTAATTAGAGTTAAGTATAAGTATACTTGAAGTTCTAAATGATATTGGAATTACATAAATATACACAAATCTCAGAAGGAAATCGAAAAAAAAAACGGCGTTCAGAATATTGTACGTATTATTTATAGCCGTGTATTTATACAGTGGCTCTCCTCCGAAGGCGAATCGATAGTTGACATTGACGCAGCAAGAACAAGATAAAGAACCGAGCACGAAAATGTCCCTGGTAGACCCGAAATTTATACGAAAATGTCTCCTTCATCGCCCACGTTAATTCTCTAATGTATATAAGATGGTAATAGCTGATATAAAAAAATGTTAGATTTTATTCAAAGTGGATATCAATCTTTTTTTTTCTTTTATAAAAAATAAATAATAATAATAAAATATAAATTCCAATGATGAATAAAAAAAACGCACGATACGGCTAATTTAATTGGAAATAATTGCCGTCACTCGTTTCTCCATTACAATTTGCGTGTGTGTGTCCTTTTTAGGACCTTAAAAGACCGGATGAGGGTTTTAGGCAGTTGCCACACACAGATGCCAAACAGCCTCATAGAGATAAATTGCTATAGAATTTTTTTTTCTTTTTTTTTCTTCTAATGGTTATATAATGGAACGAGTAACTGTCTATTTTCGTCTATTCGAATGTTCTATCACGGAACATTGCTTTCATTCGCTCGTTCAGTTACGCCGAGAGCAACGAAGAATAATATTTTTAATTAGACCGAAATTTCTTTCCAAATAAATATCTATTAGCTATTTTGTAAAAATCAATTTAATTTTTTTTCTTCGATATCTACAATTTTTGGAAATACAATATTTAAGTGGTTTTTATTTCAACCTTGACGAATACCATGGGCAATTATATGGAATTCGTGAAAATATTAACGAAAACATAATGGGAAAACATACGAGATTTTAGCCGAAAATAAGTCGGTTAACTAAAACGACTGTAATTATCCTTTCCGATGGAATAAAAACTTCATTCATCGCTCGTTATCTTCGTAATCGTTATCGGTTCATAACGACCCGCGAATTATTGAGCTACGATGTTTTTTGAATTTTTCACAGATTTTCAAAGTCGCAACATCGATTATCGACAATTTTTTTCATCCCTTTTTTTTCTTCAAAGTGCTTTTAAGGGTAGAAAAAAAAGAGATATCGTGACGAATCAAAGAGCATTCGCTGAGTCTGCTCGTGGCGTTTCCAAAACACCCTCTATCGACCCGAATCGGCCGAACGTTCAGCAAAGTTACTACCTATTGAAATTTTGACAAAAAAAAATGTTCATACAAAAAATTGCCTTTTATTTTATTACTTTCGTTTCGTTAATCTTTTCGTTAGTGGTAAATCACGCTAAAACGTTTGAAAAGTTCGGTGAAAACGTGAGAAAAAAAGAAATGGATTAAAAAATAAAAATTTGACGAATTTTTCGCCGATATATTTTATACCTAAGAATCTCACGAGGCGAACCACCGGATGTAGATTTTCGTGGCCATGACTTTGCCAAACCCGAACCGGGCGAGGCAACGTCCTATGGAATTTTTACAACGCACACACACACACACACACACACACATACACACACAGAGAAAGAGATTACATCCATGATTCACTCTTTCGAGTGTACAAGAGACTCACGAAGAATTTCTGAACGTTCGCGTGCATTATTTCCCAACCGAACCCTCGACCGAAGCCTCCCGGGCATCAGTTTCGTCCTGATGGCACAGTGATTGGCACGGTAAAGAAAATCACAAAAAATGAGCTTTATCTCGGTATAAAGAGGAGAAAAATAAATGAATATTCTTTTATAAAAAAAAAACTATCGAGAATAAATAAATGAATGAATAAATTTTTCAACAACATTTTTTTTCACATCAACATTATTCGGTCATAAAAAAAAGAAAACGACTTTTGCATACGACACATCGGTGTTAAATTTTTCTATTACAAACAATGCGATGATAAACAATTAAATTATTCAATTGGAATAGTATATTATTGTTCGTGAAACATTTCAAATATTTTATTTAAAAATATAAAATACATTCGTGGCCAATCACTGTGCCATTTTCCCTTCGACCGATAATTTCGCCTATCTAAAAAACTTCAAGACCCAAAAAATTCTTCTCTCGTGCGTCTCCGGCACTCGGGATATTACATACCAGTGACAGGAGAAAGAGATAGTGCGCGAGAGGAGCGGCGGGTGGGGGGTAGGGACGGTACTCTTACTCTCTTTTTTTTTTCGTGGATACCTTGCGGTGAATACACTCGGAGAGAAAGATGCGACGATATCGTTTACGTATGCGAGACGCGTGCTTATCCCGCGAGCCTGTGAGACGAACCGACGAACGGAGCAGTGGGGCGGTCGGGGGGGGGGGGGGGGTCAAGACGTCTTTTGGGCGTAGTCCAAGTTCGAAGAGAGAGGAACCACCAAAAAAAAACGTGCAGCATGTAATCGTTGCAACGAAATCAAACTCTCATACCAGCTATATACGTTTCTGGTGCTGGTACAAAAGAAATAAATATATATTTTTGATCAAAAACAATTTTACAAAAATGAACATTAATCACAGTAAGACCGACAGTGATATCGACAGTAAGTAGCAGTGAAAATGACAATGAGTGGCAGTTAAAAATTACAGTAAAAATTATACGAAAAATGACAATAAAAATGACAGTAAAAATAACATTAAAAATGGCAGTGAAAATGGTAGCACGTCTGAACATAACGTTGCAATAATTTTACTGATAATAACATCGCAGGCGAAAACTACACAGCACATATTTACACATCCGTTTCAGTGGGTTTTGTTGGGTTTGTTGGGATTTGTTGGGTTTGTTGGGTTTTGTTGGGGTTTGTTGGGTTTTGTTGGGTTTTGTTGGGTTTTGGGTTTTGGTTTGGGGTTTGTTGGGTTTTGTTGGGTTTGTTGGGTTTTGTTGGGTTTTGGGTTTTGTTGGGTTTTGTTGGGTTTTGGGTTTTGGTTTGGGGTTTGTTGGGTTTTGTTGGGTTTTATTGGGTTTTGGGTTTTGGTTTGGGGTTTGTTGGGTTTTGTTGGGTTTTGGGTTTTGGTTTGGGGTTTGTTGGGTTTTGTTGGGTTTTGGGTTGCGTTGCTGCGTTCAAAACCCAATAAAACCCAACAAAACCCATTAAACCGCGGGTGTAAATATGTGCTGTGTAGTTTTCGCCTGCGATGTTCTTATCCGTAAAGTAATTGCAACGTGATGTTTAGACATGGAACCGTGAAAATTACACGAAAAATGACAGTAAAAATTATACTAAAAGTTATAGTGAAGATTACTCTCTACTATTACAGTAAAAATTACTGTAATCTCCAGACTAAAAATGAAAGTAAAAATTACACTGAAAATGACGAGTAATGAATGACAGTGAAACTGACAGTGGGTCACCATGACAGCGACAGCGACAATGACAATGAATTCGAGGAACCGTAAGTTTGTAACGGCCTGACCATTCGACCTCTCTATTCGTTATATGTTTATTTTATCAGTGAATCCATTAGGAAATTAATTATAATAACGAATTGATCATTCAGATGATCCTGACTAACGCCCTCCTGTTGAACACCCCTATAAGTTTGTTCGCTTCTATCCACAGGCTATCTAAATGCGGAAACTAGTATGCATCGCGTGTGTGTGTGTGTGTGTGATGCACAGTCACGTTATCTGTTGGCTGCGTCGCATCGCGGCGGGGGGGGGGGGGGGGGGGGGGGGACACGTTGTTAGGGGCCAAATAACTTTGAGGGGTAAACGGCTTGTGCGCGTGTGGCGGCGTAAAGCGACGAAAATAATTCGAGACACGAAGCGTGTAGCAGCACCCTGACGAATACTGCACGCCTGTACCGTACGAGTGTTCCGAGAGTAAGAGTTCAATTACACCGTTGTCGGACAGGACATTTCTATTATTCGTGTACTTCTACTTCTTAAGCAATCATTTTTTTTCCTCGAAATCGCTTTAAAAACGTCACAAGCGGCGTGTGGGGGTTTGGGGGTTATTTGCCCCCCCCCGGGGGGCATTTTACCTGGGGGGGGGTATCCCCAGTTGCCGAAGTAGGTCACGGGCGACCGAATGAACGATGAAACAGAGCCTCGCACACTCGGTACACTTGAAGTACCATAAACGTATGTTGATACTTCCGGTTCGAGGACGGGGCATGGGTCCGGGTGGTGGCGGGGGGGGGGGGGGCTCGGGGCTCGGTCTGGGGGCTGGGGCTCGCTCGCTCTCTCTCCTCGTCTGCCCGCTCGACAACTTATAAATCCCGTGTCGATAAAGGAAGAATTTTCCTTATCGACATTTTCGTTTCGTCGTTTCTTAACGAGGGACGCGATATCTTTTTCATTTTTCTAGGTTCACGCCCACGTCACGGCACCAACGATATTTTATAACCGTAAGAAGAACGACCAGTGTAATTTTTGATGTATGTGCATACAATTTTTATAAAAATCCAGATGCTCGGGTCGCGACGCCTCGACGTCTTTGACGTCATTCCCCGAAACATTTACCGATTGAATTCGCGAAATACACAGACGATGAGACGGTGCACGACAGAGGACGGAGTTTTTTTTTTTTTTCATCGTCTTCGACAAGTCGCTTTTTTTTTTCTTTTTCGTGAATTTGGGAGTGACGCGCGTGGGCCTGTGTACACATACGCGTACGGTGTGAACTTTCGCGAGAAATGGATGGACAGCGATGCGTAGGAGGTCGTCGATCGCAAATCGAAAACGTGAGACGGGCTTTCACTCGGGTCTCCTCACTTTTATACGTGCACTTATCGTCTCTCTCCTTTTTCTTTTCTTCTTCTACGTTTCTCTCACGAACGAACGAACTCGTGAGATACGTTTTTTTGTTTTTTTTTGTAATCCGGGAATTTTGTTTTATTCCGAAAATTCCGATAAGTTTTGAATTTTCGCACGTCGATCGTGTGTGATTCCGTCGCGGGGCGTGCCATGCCCCGCCACGGAATAACGCTGATGAAGAGACAAAAATTGTTTTAACGTGTAACGAAATTTTTGGTATTCCTTGTGAATTCGTTTGTTTGATCAATTGTTCGGCGAATTGAAACACACAAACGCCGGCTATTTCGATATTTTAACGTTGCTTCGTTTCATTTTTTTACGCTTCAACATTTCTTCAATCAATTTTCTTTTTTTTTATTCCTCTTTGCTTCGATGTTTTTGTCTTTCTTTTTTTTCTCGTTAACGATCGATCTGTTGTTTTGTTTTTTTTTTAAACAATGTACGAAGTGTAAACGGCACGAGAAGTGTAACGGAGATCGAGCGAAACTTTTGCGTCTCGTTTTGAAACGCGACGCGAACGCGTGTGTCGGCGTTAATGTCGCATCCGACAAGTGTACGATGACGCTGACCCAGTTGGGGAAAGCGATATCAAATCGTCTTCCATTTTCCCTCTGTTCCAACGCCATTACGTAAAATTATACATCGCCGCGGACACGCCGCTCGCGCATTACTCTACATGTGCGGATTTTGTTCTCCGTTACTCAGCGACAGATGCAGAAATACTCGTGTCGTGTCTCTCGTGTACGCGGAGTGATAACGCCCGTTAAATACAAGTGGTGTTTCGCGTGAGACATAGTGCTTTGGGTTTTGTTGTATTTTGTTCTCTTTTGTCTTTGACAAACGAAAAAGTGATTTTTCACGCTCACACTTCGGGAGTTCGGAACTTCGATACGTCAACACTTTCGTATTCAAATTTTGACGATTCGCACGCTTCGATACTACGCTACTTACGCGTTTTTTTTCCGGGCTTCAATACATCGACGTTTCGATGCATTGATGCGTCTACGCTCAAACTTCAGCACAGTCCCGAATTTCGAACTTCAATGCTCGCGGTACCCCTGTCTTCGACTTCGATGTTTCGAAGGTATCGTTTTCGAAGTTCGAGATTTCAAAGGTATCGTTTTTAAAGTTCGATACTTCGGAAGTTTCGTTTTGAAAGTTCGATACTTCGGACGTTTCGTTTTTAAACTTCGATACTTCGGGAGTTTTGCTTTTAAACTTCGATGTTTCAAAGGTATCGTTTTTAAAGTTTGATACTTCGGAAGTTTCGTTTGTAAACTTCGATACTTTGGAAGTTTCATTTTTAGACTTCGATACTTCGGGAGTTTTGTCTTTAAACTTCGATATTTCAAAGGTGTCGTTTTTAAAGTTCGATACTTCGGAAGTTTTGTTTTTAAACTTCAACATTTCAAAGGTATCATTTTAAAACGTCGATACTTCTGAAGTTTTGCTTTTAAAGTTCGACACTTCGGGAGTTTTGTTTTTAAACTTCGACATTTCAAAGGTATCGTTTTTAAACTTCGATACTTCTGAAGTTTTGTTAGTAAAGATCGATACTTTGGGAGTTTCGTTTACAAACTTCGATACTTCCGAGGTACCGACTTCAAACTTCGACACTTCTGAAGTGTCATCTTAAAACTTCGGCACTTCAGAAGTTCCTGCTTTTAACTACGATGCTTCTGAAGTTTCTACTTTAAACTTCAACACTTCGGAGTTTCTTTCAAACTTCGACATTTCAAACGTATCGTTTTTAAAATTCGCAACTTCCAATGTTTCGCTGGTAAACTTCGATACTTCGGGAGTTTTGTTTTTAAAGTTCGATATTTCAAAGGTATCGTTTTTAAAGCGCGATACTTCTGAAGTTTCGTTTTAAACTTCGACATTTCGGGAATTTCGTTACCAAGCTTCGATATTTCAAAGGTATCGTTCTTAAAGTGCGACACTTCGGGAGTTTCGTTACCAAGCTTCGATACTTCTGAAGTTTCGTTTTGGACATCGGTATTTCGGAAGTTTCGTTTCGAACTTCGATACTTCTGAAGTTTTGTTGTTAAACTTCGCCATTTCAAAGGTATCGTTTTTGAAGCGCGACACTTCGAAAGTTTCGTTTTGAACTTCGACACTTCGGAAGTTTCGTTTTGAACTTCGATACTTCTGAAGTTTCGTTTTGAACTTCGATACTTCGGGAGTTTCGTTTTTAAACTTCGATATTTCGGGAGTTTCGTTACCAAACTTCGATACTTCGGAAATTTCGTTACCAAACTTCGATACTTCGGAGGTTTCGTTACCAAACTTCGATACTTCGGAGGTTTCGTTACCAAACTTCGATACTTCGAAAGTTTCGTCTGTAAACTTCGATACTTCGGGAGTTTTGTTTTTAAAGTTCGATACTTCGGAAGTTTCGTTTGTAGACTTCGATACTTCGGAAGTTTCACTTTAAACTTAAAACGCTACAACGGACTTTCACCTTTCGAACTTCAATATTCCCGCGCTTCCCCACTTGAAGCTCCGATAATCCGAAGGTTTAATTTTGAAACTTGGCCGTTTTGTCTCGTCGAAATTCGCTAAAACGTCGCTTGTCATTTTCAAACTTCAATACTTCGTACGATCAAAACGACTGGATGTTTTATTTTCGATAGTTCGAGCGTATCCTTATACAACGTCAATGACTCGTACGTGCAACGTCAGGCATTAGAAGGGCAATAGAGGGCAACTACCCACAATATAGACCCTAATGACAGTGTTACGTGTGTGCGTGCGTATATACGTTTGAATACGTGATACGGGTAGCGAAAGTATAAGTAGCCTACGTGGGCATTTCTAGCGAGCCCTGTGTATAGCTGCGCTCGATGACGTTGTCCTCTCGTCGTTGACCCAGTTGACGATGTGTAACTCGACGAACTCCTCTGCGGGCCTCGCCCCGAGCCCGTGCCACACTCTCCCGCCGTGTCTGTTCACCATGCCCGCGAGAGCATGTCTCAGCCAGCAGCGATGTACAACAGACATACCGGCGAGGTTCCCAACGATATTCTTATCATTATTTTTAATGCGATAATTTATCGATTATTTTATTTCAAAAGGGCGTATGTTTTACAAGCACTGAATATACCCCGTTATTGCGCTAAGACATTCATAATATATTAATTATTAATTATGAATTATGAATTATGAATTATGAATTATGAATTATGAATTATGAATTATTAATTATTAATTATTAATTATTAATTATTAATTATTAATTATTAATTATTAATTATTAATGATTAATTATTAATTATTAATTATTAATTATTAATTATTAATTATTAATTATTAATTATTAATTATTAATTATTAATTATTAATTGTTAATTATTAATTATTAATTATGAATTATTAATTATTAATTATGAATTATTAATTATTAATTATTAATTATTAATTATTAATTATTAATTATTAATTATTAATTATTAATTATTAATTATTAATTATTAATTATTAATTATTAATTATTAATTATTAATTATTAATCATTAATCATTAATTATTAATTACAAAGATGCTTAGCGCCATAAAGGTGTATATTCGATGCGTGTAAATCATACGGCCTTTTGATTAATAATTAATTTAATGGAAAAAAAATGCAGAATAAAAATGAAGGATGGAAGGAATCGAGTCGTCCGATTCAAGAAGAACGTACATGTACTGTACACAATATAAAATGACGAAAAGAATTTTTGTTACACTTCAGTTTCTTTTAAATCGAGTTGTACCGTAAGTGCAACGATTTTTTTGTACTTATCGAATAGAAAAAAAGAAAAAAAAATCCACGCAAATCGTCGACGAAAAATGTTTCTTTAAACTAATTATTGCATCAATGTGCAAGCGCGCGAATTTAATTTTTCAACTCTTTTCATTACTTACGAGAGATATCTCGTCCGGCCAAAGCGTGTTTACCAATGACTAAACGCGTACTTTTGCTTCTCGCACGTTGAAACGCGATAAGATTAGGTCCCAGAGAGAAATGATCGGACGAGAAAAAACATGAGTTAATTAAAAAAAATAAAACAAATTAATCTTACGAAACGTGGATCCATGTACGACGTTATGGAAATACCAACAATTTTGATACTCGATCCTAGAGGACGAAGTTCGAAGGATTCGTGAAATGTTAAACTACTTCGACGACCGTCGTTATTTCGATATTCGGGTAATGCAAAATGACGCTTGAATTTTTCGTGTGCGACACGTGAAAATTTCGGAAAACATTCTGACAAATTATTGCAAAAGATCGCTCAATCGATAGCAACGTAGAAAGCGTATGAGGCACTTCTTAAAATTGATTCGACGTATCAGCTCTTCGCTCGATGACACAATGTACAATCCCGAACATTATGAAAGAGTGAGAGACGAGAAAAAAACATAACGATTTTTGTTCGCTCACATTTTCACTCATCTGCCCACTTTTGTTCCAGACTTTTCTACGTCCTCCCGTCTCTTACATTCAATAACGTTCAATTTCATGCATTGTGTAATATGCCGAAGGATGGACGCGGACAATCGACTCTAAGAGGTGCCTCAACCCTGTGTAACGTTAAAGTTCGTCGAGGCAGTACTTCAAATTTATCGTCAGAGCGCTCCTTTAAGATATTCCATTATGACGTCGAAGTACACCATTTTCATCGATGAGGATACGAAACAAGCTTTTATTTTTCATTTCCCCAATGTTTATACGTGCGGCGGTCGTTCGGATGCACCGCGCATAAGAGGACGCCTCGAGTTCGCGCTGGCTCGAGCCGGGTCAGAGCCGTGTCGGCGAACCGTCCGCTTTGAAGTAGGTCAGGTCTCAATGGTGCCCCGGGCTCGTACGTACAGTGCAATGTGTATATCGGTACGTGGCAGTGCCCCCCCCCTCTCTCGACCTCTCCGCCGCACTGCCGCCCCGCGATGATTGGCCATCATGAGTGAAAACGAAACTACAGCTATCGGCACAATTGTCCGTGCATCCCCATCTTCACTGATATGACTGCACCACACCGTACACCCCCTTTAAAGAACAATTGTATCCCCTCTCGCCCTGCCATATCACACGAATTTATGTAAAGTCACCCTCCTGCCCCTCTGTACCTTGCCCGAATTGGCCCTAAGACTCCCTTCCTACCTTCGCACACTGGGTAGTTTTTCTGTTAATTTCCGGAACAATTTAGTTTTTGTTTGTTGAAACTCTTCTATATACTGGAGGGCGCAGTGTTTTTTGGTAGGAGCCTACAATTATTTAAGTGGTTATCTGAACCATCGAGATCACGGAAAAAAATCTCCCTAGAAAATTCCCCGTCGGGGTGTCCGGCGGCGGGATTCGAACCCCGGACGCCTGCGTGGTAGTCGAGGACCTAACCGACTGTACCACTGCGCCCGCTCCATGAACATATTCATATTAAACGTTATAACTGAGCTTGCGATTACGCGCATGCGCCGTATCGACAATGTATTCCGAGATATCTGATGCACTCGTATCGTTGAACTCTGCGCGTTCAAAGTCGTTTATCTAGCGTTGTCTCGTTCCGTTGTACACACATTATTATTTTTGTAACAATTCTCGATCACTCGACAAATTTTTATCGATCGAATGATTAATTCACTCTGATACGAAACGAGAGAACACTTGTTGGCTCGTGTAAGTGGAAGGGATAAAAGAAAGTCATTAATAGTACTAGAATTCTTAAGGTAGTAGTCTGGTAACTTAAGCCGATTTTCATGGCTTTTTTGGAGGGCGTTTTTTTGTAGGTAAATAAAAATGAATCGTTTTGGATATTGAGGATGTTTTTATTTACATATTAAAGATATAAAAAAAAAAATTTCTGACAAAATTTAATAGTTTATTATTATTATTATTATTGATCGAAGTTGGCACCTCGAAGAAAAAGCGCGTGGGTGACCCCGGGGATTTTGGCTCTTGATGTTATCTGAAATAAAAAATTCTTGATAATTCTTAATCTATAGTTAAATTTCATGGATAAATAACAAAATGGCGGACTTTGGATAAAAGGACGTGTTTTCTCCAAAGTCTGCCATTTTGTTATTTATCCATGAAATTTAACTTCAGTAGTTCCGACCAGAATGACATGTCTATAGATTAAGAATTATCAAGAATTTTTTATTTCAGATAACATGAAGAGCCAATATCACCGGGGCCACCCACGCGCTTTTTTATCGAGGTGCCAACTTTGATCAATAATAATAATAATAATAATAATAATAATAAACTATTAAATTTTTACAAACAAATTTTTTTTTGTATCTTTAATATGTAAATGAAAACATCCTAAATATCCAAAACGATTCATTTTTATTTTCCTACAAAAAAACGCCCTCCAAAAAAGACATGAAAATCGGCTTAAGTTACCAGACTACTAACTTGAATATCGTTGTTTTGGGGCGCAGCGTATATGTAATTTCGTAGGAACGATATAATTGAACCTCTGTACCCAGACTCCACACCTCCGGTCCCTCTACTCCACCTTGTTTCTGCGATCTTCACTTTTTTCCCTTCTTCCTCTTCGCACGTCTCCCGCTCTCCTCTCGATCTCTTCCCTTTCGATACACCGTCCGCATACGCGCACGAACCGCTCCATCATATATATTTTTTTCTTTCCCCTACATCCGAGCGATCCGAGAACTCGCCCACTTTCCATCTCGCTCTTTGCCCTCCTTCTTCGTCCCGTGTCCCCTTTTACTTTCCCCTTCTTCTCGTGACGACTTTTATTCGCGTTCAACGGAGTATATGCGACTGCAACACACCAGCCACGCCGCCACCGACGACTGCATTTGTCCCAATTGAAGTCTTAGGGGGGAGGGATCTCCCTCGCGCGCTCCCGTTCCTCTCGTTCCGGCCTCAGGGCGATTCCACAGAAGTATTTACCACAAAAGCGACGCCAATATACCGCGCAACGGTGTGATACAGATTGAAACAAAAATTATCGATCAGTCGAGTCGAAATAGTTGCTGTCGAAGAAAATTGAGACGTGGGACATTCCGGGACACCTGGGACAGTCGGAAATGTTCGCGGCAAGTACGCGGTACTAAATTGCGGACGCCCCGAAAAGTCTGCAGCCGGTGAAACACTTCGGACACCAGGGACACTTGGGACACTTGGGACACTTAGGAAACTTGGGACACTTGGGACGCTTCGGACATTTGGGACACTTGGGACATTTGGGACACTTGGGACGCTTGGGACATTTGGGACACTTGGGACGCTTGGGACATTAGGGACATTTGGGACGCTTGGGACACTTGGGGCACTTGGGACACTTGGGACACTTGGGACACTCGGGACACTTGGGACTGTTGCTGGCGAAAAGTTAAAAAGTGGGACAGTGTGGGACCTGGTTATCGCCGGTAAAATTAGAAGACCCCGGATACTTTTCGGCGCCTGGGACACTTGGGACAGGTTGGACAGTTGGGACATATTGCGCCACTAGACGTGAAATTTCGATGGGAATCCAGACGCGAAAGTTCTCGGGGCTTAGCGGGACACTGGGACACTGGGACACTTGTGGGACAGTTTGGGACATTTTTCAAATTTTTCCGTTTCTTTTTCATTTCTCTTCTCATTAATAAACGTAAAATTGCGATTTTTTTCGTTCTTGTAATTGGAAAAAAAATTGGAGCACACTCGGTGATTGTAATTTACGTTACACCGTGTACGGTGCAACGAGTTGTAACGCAATCGTTCACGGTTAGCTCGCCTCCGGTCTTTTCGTTCTTTGCCCTCTCACCATCTCTTTCTCTCTCGCTCTCTCTCTCTCTCTCTGGCGTGCATCTCGTGCGACGAGCCCAAGAATCACCGGAGCACGGGACCAATTTATCTCGTCGCGAAATTGGCACGATTATTTATCAGCGGGCGTGACGATGAAACATCTCGCAAAAGTATGCGCTCTCCACGCTGATTAATAGAAAAATTGACGATATATATTCGCAAAGAATCGAACATATCGATCGGTCTATCGTGATATTTAGGGGGGTAAAAATAACGTGAGGAGATCTACGTGACTGCGGCGAGGTCACATATTTCGCAGCTGCCGAATGAATAGTTTTTCTTATCTCTTCCTTTTTTTTTTTCGACGACGAACGGGTTAATGGGAGAATTTTTTGTCATTTTTTTTTTTTCTTCGCAATACGTATCATAAAGAACGTTTGGTCGGTGTCTGGCGTGCGTAATTCAATGATATCGCATTAATTCTTCACAGCTCTGTGAAAAATCATTGTAAAATTATTATCAGTTTTTGGAACGAGACGAAAAATTTATTTGAACGTTCATTCGTCGGGTTGAACAGAAATTGTATCATTGATTTGTTAGTTTTTATTATCAAATTGCTAGTTTAAGGAGGGAAATAGGGTTAGGACAGCGTTTTCTCAATGATTTTCATGAATTTTTTTATAGTATAAAA
Organism: Oxytorus armatus; assembly: GCA_958009045.1. Classification (NCBI taxonomy): domain Eukaryota; kingdom Metazoa; phylum Arthropoda; class Insecta; order Hymenoptera; family Ichneumonidae; genus Oxytorus; species Oxytorus armatus. The sequence continues at coordinate 15,780,950 of OY253755.1, forward strand.
AATGAATATAATTTATTGAAACTTTGAGAACATTTTATACACATATTTAAGTATATACTGTAAAATGAAGAATTTCCGTGAGAAACACCGAAAATATTAGCGACCTCATATTGCAGGTCACAATCAGACTCAGCATTTTGCGTACATTCTGGAAGCCGCAATTTTCATCTTAAATCAAACGAGGTTGAAATTTACTTTTATTATATGTCTCTCTTCTATATGAATCTAAATGCTATCAAAAAAATAGTTTTTTATTAGCAAAAAAAAAATTATTTTAAGTAATGATAATAATGCGATTTTAGGTTCATATAGAGCACAATACTATGGAGAAAGTAACTGCCAATTTTCAAAACGATCGGTTGAAAACTTTTCAAATTAGCGTGTACGCAAGTTAAAAAAAGTCGTTTTCAGAAAAACGTGTTTGAAATAATAGCAAAATGCTGAGTCTGATTGTGACCTGCAATATGGGCTCGCTAATATCTGCCGTGTTTTTCAAGGAAATTCTTCAAAAATTTTATAGTATATACTTAAATATATGTGTAAAATATTCTCAAAGTTTCAATAAATTATATTCATTTTTTATACTATAAAAAAACTCATGAAAATCATTGAGAAAACGCTGTCCTAACCCTATTTCCCCTCTTAATGGCTTGTAACAATAGAACGAGTTGGAATTTTCTTTAAAAATTTTGGGAACATATTTTTCAATAGCTTTACTAACAATTTATGAAATTTAAAAAAAATCAATTTTTTGAACCGTAACCCTATTTCCCCACTTAAGGGTGGGGGGGGGGGGGGGGGGGGGGGGGTAGGGTTAGGACAGCGTTTTCTCAATGATTTTCATGAATTTTTTTAAAGTATAAAAAATGAATATAATTTATTGAAACTTTGAGAACATTTTATACACATATTTAAGTATATACTGTAAAATGAAGAATTTCCGTGAGAAACACCGAAAATATTAGCGACCTCATATTGCAGGTCACAATCAGACTCAGCATTTTGCGTACATTCTGGAAGCCGCAATTTTCATCTTAAATCAAACGAGGTTGAAATTTACTTTTATTATATGTCTCTCTTCTATATGAACCTAAATGCTATCAACAAATTAAAAAATTGAATTTTTTACAGGGGTCAAAACAAAAAAGCATGATTTTTTGCCTTTTTTTTACAACTGTATTTGCAAAAAAAAATTATTTCAAATAATGATAATATTCCGATTTTAGGTTCATATAGAGCACGATACTATGAAGAAAGTAACTGCCAATTTTCAAAACGATTGGTTTAAAACTTTTCAATCTAGCGTGTACGCAAGTGCAAAAAGAGTCGTTTTCAGAAAAACGCGTTTGAAAAAATAGTACGCTCGGTTATACACGTGGCGCGGCTCGGGGCCTGAAGGAGAGCTAGTGACTTTGTGGTAGTATTCTGGTAACTTAAGCCGATTTTCATGTTTTTTTTGGAGGGCGTTTTTTGGTAGGAAAATAAAAATGAATCATTTTGGATATTTAGGATGTTTTTATTTACATATTAAAGATAAAAAAAAAAATTTTTGAAAAAATTTAATAGTTTATTATTATTATTATTATTGATCGAAGTTGGCACCTCGAAGTTGGCCCGGGTCCTAACTTTTTTTCTACCGAACCGATTGCTTTCAAATTTTAACAGGCTACTCTACACACTTATAGTTCTCGTCGGAACTACCGAGAAATTTTTTCACCCCTAACTTTTCATTTTACAACCCCTTCTTTGCTAAAGTCCTTTCATTTTAGCAAAGAAGGGGTTGCAAAATAAAAAATTAGGGGTGAAAAATGTCTCGGTAGTTCCGACGAGAACAATAAGTGTGTAGAGTAGCCTGTTAAAATTTGAAAGCAATCGGTTCGGTAGAAAAAAAGTTAGGACCCAGGCTGCCAACTTCGAGGTGCCAACTTCGATCAATAATAATAATAATAACAATAAACTATTAAATTTTTTCAAACAAATTTTTTTCGCATCTTTAATATGTAAATGAAAACATCCTAAATATCCAAAACGATTCATTTTTATTTTCCTACAAAAAAACGCCCTCCAAAAAAGACATGAAAATCGGCTTAAGTTACCAGACTACTACCTTAATGGCTTATAACAATAGAACGAGTCGGAATTTTCATTTAAAATTTTGCGAACATATTTTTCAATACTTTAACTAACAACTTATGAAATTTAAAAAAAATCGATTTTTTGAACCGTCTAACCCTATTTCCCCTTTTAATCAGCAAATTGACAATCTAATCATCAAATTGTCATTTTAATTGTCATGCAGCCAATTGAAGCATCGAATTACCAGTTTAATCAGCAAATCGACAATTTAATCATGAAATTGTCATTTTAATCCTCTAATCGACAATTTAATCATTAATTTACCCAATTTCTTTATCAGATTGCCAATGTCATCATTAAACTCCGAATTCGATCATCAAATCTCTACTTTAATTAACATATGCGACAAAGAATACGTTAATAATAACAGAAAACTTATCGCTGACTGTAGGTCCGAATTACCAATAATTTTCATGTAACATTTCGTTAATACAAAGTTTTCTTTGTACCAGCGCGACATATCACTCTCGCTCAGAGGCAACTCTCGTGGCGGCAATCTCCCCGAGTCCACATTGCAAATTTTAAATATCACGTTTGTGTATTTAAATTAATTTATGTAGGCATTCGAACGATCATATAATCCGACGTCCCGGGGTACTATCGCTCTTGTATTGACATTGGGGACAAGGCGGACTTCAAATCTATATACCTATGGTGCAGAAAAAATAAATAAATTAAAAAAATTAACAAAAAAACGTTTATTATATACGCTTACTATATATACAAATATTAGAATGCACTTTGCTTGAATGCATTTTCTTACTGCATTAAATAACACGTCCGTTTCAAGCTTATCCCCTCTACACCCTCTCTCGCTGCACCTGACGGCGTCGAGTCACTAAATTATCGCTAATTTATCGTCCTCAAGTAAAACGCGATCTGCGATTCGGTTCGTACGTTAGCCAACCGCGAGAAGGAAAAAATTATACGTGCACGATTGCACGCGAACGTCGAAGCTCACTTGGGCGTGGCAAAAATCCATTTTATTTGTGAAATTATTTATTGTTATTATTTTTTAATAACACAAATTTTTATCGAGCTCAATAAACTTGTAGTGATTGCGGAAAATCGTTTTTCACGCACGGTACAAAAGGACAATGAATTAACTAATTATCGTTTTAATTTCTGATATCAAAAATATATCAATAGGTTCACTAATATTTAATGTAATTATGCTTTCCGATATAGCCGATACCCTATTCTCCGCTCATTATCTTTGTAATCGTTCAAGCTTCAAAATGCCACTTGACTCGTGTGGTTACGATTTTTTTTCAATTTCTTACAGATTTTCAAAGTCGGCCCATCGACCTTGCCGAAAATCACACTTTTCGGCGATCTTCAAAGTTCTCTTACTGTCATGTAAAATTTAAATATCGTAATAAATTGAACGGCATTGTTTAAGTCTACTCGCGGCCGTTTCAAAACACACCCTATCGGCCTAAATCGTGCGAACGGAAGCGACGATACAGCTATTTGAAATTTCGGCATTATTTTTGTCTCATAAAAATCGGGAAAAAATTGGAAATTGATAATTACACGCGATTTTTCGGTTTCACGTTTATATAGAATGGGTCAACGTATCTATACACTGTATATTATGTACCCGTAATATTATTACATGTCTATGAATACATGTCCATATAAATGGACGGCAGCGCATATGCCGTAAGTATATCTGCGATGTGAGCACGAAGGTCGTACGTGTACGGCCATTACGGCATTATGGTGGACATAAGCTCGGTCGATGTAATAATAGATTGTATTCACGGCCGGTTTAAACCCCCCACCGGTGGACTATACCGCAAATTACTGACGATCACGAGAGACGAGAGAAAGCGAAAATGTTGAAACACCGGCGGAATGACAGAGCGAGACAGCGAGCGAGAGGGAGAGAAGGAAAGTTGACGTGTGTATCGGGATAGTTTTTTTTCTCGACAAATAACCAACCTTAACTATTATATATCCTGGTGGATGTCTACGTGTGAGTTCTTCCGCACTAAGGATACAGTCGTTGGCCAGGATATGTCCACTCATAATTAGTTGGAAATTATCTTAGATGGAAGAACCTGTATCAGTCGGCCATTTATTCAATATCTTAGATTGGCCAATCACTGTCATTTGATGCCATTACGAGAATGCTCGTTATTGGGCGGTATTCAATGATTTTTATGATTTTAATGATCTTTATGATTTTTATGATTTTTATGATTTTTATGATTTTTATGATTTTTATGATTTTTATGATTTTTATGATTTTTATGATTTTTATGATTTTTATGATTTTTATGATTTTTATGATTTTTATGATTTTTATGATTTTTATGATTTTTATGATTTTTATGATTTTTATGATTTTTATGATTTTTATGATTTTTATGATTTTTATGATTTTTATGATTTTTATGATTTTTATGATTTTTATGATTTTTATGATTTTTATGATTTTTATGATTTTTATGATTTTTATGATTTTAATGATTTTAATGATTTTAATTATTTTAATGATTTTAATGATTTTAATGATTTTAATGATTTTAATGATTTTAATGATTTTAATGATTTTAATGATTTCAATGATTTTCGTGACTCGAATTTTTCAGATTATTCGAATTACGGAAATCATCGTGGGTGCACGAGTGTATAAGTGCGCCTGGCTTGGTCTAGGTCGCCTTTCACTGTCCCACTGCCGGTTGTATTCGTGGTTACTTTAACCTATTCCATCCGGCTACCGCCTCAATGCCAGCGTATCATACCTGACGTAGCTACATACCCAAACACCCACACGAAATAAATGAAAAAACTCTCGATCGTGCTCAAACTGTATGATCAATCAAATGTCATTATTTATTCATTATTTATCGAGCGAGGAAGATAATAGAAATTGTCATTCGACTTGTTTAAGTAGGTGGATTCAATATACGAATGACAGTAATTTATTATGCGGCGAAATTAAAAGTCGATTCGTTATAGTTATAAATTTTCGATGGAATATTCGGTAACTAATCGGAAATTCGAACATTAGTTATTATTTTTAATCGTCCAAATAATAAATAAATATTTTAAGGGCTCACATACTCCTGAAATTAAAAAAAAATCAATTTTTTTTACAGATTTTATTCTTTATACGTTCAAGAATTAAAAAAAAACTTTAAAGAATATTCCAATCCGTTAGAAAGTCATAGCATTAAATATGACCGGGCATCGGGTTGGTACGGCTACCTACCAGAAAATTTAAACGCGTTTTTCTCGAAACTACGTTTTTAGACAGCGCCAGCACGATAATTCAGTAAATTTTGATAATTATTTTCTCTGTAGTCTGACGAGAGATTTTTTTACTTTTTTCGTTGGATAATTTTTTATGAATTATTAAACAGTAATCTTTTTTTTTAATTGCACAGTATAGTTTGAAATACTGTAATCTCTTTATTAAATAGAAAAAAAAAAAAATTCCCTCCGTCAGACTATTACTACTACATCATTTTACTAGGATCTTTTTTATTCTTGCAGATTGGATAATTTTTGGTGAAGTTATGATGTCGAAAGGAGGCGCTATAGTGTTCATCACTAGTGCATTTATACCGTTAAAAAATAATGTTAATATTGGAAAAAAAAATTTTTTTTTTTTTTTTTCATAGGAGAAAAGTTAATGAAAAATGTGAAATCAACAATTTAATTTTTTTTTCACCATATAACCTTTATAATAATTTGTCAAATTAACTCGGTTCTCAGCGCGCTCAGCGGTATGTGAGCCCTTGATATATTGCATGAAAAAAATGTCAAAATCACGTACTATTACACTCTTAATTAACATCGCTTAATTGGGCACGGAAATATATACAATTCGTACAATCGTAGCGAATACCCGAATTACCAGTTTTTTTTCCTTCTCTCTCAAACCAGTTTAATCGTTTTATCGTAAATTGAGAATCGACGAACATCTGGAAAGGAATATTTTTCGCACGCGATGTATTTTTATTTATTTTTTCCTTTCAACTTGTAATATTTTACAGCGCAGATTTTTAATTACCGACAAATGAGAGATCGTCGCGGTGCAACGCCGGATCTTCGTTTACGCGAGAAATTCGGGGGGCGATATATTCATGGAGTGTTGTATGTGTGTGCGTTTTTTATCGTCCTGTCTCGACGCTTCGAGACTCGTTCGTTGTCCTCTTTTCGAGGCGAAAGTTAGGCTCCATTTCCATTATCAGAGTTTCGTTAACCACGAAAAAAAAAAAAAAAAATACATTTTCGAATAACACGAAAAAAAAAACAATTCAGTGTGCCAAAAAAGGATCGCACGTCGAGGAGCAACATCTTTCGCGAGAAAGTTTTGCGCTTTCAGGACACTCGTGATAAACGACCGTCTTTTATTTTCCCGTTGCTTCAATATTTTATTAAAATATCTTATATTTTATTAAATTTATATTTAATATTTTATAAAAATATTTCGACTATTAATTACGGCACATGAATCCTCGGATACTTGAACACTTGCATAATTAACGAAAATTATTTATAATACTAATATAATGGTTTTTGTTTTCTGCATTCATGAATATGATTTTTATTTTTATTTTTTCGTTATGTTCCAGATTGACCGGGAGAAATTGGCTGGTAGTCCGATCAATCTTAATGCACGGCAAGATTTACCGGCGCTGAAGAATCCCGGTTAAAAGAAAAATCGAAACAAAAAAACGAACAAGAATTATAGCGCTTTCGCAAGAGAAAAAAAGTAAATTATTGTCAAAATGGTAATAATGGCGGGCGAGGATACGCAAACATTGGCGAACGGAAATGGCGAGGCGTTTACGATAATACCTTCGGGTGAAAAGGTCAGGAATGGCAACGGCATACATTGCAACAAGCACAACAACAACGGGACGATTTCAAATGGCAAAGTACTGGATCTCGTTAATGGCGAGAACGGCAAGCTCGTTATTGCCATTGATGAAAAATTCAATGGCGTTCATACGGATATCGACGATCACGATATATCGTGCGGTTGGGGACCGTGCAGACCCCGATGGCTTCAATTCTTCGCTACCAAACAGGCTTTTCTCGCCACTTTTTGCATCACATGGGTACGTCACTATATGCGTCTTTTTCTTCGAACGATCGAACGTATTTTCTCATTTTTATCTTGGAAATAAATTAATGTTTATCGTAAAAATTGTCTTAAGAATCATTTTGACAACATATCTTAAAAATGATCTTGAAAATTAGCTTAACAATGATCTTAAAAATGATCTTGAAAATTAGCTCAACAATGATCTTAAAAATGATTTTTAAATTGATATTAAAAAGGATCTTAAAAATTATCTTAAAAATTATCTTGAAAATGATCTTAAAACTGATCTTAGAAATAATCTTAAAGACGATCTTAAAATGATCTTAAAAATGATCTCAAAATAATCTTAAAAACGATCTTAAAAATGATCTTAAAAATGATCTTAAAAATGATCTTAAAAATGATCTTAAAAATGATCTTAAAAATGATCTTAAAATGATCTTAAAAATTATCTTAAAAATGATCTTAAAAATGATCTTAAAAATGATATTAAAAATAATCTTAAAAATAATCTTAAAAATGATCTTAAAAATGATCTTAAGAATGATCTTAAAGATGATCTTAAATATCATTTTTAAATTGATATTAAAAAGGATCTTAAAAATGATCTTAAAAATGATCTTAAAAATGATCTTAAAGATGATCTTAAAGATGATCTTAAAATGATCTTAAAAATGATCTTAAGGATGACCTTAAGAATGATCTTAAAAATAATCTTAAAAATGATCTTAAAAATGATCTTAAAAATGATCTTAAAAATGATCTTAAAGTTGATCTTAAAAATGATCTTAAAAATGATCTTAACAATGACCTTAAAAATGATTTTGAAAATGATCTTCAAAATGATCTCAAAATAATTTAAAAAACGATCTTAAAAATGATCTTAAAAATGATCTTAAAAATGATCTTAAAAATGATTTTAAAAATGATCTTAAAAATGATCTTAAGAATGATCTTCAAAATGATCTTTAAGATGATCTTAAAAATGATCTTAAAAACGATCTTAAAAGAGATCTTAAAAACGATCTTAAAAGAGATCTTAAAAATTATCTTCAAGATGATCTTCAAAATGATCTTCAAAATTATCTTCAAAATGATCTTCAAAATTATCTTCAAAATGATCTTAAAAATTATCTTCAAAATGGTCTCATAGAAGATCTGACAAATTATCATATTTTATTATCATATATTATTATGTTATATCGAAAAAATTCTCAAACGGACGATAAATAAAAGACGAAAAATGTAATTCCCCTTTGACGCAGGTTCTTCAGGGAATGTACTACACGTACTTCGTATCGGTGATAACGACGATCGAGAAGCTCTTTCAGATTCAATCAAAGACGACAGGTATTATAATGTCGGCGACCGAGATTGGACAGATTGGCTCGTCCCTTCTTTTGACCTATTACGGTGGTCAGGGCCATCGTCCAAAGTGGATAGCATGGGGAATGATACTTTTCGCGGTCAGTTCCTTCACTTGCTCGATGCCCCACTTTATATTTGGCGAACAGCTGATACATCAAAAAAAGATGCAGTTCAGCGATGTTGGTCCGGTTGGTGATGCCGGTGGACCAAATTCAACGTTGCCGATACCGGCCAATTTGTGCCGGCTACCGGGTCACGAAAATGGTACCCTCGGTCCCGACGGGTTAGTGATATTAATATCACGTTTTTTAATTTATTAATTATTATTAATAAAATGTTAACGGCGAAAATAAAAATTATTACTCCCCTTAATTATCATTTGTTTTTACTACTATCAGTAAATGTTTCACATTTTGAGAATCATTGAAATACCTTATTTTTTTATAATTTGCAATCAGTTTTTTTCCACCTGTCTACTCTTTCGTCGCAAGGTCATGCGGGACCCGCATTCGTGATTATCTTACATTTTACTAAAATTTTATTAGCTGTGAAAAACCCAAGTTTTTGGCGAACGAGAGGCAAACATGAGAAGGAAAAAAAAACGAGTTTTTTTTTTCTTCAATAGATCGAAAATTTCATTGCAATCCTCATGGACAAACTTGACGAAAATAATTTCACATTTTCTTGAAATGAATCGAGAATTTTATTTACAAAAATTGACTACTCAGGATTACGAAAAAAAAAAAACACATTTCTAATTGATGGTACAATGTTTGTTTAATTAACAAATGTATGTAAGATTTTTGTTGTGAAATATTTTAAAGATGGATTTACGCAACTAGTACGCCGAATATTCGCACCGATTCCGCCGAGTACTGCGAGGGTGATTTTCTCGACGAGCAGAGAATTCAGAGCAAAATAACGACGGCTGTGCTCGGAATATTTTTCGTATCGTTGCTGGGCGTTGGAATGGGCCAAACTGCCGTTTACACACTCGGCATACCCTACATCGATGATAACGTAACGAGCCGGGAATCTCCCTTGTATTTCGGTGAGTTTCATTACCTCCTATGTGGACAATTTTTGTTTTTGTACCATTTTTCAATTACACATCCGGCTCAGGATACTTCGTTTGAACGAGTGCCGATTTTTTTCGTCACACAGGCAGTAATCCTCTTTGAAATGAGCGCTGAGCAGCTTTGATATCTCGATTATTCTCGGAGTTATGATTTTTTAAATCCGAAGGACCATTTTTCTCAAAACTTGTCAGTTTTCGACTGAGTCTCCCAAGAAAAGTATCGCGTCAGGACAAGTCTCGATTTTTTTACTCATAGATCCAGTCATAATCTTTCAAAAGAGCGGTCGGCAGCTTCGATATCTCGATTTTTCGAAGAGTTATACTTTTTTTTCGCAAAAAGTACCATTTTTACCAATACCGAAAATTCATTAATTAAATTTTCGTGTTAATTCCATTTGTATCATCGTTCGGCAGCAATTACTATTGGCGTGAGGATATTGGGTCCTGCGCTCGGTTTCATTCTCGGGTCCGTTTGCACAATGTTGTACGCCGATTTGTCAGTTGAACCACAAATAACACCGACGGATCCGCGTTGGGTCGGGGCATGGTGGCTCGGTGAGTTTAATTCTTCGATCTCAGCACTAACGCCAAATTAAATTACGACAATCGAATTTAACCAGAGTCCAGTATCTTTATGAATAAACAATATAATTTAATTTAATTTAAAAAACAACAACATTTTTTATCAGATTTCAATTAATAATTCGACTTTTCGATTTTAACAAATCTTCATCCAATAATCCATTCAATCTCTCTATCGTTCCACGCACTTTCGATTATTCAATCCTAAATATGTTTATTTATTTATTTCAATCAAGGCCTCGTACTGATATCGGCCATGCTGATGCTCGTCAGTATCGCGATGTTTGCATTCCCGAGTCGTTTGCCCACAAGTCGATCGCCGGCCAAGATCGAGGACTCCAAGAAGCCTAGTCTGAAAGGTGAGTTAATAAAAAAAATTTTAAAAATTAAATTACCAAATTCCTCCACTTTTTATTTTAATTTGTTGCGTTATGATCAATCCACTCGATTCCTCTTCGTCTCTCTCTATCTGTCCTCCATATGGTAATGAGAAAGCGAAATCCGTAGAGATTTACGTCTCGATCGGTGTGCGTGGGTCGTGATCCGTGACTAGCGAGATAAAAAAATATATTTATTCATGATAGAGAGAGAGAGAGAGAGACAGAGTGAACGAGACACCAAGAATATCAAGGATGCATGTAACTCACAACTTTTCGGCAATTCCGAGAATTCGTCGTCGTTATTCTTCGAGAGGAATCAGAATATCAATATTTCGAGATAACTCTGCTAATCGTCGTCGAGGTTCATCCTCTCGTTTCATATGATTGGCCGGTTAGGCAAAAGAACAGAAACAATATTACCGCGAATAAATATACGATTGCTGAAATAGTTTTATCTTACGATTCGTGGATTATTTGGTGACTAGAAAATAATAAACTAAAAAAAAAAAATTCGATACACAAATCATTCGTGCTATTTGTTTAAACGTCATTAAATTTGAGAGTGCCTGCGGTTTAACTCTTTCCTCATTTTTGATATGAGTAAACATAAATTTGAGTTAGAGTGGCAGTGCCAATTTGAATTTTAGTGACATTTTGAGTTTGAGCGCAAATTCAAATTTCGGTGGCAATTTGAGTTTGAAGGCAATGTTGAATTCAAATTCCAATTCGAGTTTGAGTGCAAATTCGAGTTTAAGTGAACACTTGAGTTTGAGTGCAAATTTGAGTTTAAGTGAACACTTGAGTCTGAGTGCAAATTTGAGTTTGAGTGCAATTTGAGTGCGAATGACAATTTGAGTCTGAGTGCAAATTTGAGTTTAAGCAAACACTTGAGTTTGAGTGCAAATTTGAGTGCAAGTTGAGTTTGAGTGCAACTTCGAGTTCAAGTGGAAATTCGATTTTGAGTGCAATATCGAGTTTAAGTGCAAATCTGGGTTTGAATGCAATGTCGAGTTCGAATACGAATTTGAGTGTAAGTAAAAATTTGAGTTTGGGTGCGAATCCGAGTTTAAGTGCAAATTTGCGTTTGAGTGCGAGTGTAATTTGAGCTTGATTTGAAGTACCATTTTAATTGTGAGATCCAATGTCAGTGTGAGTGTCAATTTGATTGCGAGTTTGTGGGTCAATTTTCGTGGGTGCACGTTTGAGTGGCAGTGTTCTCGTGCGTTGGAGCATGAGGATCAATTCGGGTGGATGTTAAAAATAATGACCGACCATGTATTGCGTCGTGAACGACTCTTCGGCAAGTTCATGGTCGTGTCGTCGACTACACGTGCGCCCATGCGCGAGAGAGATAAAGACATACAATATCACCCGGTCGTGTTTGTCAGCTGTCTCGTTTACACTCACGCTTTATGCACGCATACACCCACGCAGAAACACAGTTTTAAAACGATCGCGGGTTAACCAGACTGTGACACAAACCGCATGAGGTCGTTTTGTGTTCGCGAAAGTATCGTTGATCGAGTAAAAAAAAAACGCAAAACTATTGGAGAAAAAGGTTTCGGGATTTAAAAAAAATGAATTTCCGTTGCTTCCACGATTATCCAAGTGGCAATCGCTAAGTCTGGTCCCGGCGTTATCAGAACACTCCCGTTAAACATCGATCGATCGAACCGAAGCGGAGTTATGGATACTCAAAGTTTCGTCATTTCGCCTTCGTCTTTTTTCATCTTCGTAACATGATTTACGACCACTCTGGTTGGGAAATTTCCTGCCGATTACGAATAGCTTGGAATTTCTGTCGAAAAATGATGAAAGAAACGAAAAAAATTATAACGAAAGAAAAAATTCCATGTAAATGCAAAAAAAAAGTGTTCTCTTTGAAACACTCACTCTGTAGATCATGACCTCGCTCGCTCTCGTCTCAAGGCCGCTGGAATGCCAGTTTCTTCGTCACGTGACAGTTCTTATTTTTCTTATGTACCACTTTGACCGCAACTCTGTGATTGTCGAATTCCCGGTTATCGAACTCGTGTTACCTGCGAAATTATGAATTCTTACCTGTGCCTGTGCGTTCTTTACTGCTAAACTATAATTCGTAGCCGTTCTGTGGTCTTTCGATCTTTTCCTCCTCGGACTGTGTGTATGCGTATGTGTGCGTGTGTGTGTGTTTGCGAGTGAGTACTTGTGCGTGCCTTACCGTAGAGCCTTCGCGTCTTTTAAGGATATCCCTTTATTGCGACACCACTTAGAGGGCTTCTAGCCACTTTCATTACTCGTGATGGGTTTTCCTCTGCGCGGAATATCGTGGAAAATTTTAATGGCGAGCCGGAACGGCATCGCGGTTAACGTTGTCCTCGGTCTTCGTCCAAGGGCGTTTGCATACTTAGAGAACTTGAACGTTCGATGGTTTATTCCCTTTTCTTAATGGCCCATTCTCGTCTCGAATTTACTGAGAACCTCTTGCGCGAGGCCCGTACCTTGTACCGCGGATGTCGCGTTGACGGTACTTGATGGAATGCGAAACTTGAGTCGAATTGAATTTTGGAATTCAGCAATGACTCGAGTCGATTGGAAAATTTCATCAATTCGACTTTGAATCTTCAACAATCACTTTTTGTACGATTCTCAATGGAATTTTGAGTTTCTCAAGGAAATGGCTACTGAATTAGTAATCAGCGAGTCAAAATACACCGGTGTATCGTCCTAAGAGAAAATGTTCAGAATCAGAACGATCAGAATTTTTCCACTGATTGTAAATAACACCGAGTTTTTGTCGAAAAATGGAATGTTTTCGGGACCTTGGATGAATTGGAACTTGAATTGAAATTGAAACGTCAATGAATAGTAACTTCATTTAATGGCAACTTGACTGAGTCAGAACTTGAATGAGTGGCAACTTGATTGAATCAAAACTTTAATGAATGGCAACTTGATTGAATAAGAACTTGAATGAGTGGCAACTTGATTGAATCAGAACTTGAATGAATGGCAACTTGATTGAATAAGAACTTGAATGAATGGCAACTTGATTGAATGAATGATAGCTTGAATGGATGGCAACTTGACTGAATCAGAACTTGAATGAATGGCAACTTGACTGAGTCAGAACTTGAATGAGTGGCAACTTGATTGAATCAGAACTTTAATGAATGGCAATTTGATTGAATACGAACTCGAATGAATGGCAACTTGATTGAATAAGAACTTGAGTGAGTGGCAACTTGACTGAATGAATGATAGCTTGAATCGATGGCAACTTGATTGAATCAGAACTTGAATGATTGGCAACTTGACTGAGTCAGAACTTGAATGAGTGGGAACTTGATTGTATAAGAACTTGAATAAGTGGCAACTTGATTGAATCAGAACTTGAATGAATGACAACTTGATTGAATAAGAACTTGAATGAGTGGCAACTTGACTGGATGAATGGATGGCAACTTGACTGAATCAGAACTTGCATGAATGGCAACTTGACTGAGTCAGAACTCGAATGAGTGGCAACTTGATTGAATCGGAACTTTAATGAATGGCAACGTGATTGAATAAGAATTCGAATGAATGGCAACTTGATTGAATAAGAACTTGAATCAGTGGCAACTTGACTGAATGAATGACAGCTTGAATGGATGGCAACTTGACTGAATCAGAACTTGAATGAATGGCAACTTGATTGAATCAGAACTTTAATGAATGGCAACTTAATTGAATAAGAACTTGATTGAATATTGAATGAATGTTCCTAAAATTGAGGTGAATACTACTTGTTACATAAACCGATTTATACGTTCGCTCCCAGTCACCTTCGATTAACACTTCAATTATATTGTTTAAATAGATTTTCCAAAGGCCGTCAAACGTCTGCTGAAGAATGACATTCTTATGTTCCGAACGGCGAGCAGCGTATTACATATACTTCCGATTGCCGGTCTATACACATTCTTGCCAAAATATTTGGAGACGCAATTTCGGTTACCGGCACATCATGCTAACATGATTTCGGGTATGTTATAATAATAATAATAATAACAATAATAATCATAATAATTGTAAAGGTAACGGCAGTGGTAACCGCAATAGCAATAGCTATAGCAATACCAATAACAATAATAATAGTAATAATAAAAATAATAATATATTTCGTTACTTATGAACGTGATTTTGACTTTGACAGGTGTCGGAGGAATTTTGGTAATGGGCCTAGGTATTATAATCAGCGGATTTTTTATCCTAAGATGGAAACCAAACGCGAGATTCGTCGCTGCTTGGATTGCATTTACAGCTGTTGTTTATGCAGTTGGAATGGGCGTTCTCATGTTCATTGGTTGTCCGATGGACGATTTCGCCGGACTCACGACAAAAGCAAACGGGTAAATTATTTTCACACAGTTAAATTCATTTTTCCGTAAAATATCCCCGCTGCAAATTACTAATTTGCACGCTTCATAAAAATTCATTTGCAAATTGTTTCGATAAATTATACTTTGAGTAAAATGAAATGTATTTAAATGAAGAAAAAAAGGAAATATTTTAATCGAACGTATCGATATACAATATATTTTGCGTAAATCAGCGAAGATCATTTTGAAAAAAAAAAACATCAATGTGCGTGAATTAATTTATAATAAAAAGGTGAATTACGAAAAATATTAAAATTCAAAAAATTAGATTTCTTTTCACAAGACAGATGTTTCAATGATCTGAAAAATATCTTTTTTCAGACTATCAGGGTTCGAGCCAACGTGTCAGGCGAGCTGTGACTGCGATCCAAATAAATTCAGTCCTATTTGCGGTGCTGATAAAAAAACATATTTCTCGGCGTGTCTCGCGGGTTGTTCGAACTACACGGTTTCGGATGGCAAAGTATCAACGGTGAGTGATTCATTTATTATATCAATTATTACAAGTAAGTTAATTTTGTCGACTTTATGAACTTTTTGTTTATAAATGAATAAATGAATAAATGCTAATTAATTAATTTATTTCAATT
This sequence comes from Oxytorus armatus, assembly GCA_958009045.1. NCBI lineage: Eukaryota > Metazoa > Arthropoda > Insecta > Hymenoptera > Ichneumonidae > Oxytorus > Oxytorus armatus. The sequence goes on from OY253755.1 coordinate 15,796,555, forward strand.
TAATTAATTACGTTAATTATGATTATAATTTTTTAAATATTAACATGTATAGTAGGAGACGAAAAAAAAAAAAAAACATATTTTTTTTAACAGTACATTTTTTTTTCCATTTTCCCCGCTCAGTTCTCCGACTGTCAGTGTTTCGCACAAAATTCGTCATCGATACCGGAAGTTTTGGGCACCGCAACCGTCGGTTTTTGCGATCTTGAGTGTCAAAATTTTTGGATTTACATGATACTATTTTCTCTATTCGTGTTTGTCCACTCGACGAGTGAGGTTGGCTCGATGCTGCTGATATTGCGATGCGTTGATCCGCGCGACAAAGCGATGGCACTCGGTCTTATACAATTCGCAATTGGATTGTTCGGTAAGTTACGAAAGAAATTGTCTTTTTTATTTTATTTTATTTTTCGGTATCGATATATTTCGATATAACTATGATAAAATAAAATTTAGTTCAAGCAATTCGGTTTTTTTTTTTTTTTTTTTTTTTTTTCAAAGAAATTTTTATTATTTTAATCTTTTAATTTTTTTAAAATTTTTAATTTAATTTCAATTGTTACAGGTAACGTTCCATGTCCTATAGTTTACGGCGCTGTGGTCGATTCGGCCTGTCTAGTTTGGGAATATTCGTGTGGCGAGCGTGGTGCCTGTTGGCTCTACGACTCCAATACATTTAGGATGTTTTTCCACGGTGAGTTCGTTAATATAATTAATAATAAATAATGTCGGCAATTTATTTTCCATATCGTAAAATATTTACAGAAATTTTCCAATCGTCGAAAAAAGAAGTTTCGCCTTTTAAAAAAATGTTACGAAAACTGAAAGAATGATTGGGGGAAAAAAACGCGAAAATCGAAAAAAATCAATTTTTCGACGAATTTAAACCGAATTTTAAATTTCTCAAGGAAATGGCTACTGAATTAGTAATCAGCGAGACAAAATACATCGATATAGCGTCCTGAAAGAAAATTAAAAAATTCTAAACTTTATTTGCTTTTCGGCCAAACAGAAGTGGCTTCACTAAAATCGCTGTAACGTTGCTTCTCGATGGAGTTGGAATCCCACTCTGTGCTCATTCTTTTCGTAACCGTTCAGCCTTCAAAATGCCGCTTTGTTCATTGAGCTACGATTTTTTTTCAATTTTTCACCGATTCTTGAAGTTTGACCATCGATTTTTGCGAATTTCTCCATACATACCGCTTCACATTTTTTTCGCCAATTTTCAAAACGCCGTTACGCCCACAATAATTAAGATATCTACATGATTCAAGCGGCATTTTCTAAGTCTACTCAAGTCGTTTTCAAAAACCTCGTCACATCGCAAAATCGGTCCAATAGGAGCGGAGTTATGGCAATTTGAAATATCGACATTGTTAGATTTCTGAAAGAGTCAGTGAAAACTGAAAGAATGATTGGGGGAAAAACGGAAAAATCGAAAAAAATCACTTTTTCGACGATTCTCAACGGAATTTTAAATTTCTCAAGGAAATGGCTACTGAATTAGTAATCAGCGAGTCAAAATACATCGATATAGCGTCCTGAAATAAAAAAAAAAATTCTAAACTTTTTTGCTTTTCGGCCAAACAGAAGTGGCTTCACTAAAACCGCTGTAACGTTGCTTACCGATGGAGTTGGAACTCCACTCTGTGCTCATTCTTTTCGTAACCGTTCAGCCTTCAAAATGCCGCTTTGTTCATTGAGCTGCGATTTTTTTTCAATTTTTCACCGATTTTTGAAGTTTGACCATTGATTTTTGCGAATTTCTCTATACATACCGCTTCACATTTTTTTCGCCAATTTTCAAAACACCGTTACGCTCACAATAATTAAGATATCTACATGATTCAAGCGGCATTCTCTAAGTCTACTCAAGTCCTTTCCAAAAACCTTGTCACATCGCAAAATCGGTCCAATGGGAGCGAAGTTATGGCAATTTGAAATATCGACATTGTTAGATTTCTGAAAAAGTCGCCGAACGATGACAAACAATTTTTTTTCGGTTTTTGCAATGTTTCGATATCCTAGTCGATCGAAAATTTACCGCCGATTACTAGTAACACGATGTTTATGTCGAAAATTCCGAAAATATCGTGTCAAAGCTCAAAAAAACAACGAAACATCAAAATTTTCATTTGTACAATAAAAACCGTTTTGTTTTGTCATCACAACGTCGCCAAACAAAAATTATTCAAACTGTTTAATAATGAAAAAACAACAACAACAAAAACAGAAAGCACCAATAATATTAATTATCATTGTTACCAATATTTAAATTAAAAATTATACGAAAAAATTTCTTTCGCAACATTTTTAATAATGAAGAAAAAATAAAAAAATTTATCTCCCCAGGCACTACCGGTGGAATTCTCGTTCTCGCGTTCATCGTTGATCTCGTTGTGTGGTACAAAGCCGGTAGTATAAATTTCGTTGACGAGCAAGCCGGCAAGGAGGGCTCGGCCGAGGAAATGACGACGTTAAAGTCACCGGATACACAGAGCGTCGACACCGAGTACCTATGAAAGGTTTGGCGAACAATTTTGAACAATCGAACGACGAAATAAACACGTACCGGGTGTTTATAGTTAAATTACCGGGGATAAATATTGTTACCGTTGTCGATTCACCCGACGTGACCGCACACGACGATCGAGATTTGCATTTAAAAAAAAAAAAAGCCCGATTTTTTTCGCGAATAAAGTCTCGCTCAGCGTCATATATCCCGTAACGTCAGGATCGTCGGTGAAAGAAAAGAAAGTCAGTAGAAAAAAAACAAACAAAAAAAAACGACAAATCGACATAACAATATTGGCCCGTCCCGAGGATTGAAAAACAAACAATAATCGACTAGAAAATGATAAATAATAATATTAAAAAAAAAAAAAAATCGAAGGAGAAGCCACCTCGTAACGAAAAAAATAAAATAAAAATAAAAACAATCCACATCGATTTATAGACGGGAGGGAAGCTTTGAGAAGGGATTTAAAATAATTTTAGCCATTAAGCAAAATGTACGAAATAAGAATTGCCATAAAACCTACGTTAGACTTCCTCTTAACGAGGACTTTTTTTTTCGAAAAAATAACGTGAAAAAAAAAAGAACGAAAAATTCGTTTAAAAATCACGGGAAAGATCGTTGGACGCGATTTTCACTGTGACAAAGATTTAAAGTGTCGAATTCCCAAAAGGAAATTTTCACGTTCCTCGAGTCTCGAGAGAAGAAAAATAAAAAAAAAAAAAGAGAGAAAGAATGAAAGTCAACTTTTTCATCGAGTCAAATTTGAGGGAAGAACAAAGAATCCGTACAATTTTATTAATCATCGAGAGAAGAAGAACAAAATCGTTTCTCACTCGTTTGACTTTGCATCGACGTGAAACTTCGACAAAAGAAAAAGAAAAAAAATTGCATATATCGTAATATATATATATATATATATATATTATATAACCGCTGTGACGTAAGTTTAAACGAATTAAGAGGTTAACAAATTCGAGCGAGAGTGCGACGAGGTGGGGGGAAAGCAAAAAAAAAAATTGATTAAAAAAAAAAAACGTTTAAGCGACGGATGAGGAAGAAAAATGAAAAGTACATCCAACATATTTTTAGATGATTTGACGAAAACTAAAGTAATAAATACGATAATGATTGTAATCTTAAAAGAAAAAAACAAAATGGCGAGCCAAGGGGCTGGGGGATGATTCGATGGACGATGAGACGAAAAAAAAAAAAAAAACAAAAAAGAAAAGTGAAATAAAAAATATAACAAAGAGCTGTATTTTAATATGGTACACTTTACAAACGCGTGAAATGAAAAAATAAAACATAAAAAAAACTGGTGAATGCCTACGCGTCGTTTGTGCTAAAGGGAGAAAAACAATTTCGGCCATTTTTTCAAAAAAAAAAAAAAAAATAAATAAAAATTATTGACAGAGGGATGAAAGAAGAAAAAAAAATTAATATTCACAAAGATTGATATTGCGTAATATTAATTTAAAAACGAAACAAAAAAATGAAAAAACAAAATCAATGTCAATAAAAAAATGATAAATTGCTCGAAATTATTCTTTCGATATAAAAAGAAAAAAAAAAAAAGAAAAAAAAAAAAACAAACCAAACAAAATCGTGGAACACTCGCGTGGATTGTCGTCTTGATCTTGGGCATTAGATGAGAAAAAGTTCGTGTAGCGAATAAAAAGTATCGGGGGTTGGGGGTCGGGGACGGGCGTCGTCGGGATTTCGCAATAGTCGTGAAAACGTAATTTAAATGATAAACAATCCGATCGTTCTCCGAGACATTTGTGAAAATTGTATTTTTATATCGTAGCGATAAAAAAAAAAGTGAAAAAAAAAAATCCTCCAAGCCGAAAATTTGAGCGTCGTCGTTGTAGTCCGGCGATGACCAAAGCTGAAATTATATTTAACGAGAGAAGAAAAACAGAATGGCCGTCGTAAAGTACAATTTTCGATTTTTTTACGTTGATTTTATTTTTTTACTCCTCAACCACGATAACCACGGTACCGTCAATTTTTTTATAGATTCTCCGCACATTCTCGAAGATCCCGTAAAATTCGTAACAAAATTGGTAGCGTGGTTCGGGAAATTTTTTTTTTTTTACTGATTTTTTTCTCCGAAAAATTTTGATTTCTCGACGTCAATGACACCGCGACTGACGCGACATCGAAAAATTCTCGATAAAAGAAAACTACAAATTTCATGATATTTTCATGATAATCATAGACTTTTTTTTTTTTTTTTTTTTGCCTTTAGATCAGATCGAAAAATCGATAATAAATCGTGGGATTTCGTTGAGGATCAATTTAAAAGTGTTCGAAAAATTTCGCAATGAAAATTTTCGATTTTGCCGTCAAATACACAATTGAAAACACTGACGTTACAATCGTAAATTTCATGGAGACTGAACAAAAAAAAAACTACTTTTACGCCAGCCATTTCGTTTTTTTTTGTTTTTTTTTTTAATTCCATTTTACGTAATTAAATTCGCGAGCGACGACACGCGTGCTCCATTAGGGTAGTAGTCTGGTAACTTAAGCCGATTTTCATGTCTTTTTTGGAGGGCGTTTTTTTGTAGGAAAATAAAAATGAATCGTTTTGGAAATTTAGGATGTTTTTATTTACATATTAAAGATACGAAAAAAAAAATTTTTGAAAAAATTTAATAGTTTATTATTATTATTATTATTGATCGAAGTTGGCACCTCGAAGTTGGCAGCCCGGGTCCTAACTTTTTTTCTACCTAACCGATTGCTTTCAAATTTTAACAGGTTACTCTACACACTTATAGTTCTCGTCGGAACTACCGAGAAATTTTTTCACCCCTAACTTTTTATTTTACAACCCCTTCTTTGCTAAAATAAAAGGACTTTGGCAAAGAAGGGGTTGTAAAATAAAAAGTTAGGGGTGAAAAAATTTCTCGGTGGTTCCGACGAGAACTATAAGTGTGTAGAGTAGCCTGTTAAAATTTCAAAGCAATCGGTTCGGTAGAAAACAAGTTAGGACCCGGGCTGACAACTTCGAGGTACCAACTTCGATCAATAATAATAATAAGAATAAACTATTAAATTTTTTCAACAAAATTTTTTTTTGTATCTTTAATATGTAAATAATAACATCCTAAATATCCAAAACGATTCATTTTTATTTTCCTACAAAAAAACGCCCTCCAAAAAAGACATGAAAATCGGCTTGAGTTACCAGACTACTACCTTAAGGATTCATTGACATACACACATGCATAGAAAAAAAAATCGACCAACGTTGTAGCCCGATTTTCCTGTATTTGATTCATTATTATTTTTCATTGTTCCACCGATCCCAAAGGAGGTTACGACATTTTTTTCAGATTTTTCAACGAAAGATTTCCAGTTTTCGAACAATAGTTTTTTTTTTTTTTTTTTTTTTCTAATGGCAGTAGTGAATAGAAAAATTGGAAAATATTCGAAAAATCGTTCCGGTATGGTCACGTTGATAGAAAAAATAATCAGCCAAATCCGAGATGGTCCGGTTCAAACGTTGGCCAATTTTTTTCATTGAACGCCCCATATTTATTTATAAATATATATATGATATATATATTTATTACAAAATAAATGTAACGCGATGTACAAGAATTCGGGCGTCGCCCGTTGCACGGAACTTACCGAATAACGAAAGAAAAAGCAAAACAAAAAAATTCTAACAAATAGAAAGGATAAACTTAAATCGGGTAAAATGACAATGTCGATTTAAACAATTTCTACGTGAATCCATGTAAATGAGACTTTTTTTTTCCCCCTTCCGTTGTTGTTGCCTGCTGCTGCCACACTGCTGCCGCTAATTGTTGTTGTTGTTTGTCCGATAATTATTTTTTCAATAATATATATATATATTCAGATCCAATTGTGATTACTGAAGTATGGAGATGGGCCAGGCCGCGAATTACCGGCCGACTCCAAAAGCCCCTTGCTCATTTAGCAGTTATCGTAGTTCAACATTTTTTTTTCTTCTCCCAGTCTCGAACAATCCCGTAATCGTGAATAACGACTTGTCCAAATCTATAATCAGTAATTTCTCCAATAACCACGAAAATTTCGGCCTTTATACCGAGTCATTACCAAACAAAAAGTGAAAAATCAACTTTGAAAATGCTTCTTTCCTCGGAATATATATTTTTTCTAACTCTAATATTTTTTTCCTCAAACTTCGGTTAATTTTGCGTAAAAAAGGTCCCGTGACAATTTCACCGGCGATCGGTCATTTTGGAGTTATAAATTTTTGAAAAAAAAAAAACAAAGAAATTTCTTTCCTAGATATAAGAGATTTTCATTAATTTATAAGTCGGAAATTACCGGACTTAAGTGCTTTTGTTACAGCACCTTTCTTATGTGATATTTAATAAAGATTACGAAAAAAAATACGCTGGAATGAGAAAAATCAATGCTGACGCAAAAAAATTGATATAAACAAATTTTCGAAGGAAAAAAAAACCCGTCGGTCAAGTCGTTCGCGCTAATTGTATGTATGTCGAGAGAGAGAGAGAGAAAAAAAAAGGAGTACAATAATAAATATCGCGAAATGCGTTACGAGGCCAATTTCGTTTTGCTCGGGAAGAAAAAAAAATGCAATTTTATGCATCACATTCGTCGTAAGAAAGAAACGAAAAAAAAAAAAAAAAAAAAAAATGAAAAATCGACGAAACTAGTTCGATTTTACGCGGTAAAATAACGCGTGTGATCGTTCTGTCAAATCGTGCAATTCGGAAATTCGAAAAATCTGCAATAAAAAAATTCGGAAAATTCAATAAAAAAAAGAACATTTTTTCAAACACAATTTCTCATCCACTGGGACCGAAAAAAAAAAAACACTGCCACACCATTCCGTAACACTGCCGCATTTTATGATCCAAATATCGATAGCATATCGATTTTATTCACACATTGCCAAACATTTTTCGCAATATCGAAAAAAAAAAAAAAAAAAAAATTAACTTCTCATTAGTGGATGAGAAATATATTTAATTCGTTGTTTCACTATTCCGTTTTTGTTTTTAATGTCAAAATTTGACGAATGAAAAAAATTAAATAAATTTTTCAAATAACGATCGATTTCACGTCTTTTGCAGATGGCACACGCCCGTTTAATTTACGATACATATATATTTATATATTAGGGCTATTTTTTTTTCGACTATTTTTTTTTCTCACTACTTACTTGAAATTTTGTTGGATATGTCGGAAAACAAATTTCCTAAAAGTTAATTCTAAGTACTTTCCCTTAGCGTGAAAAGATTTTCCATCTAAAATACAGGTAAATCGAATTTTTGTTTTTTTTTCAAAATCCTATAACTCAGTCGCATTTTATGCTATCGTATTGTTCTTGGTTTCGATTTACTCGGAATAAAACAATCTAGAAAAGTGCCTATTGCGGCGAAAGTGTAAATTGTACTGGTGAATTGGTACGGGTCACTGAAGTTGATTTTTACCCAAATTTCTCGTTTTTTTTTCTGTTATCTCCGACACAATTAACTTTGCAAAAAAAATGTAAATGAAAAATTTGTTGGAAATTTAATTTCCTATAAAAAAGGTCCTATCGTCCTAATTGCTTAGATTAATATTTCTTGAGATATTGAACTTTAACTTATGAGTAGTATAAAAGTATTTACGGTAATATACTCAGTTACTTTTGAGTAGTAAAAATTGTATACTACTCATAAGTTAAAGTTCAATATCTCGTGAAATATTAATCTAAGCAATTGGGTCGATGAGATCTTTTTTGTAGGAAATTAAATTTCCAACAAATTTTTCATTTACATTTTTTTTGTAAAGTTTATTGATTCGGAGATAACAGCAAAAAAACGAGAATTTTGGGTAAAAATCAACTTCAGTGACCCGTACCAACTCACCAGTACAATTTACACTTTCGCCGTAATAAGCACTTTTCTAGATTGTTTTATTCTGAGTAAATCGAAACCAAGAACATTTTGATTTACGTGTATTTAAGATGGAAAATCTTTTCACGCTAAGGGAAAATATTTAGAATTAATATAAAGGACTGTAACTTTCAGGGAATTTGTTTTTCGACATATCCAACAAAATTTCAAGTGGGGACTGAGAAAAAAAAATAGTCGAAAAAAAAAATCGCCCTAATATAAATATGACATAGACGCATTACACGTTTTTTTTTTTATTACGAAAAAATCACCGACGAATCACAACAAAAAAAAAAATATATATATATATATTTAAAAAAAAAAGTATAACAAATATATACCACGATATATTAAATATATATTAATACTATATTTTAGTAAATCAATTTATCGAACGTAAATAAGAGTTAAAAAATAATAATAATTAAATATTGTAGAATACTTTCGCGACTCTAAAGGAGTTTTATCTAATTAATACGGTTTAATTTCTACCATAATTGCTAGTCTCCGAATAATATACATATATATATATATAAATAACCTTATATATATGTATATATGTTTTAGAGTAAGATCGAATGATTGTGGATTAATTTTTATTTTTATTAACAAAATAATTTTGTTATAATTTAAAAAATTATAAAAAAAAAGTAACACATGATAATGATAACAGGCCCAAATGTGAAGAAAAAAAAACGCTGTGTGTATGAGGCATTAGAGGCAAAATCGATCTACATCAGCCTCGGAAATGTAACCGGCATTTTTATTTTATTTTTTTTCAACTGTTGTTACTCTCCTAAAAGGCATTCAGTTTTTTTATACGAATTTTCGTCACGCTAATCATTAATTATTATTAATTTCATTTAAATGACAAAAAAATAAAATGAAACGGAAATGTGTGAATGCCGGATTGGATTTTATTTTTATTTTTTTCACACGTTACAGCGGATATCTAAGAATTTTTGTGCACATTAAGAAATTAAATAATTTTCGTTAGTCATTGAATCTCGATTTTCAAAACGAAAGTCCCGTTTCCATTTATCGTAAAATTTATATGAAATTTCAAAAAAAATATTAATCTTATCTTCACGAAATAAAAAAAAAAAACGTTCGAAGATTTTCGTGGCCTTCAAAAAAGCCGCGCTAAATTTTATTTAAATTTTAATGATGTTGAAAAAATGTTTCTCTGAGTCATTGGATGAGAGATAACAATTTTTTTCCAACCACACTGAATGTTTTTTTACGGTTTTATTGAGGGGGGAAATAGGGTTAGGACAGCGTTTTCTCAATGATTTTCATGAATTTTTTTATAGTATAAAAAATGAATATAATTTATTGAAACTTTGAGGATATTTTATACATATATTTAAGTATATGCTATAAAATTTTTATACATATATTTAAGTATATACTATAAAATATTAGCGACCCCATATTGCAGGTCACAATCAGACTCAGCATTTTGCGTACATTCTGGAAGCCGCAATTTTCATCTGAAATCAAACGAGGTTGGAATTTACTTTTATTATATGTCTCTCTTCTATATGAACCTAAATTCTATCAAAAAAATAGAAAATTGAATTTTTTACAGGGGTCAAAACAAAAGAGCATGATTTTTTGCCATTTTTGACAACTTTATTTGCAAAAAAAAAATTATTTTAAATAATGATAACATTCCGATTTTAGGTTCATATAAAGCGCAATACTATGAAGAAAGTAACTGCCAATTTTCAAAACGATTGGTTGAAAACTTTTCAAACTAGCATGTACGCAAGTTAAAAAAAACTCGTCATCAGAAAAACGCGTTTGAAAAAATAATACCAAGAAAAACAAGCAATATGGAGTCGCTAATATTTTATAGTGTATACTTAAATATATGTATAAAAATTTTATAGTATATACTTGAATATATGTATAAAATATTCTCAAAGTTTCAATAAATTATATTCATTTTTTATGCTATAAAAAAATTCATGAAAATCCTTGAGAAAACGCTGTCCTAACCCTATGTTCCCCCTTAATGGCTTATAACAATAGAACGAGTCAGAAATTTCATTTAAAATTTTGGGAACATATTTTTCAATAGTTTTACTAACACTTTATGAAATAAAAAAAATCGATTTTTTGAACCGTCTAACCCTATTTCCTCTTTGTCCCCCTTAAAGTTTATCCAGGTTGCCATCCCAACCGGATGTCCGGTCACATTTATTACAGTAACTTTGTAACAGAGTGGAATTTTCTTAAAAGCTTTTTTTCATCTAATTCTCAAAAGTATAGAGAATAAAAATTAAAAAAAAAAAATGGATTATTTGAAAATTTCAGAGGTATACGAGCCCTGAAATGATCTTTCGTATCAAATTTAAACAAATTCTATCCAGACGTTTAGGATTTATAAAGTTTTGAATAATTTTCGAAAAAAGTGTGCTAAGAGGAATTTTTAATTAAAAAAAAAATCGACATGCAACCGTCAACCCTATTTCCCCCCTTAACCTGAAAAACAAAAAAAAAACGAATGCCTCAAACCCACACCGATGTAAATGTGACGATAAAAAATGTTGGAAATCATCGTCGAGTAACTTTCTTTTTTTTATCATTATTACCGTTACGCGAAGAACAGTAGCGTTAAATATTGTTCACGTGTGTCCACTCCGTAACATCACAACTTTAATTTTTATAAGTGAAATGTCTTTATTGTATTTTATTTTATTTTTCTCTACGAAATCTTCGAATGACAGAAAAATATGAAAAAAAAAAACAAAAAACAAAGGGGAGAAAAAAAAGAGCGAGATGTATTTTAATAACGAGAGACGATTCGTGTAAAAATGAGAAATCTCGTGCGAAAAAAAAATGCGAGGTTAATGGGGTAAACTTTTTCTTTTTTTTTGCAAGCCTTTGTATAATAATTTTTAAGACTACTTTGTAGATTTTAGGTCGATTTTTTCCTTCGATTACCTTATAAATACATAACATCTCGAGGATGTAAAAAAAAAGTTCGAGAGATCTGGTGGTTTTTTAAATTTTGATAAATTTGTTCGTTTTTTACTTTGCGAAATTTTGTACTTTTTGTTGTTTTTTTTTTTCCGAAAGTTCGCAACGTCCCAGTTTAATTCGTTAGACGCTGATGAATTTTTTTTTTGCTCTTCTCGTTCAGCGAACGAAAATACAAATTTTCCCTTCGTAATTTTGCGGAAAAATTCCACCGAATTCGAATGGGACTCTGAATCACGAGAGAACGAAAAATATACGTATCTTTCAACGTCGTCACCTTAATTATTCGTTATTGTATTGTATACGTACGCAAAAAAAATGATAAAAATTAAATAAAACAAATAAGTAAAAAAATAATAAAAATCGACACGTGAAAGGCGATGACGTATTATGACGATATATATATTGTACAGTCGATTACGTAATATAAATAACAAATGCAAATGAAAATGCATCACTAATGTACCTTCCACACGTCCGATAGTTTATTTAACCTACGGATTAAGAATCGAACGAAAAAAACAACAAGCTCAAATTCATCCCAGTTGAATTAGCACGCATTTAAAAAAACAAATCAGAAAAATATTATTTAAATAGAGGAGAATTTTATGTTTTTTTTTTATTGTGAAAAAAGTTTGCGCATTTTTTTGAGACCATCGTTCGGTAATCCGTGGGTTAAGACTGATTCAGGAAAGAAGTAATGAAGAAAAAAAATACACACATACACACACACAAAAGCAAACCGATGTATTTTGTAATTATACTGTCATATTATTATTATTATTATTATTATTATTATTATTATTATTATTGTTTGTAATTAATGGACGATAACGAATTTGTTCATAATAGACGGCAAGTGCCATAATTATTATAATATTTCAGAATTTTCGTTATCCCATCGCCCAAATATCCCGCGCGATTTATATTAAGGCCTTACATACGTCCAGCGGTACTGAAAACGTACCAAAAGAAAAACTATTTTTAGGAGGGATAGAAATAGAAATTGATAAAAAAATTCTTACACATTGTTTATTACTGTGTTAAGTTTGTAAAAAAATTGATTTCAATTTTTTTTTTCAAAAATTACAACATGAAAAATCACATTTTTTGAAGCACTGTAAAAAAAAAGTTGCTCCACGGTCGGTAGTATTTCTTCCTCAAATGTTGGCGGATCTGCAAAATGTAAAGAAATTCTTGTAAAATAAGGTAGTAGTTATAGTCTGTCGAGCCGGATTTTTGAAATTCGAAAAATTAAACAATTTACAGTAATTTAAACAAAAATGTTAAGTTTGTGTCAAAAAAGTCACACTTTAATTGTTTTTAAAAATTTTTCTAATTATAATTTTAAAAATCCGGCTCGACAACTATAGAAAAAACAATTCCGAATATAAAAAAAAAAAAAACATCAAAAAATATTAAAAACCGTACGAGTTATCATGCCGACCGTGTCAGAAAAAGTAGTTTTGAGAAAAACGCGTTTAAAGTTTCAAGCGCGTTTCGCTCAAAGTCGCGCGCGGCTGGAGCAAGAACTTTATGAATTTTTTAAATATATTTAGTTAACTTACGTCTAATCTCCCATTCCAGCTTCATATTGTACGCCTTTCTTGTCAGTAAAAAATTGTTGTTGTTCATTTTTTTCTAATCGACGAATTGTTCTGGCCTCTCAACTCAGGTAGGCGCGCGTCAGACCTTTGTCCTTTCGTCGGGCAGTCACATTATCTACAATAACTTTTGAACTATGGGGAATTTTTACAATCAGCTTACACAGAAATACGCCTAACACTATAAGGAATAATAATCTGTAAACAAAAAAAAATCGATTTTTTGAAAATTCTCGACGTATGTAAGGCCTTAAATAATTTTTTTTTTTTTTTTTTTTCTCCACTTGCAGGAAAAACACATATTTTTCCAATCATCGATGGCGCGATCAAAAGATTTTTTTTGTTTCATCCATCGGATATTGCGGAAAATTAATTATCAATATTAATTCGACAAGAAGATACAGTAATTTTCGTCATTTTTACAATAAAAACATAACATATAATAAATAACATTTTCCATTATATAATTGTTTTAGTCAGTTACGAATTTTCGTAAAAATCGTACGAATTTTAGTTTTTTTTTTAAATTGTTTACTTAAGGTAGTAGTCTGGTAACTTAAGCCGATTTTCATGTCTTTTTTGGAGGGCGTTTTTTTGTAGGAAAATAAAAATGAATCGTTTTGGATATTTAGGATGTTTTTATTTACAGATTAAAGATACAAACAAAAAAAAAATTTTGAAAAAATTCAATAGTTTTTTATTATTATTACTATTATTGATCGAAGTTGGCGACTCGAAAAATAAGCGCGTGGGTGGCCCCGGTGATTTTGGCTCTTGATGTTATCTGAAATAAAAAATTCTTGATAATTCTTAATCTATAGACATGTTATACTGGTCGGAACTACTGAAGTTAAATTTCATGGATAAATAACAAAATGGCGGACTTTGGAAAAAAAACTTTTTTTTCCAAAGTCCGCCATTTTGTTATTTATCAATAGCATTAGCAATGTCATTAGCAATAGCATTGGCAATAACATTAGCAATAGTATCATCCGTAGCATTAGAAATAGCATTAGCAATAGCATTAGGAGTAACATTAGCAATAGCATTAGCAATAGCATTAGCAATAGCATTAGCAATAGCATTAGCAATAGCATTAGCAATAGCATTAGCAATAACATTAGCAATAGCATTAGCAATAGCAATAGCATTAGCAATAGCATTAGCAATAGCTCTAGCAATAGCACTAGCAATAGCATTAGCAATAGCATTAGCAATAGAATTAGCTATAGCATTAGCAATAGCTTTGGCAATAGCATTAGCATTAGCATTAGCAATAGCATTAGCAATAGCATTAGCAATAGCATTAGCAATAGCATTAGCAATAGCGTTAGCAATAGCATTAGCAATAGCATTAGCAATAGCATTAGCAATAGCATTAGCAATAGCATTAGCAATAGCATTAGCAATAGCATTAGCAATAGCATTAACAATAGCATTAGCAATAGCATTAACAATAGCATTTGCAATACAATTAACAATAGCATTAACAATAGCTTTGGCATTAGCAATAGCATTAGCATTAGCAATATCATTAGCAATAGCATTAGCAATAGCATTAGTAATAGCATTAGAAATAGCATTAGCCATAGCATTAGCAATAGCATTAGCAATGGCATTAGCAATAGCTTCGGCAATAACATTAGCAATAGTATTAGCCGTAGCATTGGCAATAGTATTGACAATACCATTAGGAGTAGCATTAGCAATAGCATTAGCCATAGCATTAGTAATAGCATTAGCAGTAGCATTAGCGTTAGCATTAGCCATAGCATTAGCAATAGCATTAGCCATAGCATTAGCAATAGCATTAACCCAATACCATTAGCAATAGCATTAGCAATAGGTTTGGCAATAGCTTTAGCAATATCATTAGCAATAGCATTAGCAATAGCATTAGCAATAACATTAGCAATAACATTAGCAATAACATTAGCAATAGTATTAGCAATAGCATTAGCAATAGTATTGGCAATAACAAAATGGCGGACTTTGGAAAAAAAACTTTTTTTTCCAAAGTCCGCCGTTTTGTTATTGATCCATGAAATTTAACTTCAGTAGTTCCGACCAGAATGACATGTCTATAGATTAAGAATTATCAAGAATTTTTGATTTCAGATAACATCAAGAGCCAAAATCACCGGGCCACCCACGCGCTTTTTTTTCGAGGTGCCAACTTCGATCAATAATAATAATAATAATAATAAACTATTGAATGTTTTCAAACAAAATTTTTTTGTATCTTTAATATGTAAAGAAAAACATCCTAAATATCCAAAACGATTCATTTTTATTTTCCTACAAAAAAACGACCTCCAAAAAAGACATGAAAATCGGCTTAAGTTACCAGACTACTACCTTAACTCGATTGACGGTGCCATTTTGAAATTTCAATTTTAAAAATTATTACGTATGAAGTAACGTCAAAAAATCTTCCTGTACGAATTGATTATCAGAATCCGATAATTTTTCCGTTAAACATATTGAGTTTGCAATTTTTTTCATTTTCGAAATTTTCACTCGGACATCGAAATCAGCAACATCAAAATCGAATTTTTATGAATATCGCATGATTCTTTTTTGTTTTTCGATCGGACATTTTTATTTCAACATTTTAAATTGTCAAATTTTCACTTGACATGAGGTATCAAGTTGTGAGGGTGAAAAATACGGGTGTTAAAAAGGAAATAATGGGTGAATTCCTTTCGTAATATATTATGTAATGAAATACAATACATATGATAATTCGTGAAATATATCATGAAATAAAGAGATTTTGTTCCTTACGAATATTATTTCTTCATGCATATTTATTATTTACATACATGCTGAAATTTGATTAATTTTCACGAATGTTTTTTTTTTAAATATTAGAAACGCGATGATCAGATCAAATGATCGTCGTCGGTGATCTTTTTTTTTTCAGTATCGAGCAGTTTTATAGGGTTCTCACGAATGCGAAAATTCGTTTCGTAGTGCAAAGCATTTTTGAGAACGATATCGCTGAATTTTCCGAGAAATTGATAAAACGCCGGAGTACCAAGATTCTTCATTCTTTTGCATTTGTTCTTGGATACAGTCGGGTCGAGAGGACGTATAAATTCTTGAATCTCGTGATTCTCCTTGTTCGTTGTATCGCTGTTGGCATCGATGTGTGAGCTCTCGTAATCGTCGGGTGTAATGTCGTGGACGATATCGATAACAAGACTCGGTTGAAAATTCGTCGTGTTCAATTTTTCGATGTGATTCTTGCTCATGTGTCCTTCCAATCCGGTCTTTGTTATTCTAAAATATAAATAATAAGAGATTCAAAGTTTAAGTAATGAAAAGAAAAAGTACAGTAGCACTACAGTAACGATAATCGTAACAGTGACGGTAACAGTGACGTAATAATGCAATAATCGCGCAGTAACAGTTAAAGTAACAGTAACAGTAGGGTACAGTAATGGTTAAAGTAACAGTAAGAGTAGGGTACAGTAAAAGTAAAAGTAAAAGTAAACGTAAGAATAGCAGTAGCGGTAGCGTCAGCAATAGCGTTAGCTATAGCGTTAGCAATAGCGTTAGCAATAGCGTTAGCAATAACGTTAGCAATAGCGTCAGCAATAGCAGTAACAATAGCATTAGCAATAGCATTAGCATTAGCATTAGCCTTAGCAATAGCATTAGCATTAGCAATAGCATTAGCAATAGCATTAACAATGCATTAGCTATAGCATTAGCAATAGCATAAGTAATAGCATTAACAATAGCATTAGGAATAGCTTTGGCAATAGCATTACCAATAGCATTAGCAATAGCATTAGCAATAGCATTAGTAATAGCATTAGCAATAGCTTTGGCAATAGCATTAGCAATAGCATTAGCAATAGCATTAGCAATAGCATTAGCAATAGCATTAGCAATAGCATTAGCAATAGCATTAGCAATAGCATTAGCAATAGCATTAGCAATAGCATTAGCAATAGCATTAGCAATAGCATTAGCAATAGCATTAGCAATAGCATTAGCAATAGCATTAGCAATAGCATTAGCAATAGCATTAGCAATAGCATTAGCAATAGCATTAGCAATAGCATTAGCAATAGCATTAGCAATAGCATTAGCAATAGCATTAGCAATAGCATTAGCAATAGCATTAGCAATAGCATTAGCAATAGCATTAGCAATAGCATTAGCAATAGCATTAGCAATAGCATTAGCAATAGCATTAGCAATAGCATTAGCAATAGCATTAGCAATAGCATTAGCAATAGCATTAGCAATAGCATTAGCAATAGCATTAGCAATAGCATTAGCAATAGCATTAGCAATAGCATTAGCAATAGCATTAGCAATAGCATTAGCAATAGCATTAGCAATAGCATTAGCAATAGCATTAGCAATAGCATTAGCATTAGCAATAGCATTAGCAATAGCATTAGCAATAGCATTAGCAATAGCATTAGCAATAGCATTAGCAATAGCATTAGCAATAGCATTAGCAATAGCATTAGCAATAGCATTAGCAATAGCATTAGCAATAGCATTAGCAATAGCATTAGCAATAGCATTAGCAATAGCATTAGCAATAGCATTAGCAATAGCATTAGCAATAGCATTAGCAATAGCATTAGCAATAGCATTAGCAATAGCATTAGCAATAGCATTAGCAATAGCATTAGCAATAGCATTAGCAATAGCATTAGCAATAGCATTAGCAATAGCATTAGCAATAGCATTAGCAATAGCATTAGCAATAGCATTAGTTATAGCATTAGCAATAGTATTAGCAGTAGCATTAGCAATAGTATTGACAATAGCATTAGCAATAGCATTAGCAATAGCATTAGCAATAGCAATAGAATTAGCTATAGCATTAGCAATAGCTTTGGCAATAGCATTAGCATTAGCATTAGCAATTGCATTAGCAATAGCATTAGCATTAGCATTAGCAATAGCATTAGCAATAGCATTAGCAATAGCATTACCAATAGCATTAACAATAGCATTTGCAATACCATTAGCTATAGCATTAGCAATAGCTTTGGCAATAGCTTTAGCTATAGCATTAGCAATAGCATTAACAATAGCATTAACAATAGCATTTGCAATACCATTAGCAATAGCATTAGCAATAGCATTAGCAATAGCATTAGCAATAGCATTAGCAATAGCATTAGCAATAGCATTAGCAATAGCATTACTAATAGCATAACAATAGCTTTAGCAATAGCATTAGCTATAGCATTACCAATAGCATTAACAATAGCATTTGCAATACCATTAGCAATAGCATTAGCAATAGCTTTGGCAATAGCTTTAGCAATAGCATTAGCAATAGCATTAGCAATAGCATTAATAATAGCATTAGCAATAGCATTAACAATAGCATTTGCAATACCATTAGCAATAGTATTAGCAGTAACATTAGCAATAGCATTAACAATAGCATTTGCAATACCATTAGCAATAGTATTAGCAGTAACATTAGCAATAGCATTAACAATAGCATTTGCAATACCATTAGCAATAGTATTAGCAGTAACATTAGCAATAGTATTGATAATAGCATTAGGAGTAGCATTAGCAATAGCATTAGCTATAGCATCAGCAGTAACTGTAGTACAGTAATAGAAATAGTAACTACATAACAACAATATACTAAGGATTAACGTAACAATAACAGTAATATTAACGGTAGAATAACGATTACGGTACAATAATGGTCACAGGATAGTAACAGTTACAGTATACTCTTACAGTACGATTTCCAGGGTGCGTGAGATATTTTTCAGTTACAGAAATAATTTGACAATGGATACTTTGACCGGAATACTTTGTCCTAAGGAGGAGGGGTCGTAACGTGACAATAATATGTCGTATTGCTCGTTTGGCACCTTCGATTTTTCTTAGTCAATTTTGATCTGTAATGAGCAAAGCGATTGGCCAAATTTGCGGTGAACACACGAATCTCACCTATGATTCATCCTGGAATCAAGATACTTGTTGTCCAAATCCTTATCACGTATCTTGCCTGTGTCCAACGGCATCGCGCTGTCTTCCAAATTCTCGTCCAGTTGTAACATCGAAAAATCAATCGTAGAATGATTATGATCGACCGGTCGCGCGATCACAGGCACAGAACTCATCTCCGACGTTCTTTGATTCTTCGGGCTCAGCGACAACATTCTCCCGCCGGAAAACGGCAATAAGTCAGCGAAATTCACCGACATTCCATTGCCATTTCGAACATACGACGTGTCGTCCTTAATGCCGTTAAACATACTTTTAATCAGCATAAACGACGGTAATCCCTGAGTCGTTTGATCATGATTCCATGATTTCACAATATCCCTCGTGCCAATGTCGTTTGACGCCCGG
The DNA here is from genome assembly GCA_958009045.1 of Oxytorus armatus. Taxonomy (NCBI): domain Eukaryota; kingdom Metazoa; phylum Arthropoda; class Insecta; order Hymenoptera; family Ichneumonidae; genus Oxytorus; species Oxytorus armatus. The sequence continues at coordinate 15,815,934 of OY253755.1, forward strand.
ATCATCGGTGTTCCGCGGCTATTTTGATTCACTCTCATTTTATTGTTCCCACTTGTCGAATCAAATCTCAGATTTTGTGAATTCTTCAACGTCGAAAAATCAAACGGAAACGTCATTTTCCGCCGTGAATCACTGCTCGTAATGTCAAAACCCGATGGATAAATCGGTGAAAACATTGCGGCCGGTAGTCTCCGTGGTAACCAAAAATTACGGGGATTACGAATTTGTATCGACGGTAATTTGGTAATCAAGCGAAATTCAGATTTTCCGACGGCGTTCTTATCGGACTTTTCCGACGAATCCGCTCGCGTTACGATCAAATCATCGTCGCGCTGCGCATCGAGAACGAGAGTTTTTATTTTTTTCAAACTAACCAAAGATTCCCGCCCGGAATCGAAGATTTGGTTGATTCTTTGATTCGCGCCATTAGTCATCCTGTCGAAATCAATTGGAAAATATTTGCTCACTGATCTTTCACCGATATGATATTTTTTACTTTTGATCTTAGCGTTCGTCGTTGCGCCAATGGTTTTCTCACGTTTATCATGATCGTCACGATGATTCGTCGTTGTGTCGTCGAAGATTTTGTTCGATTCAAATTTTTTTCTCCATCCCAATTCTCCGCCTTCCACAATGGGCAAAAATTCTTTTTTCTTCTTCATTAACGGATGAATGAATTTTTTTGGAATGCCCAATGTCAAGTAAACGCTCGTCGCTATGTTCGTCGATTCTTTCGACGGTCTGTCAATCATATTTCGACGAATTTCCAAATTTTCCTTCTTTCCTACTGTCGATCGTTCCGTTTCGTAATAATGCCTTTTTTTATCGTCATCTTTCGTTTCGTCGCTGTCATCGAGCGGTTCGGTGACTTTTTCAAAATTCAATCCACCCATCTCGTGACTATCGGTAATATTTTTTCTCACGATTTTCGTCGCCGATGACACGCTGTCGTCGGGCATTTGTTCGTTCAACGATATTATCTCGTAACCGGAATGGCTCAGACGCAATTGCGACGGATTGCCGTTAACCTAAAATTCGTGACGTATTTTCAAATCGATAGAAAAATATTTTTTGACCATTTCTTTGTCACTAATACCCGATTCTTCAAAAATGATATTCATATTTTTTTCTTAACTTCTTTGATTTGTTTCGTTTTATTTTTTCCATTAAAAAATATTCGAATATTAATTGTTGAAAATGATTTTAGAAATAGAAAAAAAGAAAAAATTTTTTACACACTAATAATTCGATTTTTTTTACTTGAAAAAAAAAAAAAAAAAAACGGAAGGCCTTCGTTTATTTCGTTTATTTCGTGATTTTTTTTTTACTTACACACAATAATCCCAGTGAGAGTGCCAAGGGCAGGAGCAACATTTCGATTTTGAAAATAAGAAAAGAAAAAATCGAAAATTGTTATACTCAAATTTCTCTCGCACTTGTTTATTTTTTATTTTTATTTTACTTTTCAATGTCCGCAATAAAAATTGATGGACAAATGAGAAATCGTTTTTTTTAAATCCCCGTAATTTTACTCTTTACCCGAGTCTCCCGATGATTTGGCTCGCAGTGCCGATTCTCGAATCGTTCGATTAACGTGCCACCGTCGTTTTCCAAATAACCTTTGTGTTTTTGGAATAATTAAACAAAAAAAACCGCTCGCAGTGAACCGTTATGTTGTTGACGATTTTTCTGTTGTACACCTCGATGCTGGCAACGATCAATAATCGTTTCTTTTATCGACAATAATCGACACGATTTATCAACGATTTCATTCTCGAACTCGCAATTTTATGGGTCGCAATTTTTTTTCTTCTTCCTTCTAATTCGTCGATAGTAATTCAACGATCGATCGGTTTAATGAGTATTAATAAATGAAAAAAAAAGAAAACAAAATTGCAACATTGATTAAAAAATTGTTATTTGAAAAAAAAAAATTAAAAAAAAACGAGAGTTAATTTTTTCCCTGCTTTTCAACAATTTTTTCTTCTTTCATTGAGGTAGTAAGTCTGGTAACTTAAGCCGATTTTCATGTATTTTTTGGAGGGCGTTTTTTTGTAGGAAAATAAAAATGAATCGTTTTGGATATTTAGGATGTTTTTATTTACATATTAAAGATACAAAAAAAAATTTGTTTGAAAAATTTTAATAGTTTATTATTATTATTATTATTGATCGAAGTTGGCACCTCGAAGTTGGCAGCCCGGGTCCTAACTTTTTTTCTACCGAACCGATTGCTTTCAAATTTTAACAGGTTACTCTACACACTTATAGTTCTCGTCGGAACTACCGAGACATTTTTTCACCCCTAACCTTTTATTTTACAACCCCTTCTTTGCTAAAGTCCTTTTATTTTAGCAAAGAAGGGGTTGTAAAATAAAAAATTGGACAAACAAACTTTTTTTTCCAAAGTCCGCCATTTTGTTATTTATGCATAAAATCTAACTTCAGTAGTTCCGACCAGAATGACATGTCTATAGATTAAGAATTATCAAGAATTTTTTATTTCAGATAACATCAAGAGCCAAAATCACCGGGGCCACCCACGCGCTTTTTTTTCGAGGTGCCAACTTCGATCAATAATAATAATAATAATAAACTATTAAATTTTTTCAAAAAATTTTTTTTTTGTATCTTTAATATGTAAATAAAAACATCCAAAATATCCAAAACGATTCATTTTTATTTTCCTACAAAAAAAGCGCCCTCCAAAAAAGACATGAAAATCGGCTTAAATTACCAGACTAATAGCTTAAAGCCCGTGAACTTTACAGATAGATTTTCTTGTGGTTTCCAATTCGTCAGTGGTACGGACGAATCGAACGATCTGGTGAGTTGAAAAATATTAACTAATGAAAAAAAATATAAATTAACGTCGATTATAAAATTATTATTAAAAAAATAATAGCATTTTATTTTTCTACATTTTCAGAAATGTTTCTTCCACCTTTCTTTTGTAAAAAAAATGTACATGTATCAGCGTCGATTATAAGATGTTTATTAAAAAAAAAAAAAAAAAAAAAAACGAATTCTTCGTAAAGTTGTTAAATAAAATCTCCTCAGTTTTAAAATCGTAAAATAAAATCTCCTCAGTTTTAACAATTCTTTTTGAATTTTTAATTCTTCCAACTTTTATCCTCTTCATGGGTTCAAATAAATTCTTCAAAAAAAGTTTCTCTTTTCATTTGAATTCTGTTTTTATATTACCACCTTGGACGATGATTATTATTAAGAAATTGATTTTTCCATATCATAGAGCCGTGTGATTCGTCAAAATTAACGCCAAACTTAATACCATCTGGTCCAAAGCCCCCCCAATACGACGTCTTCTTCTGCTTCTCTTGAATCTTGTTTTTGTCTTCGTCATTATAATTGGGCCTTCGCCAAAATGAACGAAATGGCCAGAAGAAAAATCGCCTTCCTTGTCCAATGTTTCTCGAATGTGATTTATCGTCTTTACTCAAATGAGACTTCGTCAGTCTCGTGAGCTTAGTGACACGTCGATTTTTCTCTATATCGTTCATCGAATTGTGATTATACGGATCATCCAGTGTTATTATTTTCAATAGGGCGTTGAGCTTGCCGTCTCGACACTTGTGAAAAATTGGTCGTGACGTGTGGACCTGTACGATTCGACGAATCAAAAAAAAAAAAAAATAAAATAAAATAAACAAGAATTTGACAGTTGTAAGTTGCTTCTTCAAAATTGCATACAACGCCTCGAGCGTCCTCTACGAATAAGTATATGTTTCTCAATTTTAGCTTTCTCACAGAGGAAGCATCGAGCGATGCAACTTATTTTCATACTTCTATTGCAATTACGAAATTTTTGTAAAGTGTTTCGATGCGCAAATTTTTTTTTTTTCATTTTTTTTCGGATCATCTATAGAATGTAACATTGATAAATACTCGGAAATTTCTTTTTTTTCATTTCAGATCAATACAACAGAGGCTAGAAGTTACGCCAATCAACAACTCTCGCTGCGAGAGTCCCGAAAGACTGGACTGTAAATCGGCCATTTTGAATTGTTAAAAAATAAATAAATTTTTTTCTAATAGTTAAAGATCTAAATGAAATATACGCCAAGTTTTAAAAACATCGGATGAATTATTTTTAAGAAGAGAATTAATCAAAATCGACTAAACTTCACGGGTCTATATGTATCTCACCCCTCAATAAAGGCCTATTTTTCGATAGGGCGATTTTTCGAAAAATTTCCGAAATTCCATAACTTTGAAACGTCTCGATCAATTTTCTCCAAATCCAATAGGGATTTTTTCGTAAAAAGAAAGATTCCACTGCGAGGAAGCAAAAAACAAAAGTAAGTGACTCACTTGATAAATTGAAAAAATGCTGATTACAATTGACACAAGTAAAATACGAAAATTCGTCTCATTCGTCAATCTCATATTTAGTGATTTATATGTGAGGAAAACAAAAAATTGTTTCGACCTCTGAGCGTTGAACAATACTAAATAAGATTAACCGATTCAAATGGCAATTATACTTGACAAAGAACTTCTCTCTCTCTCTCTCTCTCTCTCTCTCTCTCCCTCTCTCCGAAAAGCCAAAAATCTTGATTTCATTTATTGATTTACGTTTATCGTCTCAATTATACAGCAATTAAGACGTTAAAATTAGCGTGTCGCTTCAATATGAGGCACTTAATCTCACAACTATTTCACAGCATAAAAACGAATTAAGGGGGGAAATTGGGTTAGGACAGCGTTTTCTCAATGATTTTCATGAATTTTTTTATAGTATAAAAAATGAATATAATTTATTGAAACTTTGAGAATATTTTATACATATATTTAAGTATATACTATAAAAATTTTATACATATATTTAAGTATATACTATAAAATATTAGCGACCCCATATTACAGTCCACAATCAGACTCAGCATTTTGCGTACATTCTGGAAGCCGCAATTTTCATCTGAAATCAAACGAGGTTGGAATTTACTTTTATTATATGTCTCTCTTCTATATGAACCTAAATGCTATCGAAAAAATTGAAAATTGAATTTTTTACAGGGGTCAAAACAAAAAGCATGATTTTTTGCCATTTTTTACAACTTTATTTGCAAAAAAAAAATTATTTTAAATAATGATAATATTCCGATTTTAGGTTCATATAGAGCGCAATACTATGAAGAAAGTAACTGCCAATTTTCAAAACGATTGGTTAAAAATGTTTCAAACTAGCGTGTACGCAAGTATAAATAAAGTGGTTTTCAGAAAATCGCGTTTGAAAAAATAGCAAAATGCTGAGTCTGATTGTAACCTGCAATATGGGGTCGCTAATATCTGCGGTGTTTTTCAAGGGAATTCTTCAAAAATTTTTTAGTATATACTTAAATATATGTATAAAATATTCTCAAAGTTTCAATAAATTATATTCGTTTTTTATACTATAAAAAAATTAATGAAAATCATTGAGATAACGCTGTCCTAATCCTATTTCCCCTCTTAATGGCTAATAACAATAGAACGAGTAGGAATTTTCATTTAAAATTTTGGAAACATATTTTTAAATAGTTTTACTGACAATTTATGAAATTAAAAAAAAATCGATTTTTCGAACCGTCTAACCCTATTTTCCCCCTTAATTCGTCGTATTTTTTTTTTATTGTCGTTATCATCGGAAAACAGCATTCGTGATTTTTTTTCACATTTTCCATTGTCATCCCCTTCTCGTTATGTGAATTATCGAATGAATACGAAATTTCAAAACGCTGTATAAGATTTTTGGTTCTACGATTTTCTCGACAAAGGCGTTTCCTCTTATTCGCATTAAAAAATTTTTATCAACATTATTTTCAATCATTTCTAGTTTTTTTATTCCTTAGTGCTCGGAGTCCGCGTGAAATGGCCCATATACAAGTGTTCGAAAGTGAAACAAAGAGCAACGCGTTAATTTAAAAATGAAAAGAATCGACAGGCAATTATTTCGCGGACCATTGTGATCGATTTATTTCTCACCTGTCGCGAGTTTTACCGATTGACAATTTTATTTACGAGCCAGGTACAAAAGTTTCATTGAATTGTCGTCATAAAATTTATGTCACGCGAAAAAAAGACAATCAAAGTTCTCGCACAATCGAAGTTGGATATTTTTTCGTTTTTTTTTCTGTTTGGAAATATTTTATTGATAACGAACGTGGAAGATGTTTTTTTTAATTATCGAAAATTGTACGAAAACTATTTGTCTCTGTTAATTTTTTCGTAATTTATTTCACGAATTTTAAAGAACGGTTTGAAGAAAAAATATTATCCAAAGAGAGTTAACAATATTTTGGATATTCGAAAAATAAAATAAAATAAATTCCACCATTTTTTCACGTAGTAAAATTTTTTTTTTGTCCTAAATCACTGTTCTTATATTCGCAATTAATGTCAAGCAAATAATAATTTTTTATCGGACGTGCAATTCTTTGCTAAACATGAAATATCTCGTTTATCGTTGAAAAATAATTTCCGAGAGGAGCAACACGACGGAAAATTGATGAAAGTAAATCGGAGTTTTATGTGTCGAATTGTCGATGCGCTAAAAATCACATACGCCTCGTGGTTTAATTGCGCGATAAAGAAAAAAATCATGATTATCCGATTTTTTATATCTACGCAATAAATCGACAATTAACGGAGAAAAATATAGGCGAAGAAAGAAAAACATCAGACATTTTCAGAAAATTTTTGAATATATATATATTTTTTTTTCATTCAACAATTACTAACAATTTATATGGAGTACGTGGATAGAGCCGTTATATATTTTTGCTTCTCGAACCTCCAACGTACCCGATCAAATATTACATTACGTCAAATCGCTTGGACGCTACAAAAAAAAAAAAAAAAAAAAAAAACATACGAAGAAATCATTTTGACCCATAAAAAATTTTAGAAATAACATTTTGGTTATAAAAAAAAAAACATGAGACTCTCAATAGTTTTGAATGCATGATAATTCCGTGCAATGGGCACTTTGTCCGTCACTCAAGCACACGCAATTATTGCAGTCATCGCGAATTCTTGAACCGGGTATACACCATTTTCCAGTCTCGTCCACATAACGCCTCCTCGAGTGACATGCCATCAGGGTGCATGCTGCCGATTTACCGCTGTCGTCACAATGACAAGTGTTGCACTCGTGCTTGAAGATTGAGCCGGGTACGCATTCGAAGATAGCCCGTCTCGTAAGGGACTTACGGTTGTAACGGCCTGTTTAACAATTGGATAAACGAACGATCGATCAATTAAACAATTGGCACTGTTGCACAACAATACTATTAGTAAAGTAATGTTCTCCATGTGAAAGAAAAAATAACCACATAATTATACTCTTTAATATAATATGATTCTGTCATTCAACTATCATTTTTTACCGTAAGAACCATTGGTACGAAAATAGAGCAAAGTAATGATGAATGTTAACATTGAACTTGAAAAATTTATCAAGAACGACCAGCACAAAGAGCAATGAGCATTTACTCGCGTTTTGTCTCTCGTTATCCTAATTTTTCTGCTTATGGCACAAAATGGCACTTTTTCGTCACCTCGGATTTCTATCTGCTCCCATTCCCGCAAATGTGAATATTTTTAAACAAAAAAATTATCACTCATTGTCAAACATATGTACATTGGTATAATAAAGGAATGGTCTCTTTACACATAACAGATTTGTCACAAAAAAATGATAACAATGAATCGGCATTTGTTGTCGATGAGGTGTTTTCTTCACCCGCGTGCCATTTCCATAATTGTCTATATTTATTAACAAATAAATTATCACCCATTGTAAAAGATATGTAGATTGGTATAAAAAATAAATGGACCTTTTAAATACAATAGATTTCCCGGAAAAAAATTTTTAAAATCGAAATTCTCTCCTGAAGTCTTCTAAAATCGAACCACATAGCGGGAGGCTATTTTCTTTTTCCAACAAAGACATCGTACTTACCAGCCGACACAGCTATGGCAGCCAGCATGAAAACGACTAAGTAACGCATTTTTTTTAAATTATTTATCCGTCAGATCCCAATGATAAATGGTTTTTCTTGTCGGTAAGATATTGATGCTGAGTGTCGACTGATTTTTTTTTTGTGCACGTTGATCCGTTATATAGCAGCGAAGTATCGTGATGTGTGTGGGAGTTCGACCAATCGGTGATTACGACAATTGACGATGTGATAAAGAGGGGACGAAGAACGATTATTTGTTCTTCGTCCGCGAGTATATTCGAAATAATTATATTATTTCTCGATTTAATACGCTTGCCTGTAGTACATTCGATCGATTAGGAAGACATTTTTTCATACGATGGCGTTACAATATTTTCGTTCCGCGTATCTGACAATTATTCCGATTGTACCGTACCGGGTCACTATCGTCCATTAAGATATAAAGTCAATTTAGTTTAATGGTTTGGTGTATAACCAGGATATCGTCAAGGTAGTAGTCTGGTAACTTGAGCCGATTTTAATGTCTTTTTTGGAGGGCGTTTTTTTGTAGGAAAATAAGAATGAATCGTTTTGAATATTTAGGATGTTTTTATTCACATATTAAATATACAAAAAAAATTTTGAAAAAATTTAACAGTTTATTATTATTATTATTGATCGAAGTTGGCACCTCGAAAAAAAAGCGGGTGGGTGGCCCTGGTGATTTTGGCTCTTGATGTTATCTGAAATAAAAAATTCTTGATGATTCTTAATCTATAGACATGTCATTCTGGTCGGAACTACTGAAGTTAAATTTCATGGATAAATAACAAAATGGCGGACTTTGGGAAAAAAAGTCCTTTTATTTTGGCAAAGAAGGGGTTGTAAAATAAAAAGTTAGGGGTGAAAAAATTTCTCGGTAGTTCCGACGATAACTATAAGTGTGTAGAGTAGCCTGTTAAAATTTGAAAGCAATAGGTTCGTTAGAAAAAAAGTTAGGACCCGGGCTGCCAATTTCGAGATGCCAACTTCGATCAATAATAATAATAATAATAATAATAAACTATTAAATTTTTTCAAACAAATTTTTTTTTGTATCTTTAATATGTAAATAAAAACATCCTAAATATCCAAAACGATTCATTTTTATTTTCCTACAAAAAAACGCCCTCCAAAAAATACATGAAAATCGGCTTAAGTTACCAGACCATATTTAATGCTACCTTAAATAAGTAGTTAAAGGTTCGGATCTTCCGCGGGGATCGTCGCAGTATTCTATGAAAAGTTATTATTTTTTCGATCGTATTTATACATATTTAATAGGAAATCTGAAATAATCGAGATCGCTTAGAATATCCACGGAGCTACATAATAATAATATTAATGACTAGATGGGCTTCGGTCCCCTATTCCGCGACCCTACCCCCGGATCGTGTGCTACGCGCCGTCGCATCAACCAGACCCAAACAAATCCAAACCAGAATGACTGAAAATAACCGCAGATGCACTTGTGCCTGTTTGAGTTTGTTTCAGTTTTTTTTCCCTCTTTCGGTCTTTTATGACCTTGATCTTTCTGTTTTTCTAGACACAAGTCGGTCCATGATAACATCGCATTAGTCAGTGGTACCTTATTTCCCCGTCGAAGAGCCAGTGAGACCCATTTCTTAGCCATCAAATCTCATTGTTTATCGGATCAGGATGAAATTCCATTTAACGAACATTTCCGTACTGCTGATTTGTCTGACAATTGGTAAGTGGAAAAATACATTTTGATAATAAAAACAAAAAAGTAATTCGACCTTTTGAAATTAATTCAATTGGAGATTAACGGCATTCAAATTGAACGAAATTCTAATTTTTTCATTCGTGATAATAAAAATTCCCCTTCATTTTTCACGCTGTGTCAAACGCGTTTACACTTTCGATCTATTCGTCACGAAAGATTGCACAAACAACTACTATGGACACGCGTTAGTTGTTCCAAAGTTTTGCGCGACTATTCTTATTTTTTGTCCACTATACGTCCGTGAAGCATTTAAATCTCCCGCGTTTCGTATTCACCCGCTTCGTACGAGATATGCCTCGTTAAATTTTTGCCTAGCGCTCTGATCAAAGAAATTGTCGCGGACTGATGTGTACGAACAAAATATAGGTTAGATGTACCGGTTTTTGGCCACGGGACCATTTGTAATCATTTCCACTATTAATACGTTTAGAGCGTTTTTTTTTCTACATTCTCATAATGATAATTCGATAATAGTCATATAAATAAGTCATATAAATCAAACTGAACTACCCGACGTTTCTTAAATTCGATTATAATCAGACTTTTGTACTTGAGATTGTCGTAGTCCAAAGCGGACCAACACTGGCCACAAATGGTACATCTACTCAATGTGTGTGTAAAAAAAAACATCGCTAGATAAAAGCCCAAACTTCACCAGTAATTCTTCCATTTTAGCCGGCAATCTAAGGAAGATTAGTGCATTAGCGTGTTATCAGTGCATACCGACGATTGGGGTTGGATATTTAAGATGCCAGGACCCTTATTCAGTGGATCCGGAAAATCTTGCCGAATGTGATGTCGGTCAAGTTTGTGCAAATTTTACATTGTAAGTATACCAGAAATTTCATAGAATCCTATTGCTCAATAAATCAAAAAAAGAATTGATAATATTACACAGGGAATACAAATTACGATGAAGTGTGCTTATTTTACATTGTAAGTATACCAGAAATTTCATAGAATCCTATTGCTCAATAAATCAAAAAAAGAATTGATAATATTACACAGGGAATACAAATTACGATGAAGTAAAAAAAAAAAAAAACGATGAGTCATTTTTCTTACATGGAACTTTGCAACGAGCCAATATCCTTTTTGTGTCATTTTGTTTACTAAACTTCTACACCATTATATCATATTAGCATTTTAGGTCCTCACATCGATTAGTGAGACCAAGAGAAATTATCGATTTAAATTAAGTCTTTTGGGGAAAATTTAATCGATTAAAATATAAACAATTATTCAAGCACAAAGTTATTTAATTAATGATGTATTGTTTATTTTTGTTGTTGAATATTGTCGAAACAAATTTTGGTTTTCAATAGATTTCTATTCATAATGCACGTCGATTTGAATTTCTCTATTATTATCCAAGAAATTGTGACAGCATTTATGCAAAGCAATAATACCGTAATAATTGCCGAAGCATTACCCGGATTTTCATCTTAATGAACGGAAAAAAATGTCTTCGGTCATTCAATTTTGTAAATGTTGATTTGTCAACGGTGACATTTGATCCGCGGCATCACAGCAGCATCACGAAACGACGTATATTATTTAACATGGAGTCATAAAGACAAGCAATTATTCGTCGAACAACAAACATCCATCTTTGTCTTCCTTCTCACTGTATAGTCATCATTATCCTGCTTACCTTTTTTTCCCAAAGAAAAAAAAACACGAACCCGACATCGATTCGTTTGGAAAAAAAACAAACAATCTTTATGCACTTTCACACTTGACGTGAAATTCCTCATGTATTTCGGAGCTTCGTGGACGTAGCGAGTATTCGAAGAAGTACCCGAGAAGTTTATATGAAATATTTATTTTACTGACAAAAGCTGATCAATAGGATATTTTTCACCGTGTAAAACACGAAAATTTCGTGTTCTTTCCGTATCGACACACTTTCATTCTAATCCCGATGCGTGGATATAAAACCTCGTGCTGTATGCTAATTTTTACGAACAAGATAAATAATAGCTCGTCAAAGATTTGCTCGCGGTACGACGATCCTCGACGGATCTGTCAATATTTTCAGGGACAATGTTTCATTGACAAATTACTTCTTGCAGCGAATGACTCGGTGATAACGTTCAGAGGATGCCTCCATCTCAGCACAACGGCCAGGTTGTGTGATCCCAATAGAGGTCCAGACGTATCTAATGTGGAGTGTTATTTCTGCGAGGAAACCGCCTGTAACGCTTCACAGCGCGTTACAATATCGTTGAAAACTCAATATCTCATTGGCGCATCAATATTAATTTTACTAGCGTCGTTCGGGATCTTCGAGCTTTGAAGGTTAATTTATGAAATATATTTACGTAATAAAAAGATTTATTTCCATTAGTTCGACGGTCTTCGTCTTTCACGATACCTTATAATCTTTTACTTCTCCGATATCTTCTGTATGCCGCAACCCACTTAACTTAACTTAACATCACTTAGTTTAACTTAAACTTAACTTAACCCGCGTACTTTTTACATATCACTTTGTCCTTATAAGCTATCCTCCCCGGCTGCCGCAAAGTATAACTCTCCTTCTCATCTTATGTTACGCCAAAGTTTCAGTTTTTACTAACTATTAATTCTCTTTTACGAACGCACCGTTTGAATTCGACTGAGACACTCTGGTCAACGGAGAAACGTCCTTTCACCGCTTCTGCAAACAGTCTCAAAGAAGAAGTGCCTTTTCGATTCTAATCTTTCGGAAAATTACTCGGGATAAGCCCTGAGAAATGCTAACGTTTCGATGCTTAGGGATTTTCAATAAGTATCGAGCCAGTCGTTGGATATTGACCGATCTCCTTACACAAGTCGACGAATACGGAACACTGGTTGATTTTGTATCATATTTGGGTTAATAAATGAAAAAAAAAAGGAAAAGAAATAAAGAATGTTACATACTTTTCGTAATATAAACCGTATGAATGTTTTTTTAGAAATTTGATAGAAATTTTTACGGTAATATAAACCGTAAAAATGTTATACTACTCGTAAGTTATAGTTCAATATCTCAAGAAATATTAATCTAAGCAATTGGTTCAATAGGACCTTTTTTATAGGAAATTAAATTTCCAACAAATTTTTCATTTACATTTTTTTCGTAAAGTTGATTGTTTCGGAGATAACAGCGAAAAAACGAGAATTTTTAGTAAAAATCAACTTGAGTGACCCGTACCAACTCACCAGTACAATTTACACTTTCGCCACAAGAAGCACTTTTCTAGATTGTTTTATTCTGAGTAAATCGAAACTAAGAACAATATAATAGCATAAAATGCGGCTGAGGCTGATTTTCACGCTAAGGGAAAGTACGTAGAATTAATATTAAGGGCTGTAACTTTCAGGGAATTTCTTTTTCGACATATCCAACAAAATTTCCGGTGGGGACTGAGAAAAAAAAATAGTCGAAAAAAAAATATCGCCCTAATATACATATATACGTGTATAACCAATACTGTGATCTAATAGCTATAACACATTGGCCTCGACAAATAGATATCTTTTCACGAAGATATTCTTTATTTACTGGCGTTATACTGGAAAAGATCCGAGTCAATTGCGACCCATGTCAGGCTGTCCAGATCAGCATCCGTGTCAGTTCTCCATCCGGCACGTAACGAAATTGCGGATTCGACCCTGATCTGGCACTGAATTCCAAGTTTGGAATTCAGACGACGTATCTCTCGTTATTTTCGTTGAAAATGTTGGACCATCGTTTCGTTGTCTCTCCGGAGGATTCGTTGTTCCAGCCGTGAAGTAAACGATCACGCAATTATAAACCGACATATTCAGTGCAAAAAATCAGATGTTGTCTGATTTTTGTTGTTTGATTCTTTGTTGAAAATGGAAAAAAGAAAAACAAACAAAATTATTCGAGGATAAATTATTGATTCACTGAAATACAAATTTTAATTATGAATTATTAACTGTTAATTATTAAAATAGGGCAAGTTCCTTCTTCGAAATTTCACGACGAAAATCTGTAAAATTTGATACCATTGATTTTTGAAAAAAATTCAAAAACTTATAGATTCTTAACGGTTTCATCGATTCTCGTGCTGCACCAATTTCTGATTAACCGTGTGCTAGAGGGCGCTCAGACGATTTTTTTTTCATTTCAATAAGCCATAAAATCTGAGCCGATCGTTAAATTTCTATGAAAACTATAATAAGTTGAGCGAACGTACTGCTTTACAAGTGTGTGGAATAACAGAGTTCTAACTGAAACTGTTTGCGAGATACAGCCGTTTGAATGTTGCCGGGTCATTGCACACACACACACGCAGGCATATATGTCCATACATTTTTCGTAAATGTCACTTTCCGAAGTTTTCGGACATCTTGTACACATTGACGTTGGAAGTCTCGAAAAGTAAAAATCTCACCATCGCAGAGTTTACTCTGAGAAGAAGCGGACAATCTTTTTTTCTCAAGAATCACTATAGTCTACGATTGAGGCCGAAAGTACACTCGAAATTGATTTTAAACTCAAGTCGAACGGACATTCTAAAATTTGCGAGCCAAGCCGTCCTGTGAAGTGGACACTTCACATACGTTTTTATCCGTATGGAAAGAATTCCGTATATATTGATCGGTGGGTAAATGAAAAAATATACTTCGTAAGCGTACAAGATAATGATATCGACACGAATTGCGAGATACTCGAGAGACCAACACGATCGTTGATAACTAATTCCTCGAGAATATTTCCGATGTTCTCCGTTCTCACTTTTTATTCCAACGAGCAAAGAATTCATTATTTCTTACAATTTTATCAATCATTTTGAAACGCAAGAAATTGACGATTTAAAATATGTTCAATTTATTATTTCGTGCTTATAAAAATTACTAATGATGATTTCGTTCTGAAAATGATGTGAATAATTTAAGTCAATCGTTGATACGATAGCTAAATATATCGAGTGATTTGATGTTATTTAACGTAACGGCACTTTCGAATTGAAAATAACGAAAAATGTTGTCAAACAATAAACCACCAATCGGTTTGTTTTGGAATGAAAAATATTGATGAATCGAATATATCTACAATGAATAATCTTTGCTTCACAAAATATATTTAAAAACGGAAAAAATAATTCATTAACTATACTATCACTGAATAATCTTTAGCATTGTAAAGTCGTGACTTAGCCAGTGATTTTGTTGTCAATTTACATATTATTCTATTTTTCCGTTTGAAATGATTCGATAGATAATTCGTTGATTCGGGGCAATCTGGGTCGTTCTTCACGCAACGACGCTCTCCATCTTGGGATTATAACGGTGAATAGTGGTTATCAAGTGTACCTAGATGTGCCGGTGTTCATCGTAGTCGGTTCGAACAATTATCCGTCGCGCAAGTTCAAATTTTCGGCTAAAGATCCATCTTTCTTCTCACGTGCCCAATCCATTTTTTATTTATTTCGTAAAATATATAAAAATAGAATAACACTACTTAGCATAAACGTTTTTAGGAATCGGAAAATGCAGCGTAAATAGGATAAACCGAAAAGCCCGACACGCACTGGCCAATGAAATTTAGAAATTTTCGATTCTCTCGTCGATATATAAGACGATCTCATTGCGCCGTAGTTTTAGTACAAAAAACCATGCGTGCGAGAAACCACGTATGCGGTATCCATCGATGGGTAAGATAACGCAATGTCGAAACACGCATATTTTCTCAAGAGACCAAGACCCGTTTTCACTGTGTATTTTTCAATAAGTTTTACCACGCGATGCGAATATTCTCGAGAAATTGGTCACACGACAATTAATGTTCTCCATTCTCACTGTCCGATAAGAGTTTTTGCCACGCGATCACTATTTTTCTTTCGCGAGGTCAGAATGTTTTACCCCACTTGAATAAATACACGTGTAACCGCAAAACCCTTATCGAAATAAAAAGTGAGAACGGAGAACGCACGTGGCGAATATTCTGTAGAAATTATTGTAGTTATCAACGATCGTATCGGTCTCTCGAGAATATCGCAATTTCTGCCGCTATCATTATCTTCTACATCCACGGAATATAATTCTTTATTTACCCACCGAAAAATATATACGGAATTTTTTCTACACGGAAACGAACAACGTTTCCCACTTTTTCTCACAAACGGACGATTCAGTTGATCGTTGGAAGTCAAAGTGCCCAGTTCACAGGAAGACTTAGATCCGAACTTCAGAATGTAAGTTCGACTTGAGGTTGAAAACAATTTCCAGTCAAATTCCAGCACACTTTCGGCCTTGAGTGCGGACTACAGTGATTTTTGGGAGGAACGTTCGTTTTTTTTTAAATTATCGAACAATGTTCCTGACAACATGCTCGACTCGTTTTCAAAGTGTCGCTATCTTCAGATTTTTAAATTGCTATAAATAAATTAATTAATTAATACAAATGTTAAGGCAGACAAAGAAGGACATCCATCGATTTGAAGCCAAGTGCAATGTGTACTGAAACCCGTACAATATTACGTATAACATTGTATAGACGTGCATATTCCTAATCGTCACATACCCCTTAGCGCGCTGAAAACCGAGTAGATTTGAAAAATTATTATAACGGTTACATGGTGAAAATAGGCAGAACCGCGGTTCTACAGATTCCAACTGTACACCTACCCAACTGTCACGACCAAACTGACACGAGCATACGAATATTTCGCAATATTGTCACGACAAAACTGTTCCCGAACATCACTCTCACCGTTAAAACTGTCACCGCACAAACTCTCACCACTCAACTCTCGTGAATCTCTATTCGACACGTGCAGAAATCTTCACGAACAAAACTATCACCGTCTAAACTGTTACGGTCTGAACTGTATTCTGCGCAACTGTAACGCAGCAGAATAGTCCCCGTCTACACTGTCACGGCGTCTACTGTATTCTGCTGTATTCCGTCACCGTTCGAACTGTCACCGTTCCAACCGTCACCGCACAAAACTGTCACCGCTAAAACTGTCACCGGCAAAACTGTCACCGCGCCAAGATGTCGTAACTAACTCACACAGGTATAAGCTGTACCCGTAGGTAAGAGCGCTCGGGCTGCTTCACCAAACGCGGCGGAATAGCGCGCGATATTTCGTGCGTGTCCGCTATTACCGATCGCTGAGCACAAGGAAGTTCACGCGGTGCGAAGGCTGTAGTTTAGATGACAGCGGCGAATGACGTAAGTATTAGCATAATTCGCAAAAATATCCACGTAAAATATTTTAATTTAAATATTGAATACATTTTTTTCGCTGTATGTGGTATACAAAAAAACCTTTGGCTTGCTATCGTCGAAAAATTTCGTATTGAGTCCGTGAAAATTTTTCGATACATAATTTGATTATTGCTGAAAAGTTATATCGATCGTGTGCACTATTTCTCCTCGAAGGTAAGTGTCTATAATAAGAACAGTGTCTACAGTTTTTAATGGCATGGGGAGGCTCATTTGAGAATTCCCAATATCATAGAATTTGAATTCACCGATTTAAGTTAGTTCAAATTGCCATAAATCTTGAGCAACTGTATAATTTTTCTGAAATAACACTATATTAGAGAAGTATGGTCAGATTTTTAATTACAGACACTTACCTTCCAGAAATAGTGCACACGATCGATATAACTTTTCAGCAATAATCAAATTATGTATCGAAGAATTTTCACGAACTCAATACGAAATTTCTCGACGATAGCAAGCCAAAGGTTTTTTTGTATACCACATACAGCGAAAAAAATTTATTTAATATTTTAATTAAAATATTTTACGTGGATATTTTTGCGAATTATGCTAATACTTACGTCATTCGCCGCTGTCATCTCAACCACAGCCTTCGCACCGCGCGAACTTCCTAGTGCTCAGCGATCGGTAATAGCGGACACGCACGAAATATCGCGCCATTGCACCGCGTTTGGTGAAGCAGCCCGAGCGCTCTTACCTACGGGTACACGGTCTACGTGTGTATGGTGGGTAAATCTCGCGTTAAGCGGTGACAGTTGGTGCCGTGTACAGTTGGGCCCGTGACAGTTTTGCCGGTGACAGTTGCTGCGGTGACAATTTAAGCGGTGACAGTTTTAACGGTGACAGATTGAACGGTGATAGTTCAGTCGGTGACAATTCAGACGGTGACAGTTTGAATGGTGAAGGTTTAGACCGTGATAGTTTAGACGGTGATAGTTTTGTTCGTGAAGATTCTGCACGTGTCGAATAGAGATTCACGAGAGTTGAGTGGTGACAGTTTGTGCGGTGACAGTTTTAATAGTGAAAGTTTTGTTCGGGAACAGTTTTGTCGTGACAGTATTGTGAAATATTCGTATGCTCGTGTCAGTTTGGTCGTGACAGTTGGGTAGGTGTACAGTTGGAATCTGTAGAACCGCGGTCCTGCCTGAAAATATTAATAAATTGTTTATTTCACATGTTTTATTAACTTTTCAACTATAAGAAAAAAAATTAAAAATTTTATTAGCGCCAGACTTGAAAGTCAGAATGTATGGTTTAATCCCCGTAAATATGTAGTTAAAGATTCGGGTCTTCTACAGGGATCGTCGAAGTATTCTATGGAAAGTTATTATTTTTTCCATCGTATTTATAGAAATTTGATAGAAAATCTGAAATAATCGCGATCGCTTGGAATACCCTTGGAGCTATATAATAATAATTTTAATTAACTAGGGTGGGCTTCGTCACCCTACTCCGCCAACCCGCCAGCTCGGGTGCTACGCGCCCTCGCATCAACCAGACCCAAAAAAAACCTAAACAAATCCAAACCAGAATGATTGAAAATGACCGCAAATGCTCTTGTGCATGTTTAGCTTTGTTTGAATGTGTTTGGGTTTGTGGGGTGGTCAGCTTCACCATACGGGTGAGGGATTGTCCTTTATGGTGAACCTGATAATTTTCCCATTACCATAAAGGGAAAACGGTCTAGTACGGTGAAGCTAACCTCCACAACTCTTGTACACGGTCGCGGCGGCGACAGTATCTTTATATAACATAGAGAAATATATCCTGACGGAGAATTAAGACGAATGGCGTGCTTCGGCGATGAAGGAATAACATTTACATTATTTGGATGAAACGTTCATCCAGAGAATTTGAAAACAAACCAATTTTCTCTTTGTATTTTTTCAATCGGACTTACCGATTCTATAATACAGCTTGTTAAAGAAATCATATTGAATACGAATTCAAGGGTCATAATTTCATCGCGATACCGTACAAAATAATAATAAAAATGAATATTCGCACAAAAGCCAGACACACATTTTTCAAATGTTTAAAAGAGTTAAGCATTTTATACAGGTCCCTCTTTTGGTCTTTCAACACCGTAATCTTCCTTTTTTTCTAGACACAGATTGGTCCATGATAAGATCGCATTAGTCAGTGATAACAATATTTCCCCGTCGAAGAAAGGCAGTGAGAGATAGTAAGATTTCTTATCCAATCGACTCTCATCGTTTATCACGCCAGAATGAAATTCCATTTAACGAAAATGTGCGTACTTCTGGTTTGTCTAACAATTGGTGAGTGAAAAAATACATTTTTATAATGAAAACGAAAAAGTAATTTGGGCTTTTGAAATTAATTGAATTGGGGATAAGTGGAATTCAAATTAACAAAGATTTTCAAGTAAAATTGGTCGAACGAAATTTTACTTTTTTATTTCGTGATAATAAAAATGCCTCTTCATTTTTCATGCTGTGTAAAATACGTCTACGCTTTCGATCTATTCGTCACGAAAGATCGCACAAACAACTACTATATATACGTGCTATTTGTCCCAAAATTATGTTCGACTGTACTTATTTTTTTTCTACTATACGTCCGTGATGCATTAAAATCTCCCGCGCTTCGTATTTACGCGCGTCGTTCAGAATATATCTCGTTAAATTTTTGCCTATCGCTCTGAAAAAAGAAACGCTTGTGGACCAATGGATTGAAAATGGTCGAACTTCCCGTCTGTGTACAAACAAGAATACCGGTTTTTGACCACGGAACCATTTGTAATAATTTTAACTGTTAACACGTTTCCATCATTGTTCTTCCACATTCTCATAATGATACTTCGATAATAGTCATATTAATCTACAAACAGGGGTACTCGACGTTTCTTAAATTCGATTATAATCAGAGTTTTGCACTTTAGAATGTTGTGGCCCAAAGCGGACCAAAACTGGTCACAAATAGTACATCTACAGAATGTGTGTGTAAAAATAACATCGCGAGAAAAAGCTCAAACTTCACCAGTAATTCTTTCATTTTAGCCGGCAATCTCAAGAAGATCAATGCATTATCGTGTTATAAGTGCGCAGCGAAGGAATTATCTGATTATAAATGTGAGGACCCTTATGCAGCGGATACGAAAGATGTTGTCGAATGTCCAGTAGACGTAAATACTTGTTTCAAGGTGTATGCAGTTCGTAAGTATACCACAAATTTCGTACAATACAATTGCTTAATAAATCAAGAAAAGAAATGATTATAATGCAGAGAATCCAAATTACGGTGAAGTAAAAAATTGAATTATTCTTCTTACATGGAACTTTATAACGAGCCTTTTTGTGTCATTTTGTTTACTGAACTTCTGCACCATTATACCATATTACCATTTTAATGGTAAGAATGGACCAAGAGAAATTATCGATTTAAATCGAGTCATTTGGAGGAGATGTATTTTACTGAAATGAAATTTATTCGATTGAAATATAAACAATTATTTTAGCATAAGGTTACTTAATGAATGATGTACTATTTATTTTTTGTTGAATATTGTCGAAACATATGTGGCTTTCAATACATCTCTTTTCATAATTACTTCGATTTGAATTTCTCTATTATTACCCAAGAATGTGATACAACATTTACACAAAGCAATAATACTGAAATAATTACTTAAGCCTTACCCGGATTTTTATCTTAAAGAAAAGAAAAAATACCGTCAGTCGTTGAATTTTCTAAATCTTGGTTTTTCAATAGCGACATTTGATCCGCAAGTCTACGGTATCACAGCAACATCACGAGACAACGTCTATTATTTAACAATGAATCGTAAAGACAAGCATTTATTCGACGGACAACAATCATCCATCCTTGTCTTCCTTCTCACTGTATAGTCATCAACAACGCGCGAGACGGTCCAATATATAAATTAAACCCGATCAGAGAAGAAAAATATAACATCAACATGCTAATGATGCATTTATTTGAATATTTTTGCAAACAAACTATCGTTAATAACCTGAAATCGTTTTATTTGCAAAAAAAAAATAGTCTTTATACATTTTCACACTTGACGTGAAATGCCCCACGTATTTCGAAGCTTCGTGAACGTAACCTGTGTTCGAAGAAGTATTCGCGCCTAATCTTCTAATGATAAGGACATCCCCACTTCCCGTGTGCGGATAGTCAAAGCTACCTTGCTGGTTTGCTACGTTGCGTCACCTACTCTATCCGTCGGGGTCAAATATTTATTTTACTGACTAAACCTTACCAATAGGGTATTTTTGACCGTGTAAAACACGAAATTTTCCCATTTTACCCGTATCGACACATTTTCATTCTAATCGCGAAACATGAATATAAAACATCATACAGTATGCTAATTTTTAAGAACAAGATAAATATTAGCTCGACATAGATTTGCCCGCAGTACGACGTTCCTCAACGGAATTGTCACTATTTTCAGGGACGATGTTCCATTGACAAATTATTTCTTTGCAGAAGCTGACATGGGGAAAACGGTGAGAGGCTGCACTTATAACTGCACATTCCTCGAGGATTATCTCTCTAGACTTATATACTCCACTGATATAAAGTGTTTTTCCTGCGAGGAAGACGCGTGCAACGCGTCACACTTTATTACAATATCGTCGACAACTCAATGTCTTATGGCTGCGTCAATATTGTTTTTACGAGCGTCGTTCTGGATCTTCGGTCTTTGAATGCTAATCAATGAAATGCTTTTACGTAATAAAGAGATGTATTTACAATTGTGCGGCGGCCTTCGCCCTTTACGATACCTTATAATCTTTTACTTCTCCGATAGTTTCTATATAACGCAACCCACTTACCTTAACTTAACTTCACGTAACTTAACATAAACTTAACTTCACGTAATTTAACTTAAACTTAACTCAATCTGCGTCCTTTTTACATATCGCTTCGTCCTTATATGCTACCCTCTCCGGCTGTCATAAAGTATAGCCCTCCTTATTATGTTACCTCTCTTCTACTTTCACTGTTTAACATCCCGATCCTTTTTCCTGTCGTGAGTCTTTGTATTTTGTATTTGGGCTATTCCAACGTACAGTGCACTCCCACGCCAAGCCACATCCCTGAGATGGCTCGCGGCTATCTTCCCCAATTAATTTCCGTTCAACAACAATTGCGGTAGCGACTCGAGACAAGTACAATTCCTACTATACCGACATACCGACCGACCGTCATGAGAGGTGAGAGAGAGAGAGAGAGAGAGAGAGAGAGCTCCCAAGGCACTGTCAGTACGCACGATCCCGGTTGCGTCACGTTGCCGCCGGTGAACGTTTATGTCCTATTCCACTGACGCGATTTAAACGGGGTTCAATTCGTTTGTACAGTTTGGAGTTAGGCTGAACTTAGTTTAAAGTTCGGTTTACGTCGGAGGAATCGGGAAATAGTATCTGCCCTCATTGCGGTTTGTTTACGTTTGGCATGTCTTGAATCGGTAAAAACTATTGGTTTTCTATTGTTCGATAAGTTTTTTCACGTCTATAGTGAGCGTGCAAAGCGGTCGCGTCATGTAGAAACGAACGCCACGAAAAATCAAGCAGATCCGTACAAAACAGTCAATGCACTCAACTCCGTCGCCAGACGCCATGAGCGAGTAGTGGGAGCTCCCGTAGTATGCCACTTCTCCGCTTATATAGTCACGACCCGTGGCTTAGCGCGGCAGTGTACTGTACAATAGTAATTATATACTTTTTGTATTGGTCCTATTCGTTTTTAGCTGGAATTGTAGTTTTATTTTGAATTTCGATATTTTCTGTCCCCGCGCTTCGTATTCGCGCGCGTCGTTCGAGAAAAAGCTCGTTAAATTGTTGTCTACCGCGTTAGTCAAAGAAACTCTCCCGAACCGATGGATTCAAAGTGGTCGCGCTTCCCGCGTCCGTGTACGAACAAGAATGGTAAGTCCGATTGGAAAAATCAATAAAGAATATTTGTTTGTTTTCCAAATTCTCTGGGTGAACATTTTCTGATATCGCTAATTATACGAGTCACCGTGAAATATTCACATATTTAATTATTTAAACTTTACTCTAGGTGCTGAATGTAAATATTATTTGTCAATAGATAATTTTTTCAATTGAAATCAATTTCATCCATGCAATATTACGAACACGTGCGTTCGAGGTATTTTCACAGATTCAATATTTTTGTAAACTGAATTCAGTTTCAGAATTGTCCGTAATTACTGCGGTTAGCGACTGGCTCGAATATCGAAATTTATTCTTCGGCCTCGGGACAAATGTTCCGCGATTGCATCGTGAATATCCTTAAGGGCTCGCATACCCCTGCGCGCACCGAAAAGAGAGTAAATATAAAAATTATTATAAAGGCTGTATGGTGAAAAATAAAATTAAATCGTTGATTTCACATTTTTTATTAATTTTTCAACTGTAAGAAAAAAAAATTGTTAATTTTTTTTAAATTCTAATATTATTTTTTACGGGTAAAAATGGACTACTGATGAAAACTATGGTGCTTCCTTGTCGACATCATAACTTCACCAAAAATTATCCAATCTACACAAATAAAAAAGAATCTAGTAAAATAATGTAGTAGCAATAGTATGACGGAGGAAATTCGGACCGTTCTTGCATCTTGGGATTATGGGTGAATAGCGCTTAACAAGCGTACCTAGATTCGCCGGTGATTATCGCAGTCGATTTAAACAATTATTCGTCGCGCAAGCTCAAATTTCCTGGTAACAATGTTGTACGCAGGCCTCCTAGGCCTACGCACACTTAAAGAATCCAATTAATATAAAATCAAATTAAACAAGCAAATAACGGGAAAAAACTGTATATAGAAAATCCCAAGCATATAATCCACACGACACTAAAAAATTAAGGAAACTTACCAAACTACCACTATCCGACGTAGTCCTCGACCCACTGCATCGAAAGGGTTCCGGAGGCACCTCACTGAGCACGATACCAAACAAGAAAATTCAATTACTATCCACAACTAAATAGAAAAACATAAACCAACTACACTACACTGTAAATAGAACACAAAAATTAGGTCACGTCCAATAAGCTAAGGTAAATATTTTTTAAAAATACGAATAAGTATTTTGCGCCAAAGAAAACAAAACAAACACACAAAAAAAAACAAACATAACGTAAATAAAATGAAAATATTTAAGGCCAATGCGACTAGCGCATTAATATTAGAATATGAAATTAACCACTTACCACAAAATTCAATGTATAGTAAACACAACTGTCACTTCACGAAACAAGTTAAATCCCGGGAAATCAGCTACGCGCAGCCGTACGAATTTGAAAACCCCTAGAATCACGGGATTCCAATTGTCACGCGCACGCCTCCAGCCTCTCGGTTAACTCACTTAGTTCCTAGACCGCCTAGAGATGGCGACTTTTTTCTCACAAATGTAGTCTTTTGCTCAATTTCACCGGTGGAATAAACACTCGCCGAAGGTATTACAGTTAAACGTAACTTTATTAATATCACAGTCGTAGAAGAAGAAAATGTTTACAAGGTTCAATATCGTTGTTGAGGTAAGCGTGTTGTCGAGTCAGCAGGACGAAGATTCTCTAGAAAAAGCGCGTGTTCCTTGTTCCCGTGAACAGTCATAGACTCCGCAGCTGTAGCGTTCGGAAAGTTGCATCGACTTTCGGAACCAGTGACTGTTTTCGTGGCTGGCGCTGATTGACTATTCCCTGGTTGTGGCGCGTTGGTTACCGACTGAGGTCGGAGGAGCGGGCGGGCCGCTACACAAACGAAGTACGCATAATTCGAGAATATAAACGCGGTCAGCGAAACGAAACTCTAACTCATTCGCTTTCCTGCTAAGAAGCAACACGATCTCCCGCAAGGGACAGAGAACGGTTTCCTGCAAAGGGCCATACGATTTCTCGAAAGAGATCATAGGGGTTTTCCGGCAATGGAGCCAAAATACATAGGGTCTTCTGCCTCCAACCAAAGCACATAGGGCCTTCTGCCGCCAATAAACATCTACAGGCCCTGTCGCCAAAAATCACCCCCATACAGGGCCTTCCGCCTAAAAACACTAACGTACAGAGCCTTCCGCCAAAAATCACCCACATACAGGGCCTTCCGCCAAAAAATAATGACGAACAAGCCAACCGCCGAGAAATCATAGATGTATAAAGCATACCGACCCAAGTCAAACTATGTATGGGGGTATCCCATTTAAATCAACTACATATAATCCTTCTGTTCATAAGTACGAGTTTACACATTTAATATTATCCTGAAAAATAAAAACCTGTAAATTTTTCTCATTCCCAAGGCATATTCTTTTTACTCATGCCGAACAAAGTCTCCCATTATTCCACATCCCCCACCGGCCCCCTCTACTCCACAAGATCCCGCCGACGACCACCATCACAGGAATTAAATCCTTTCCTCCCCGCCACATTGTCACCGAGACGCAACATCCAGCTCTCGCTTACGACAACGATCGATCTTTCTTTTTACATGCACATTTCATTTTTTTTTTTTCGTAAAATAAATAAAAATAGAAAAACACTATTTAGCAGGTACATTCATGGACGTTTTTAGGAATCGGATAATGCATCATAAATTGGATAAACCGCAAGGCCCCGAATACGCTGGCCATTAAAATTATAAAAACTTCGGTTGTCCCGTCGATATACAAGCCGATCTCATTGTTCCGTAGCTTTAGTACAAAAACTATGCGTGTGAAAAACCACGTATGCGGTATCCAACGATGGGTAAGATAACGCGATCCCGACACGTGGATATTTACTCGAGAGACCAAGACCTCCGTTCTCACTGTGTATTTTTCAATAAGTTTCTTGCCACGCGATGCGATAATAACAAAGAAATGCTCTGCATTTTCAATGCGAATATTCTCGAGAAATTGGTCACACGACAATTAATTTTCTCCATTCTCACTGTCTATTCCGATAAGAGACTTTGCCACGCGATTACTGTTTTTCTTTCACGAGGTCAGAATGTTTTACACCAATTGAATAAATACACGTGTAAAACCCTTATCGGAATAAAAAGTGAGAACGTAGAACGCACATGGCGAATATTCCCGAGAAATTATTGTAGTTATCAACGATCGTATCGGTCTCTCGAGAATTTCGCAATTTCATCCACGGAATATTATTCTTTATTTACCCACGGAAAAATATATACGGAATTTTTTCTATACGGAAGAGAACAACGTTTCCCACTTTTTCTCACAAACGGACGATTCAGTCCATCATTGGAAGTCAAAGTGTCCAGTTCACAAGAAGACTTAGATCCAAACTTCCGAATGTAAGTTCGACATGAGTTTGAAAACAATTTCCAATCAAGTTCCCGCACACTTTCGACCTTGCGCGCGGATTACAGTGATTTTTGGGAGAAAATTTCGTTTTTTTTTTTTTATTATCAACAATGTTCCTGACAACATGCTCGACTCGTTTTCAAACTGCTGCGATCTTGAGATTTTTTAAATGCTATAAATAAATAAAGTAATTAATTACATAAAAGTACAGTATTTCAAACTTTGGTATGCAATTTTAAACAAATTAGTGTATAATAATTTATACAAAATTGTCCAATCAAAAAATTAAAGAAACCTCTCGTCAGACTATAGAGAAAATAATCATCGAGATTTAAAAAAAAAAGCTAAACAATATTAAATATTAACTCAGTTATCGTGCCGACACTGTCTAAAAACATAGTTTGGAGAGAAACGCGTTTAAGGCCTTAAATACGTCCAGCGGTACCGAAAACGTACCAAAAGAAAAACTGTTTTTAGGAGGGATAGAAATAGAAATTGATAAACCTATTCTTACACATTGTTTATTACTGTGTTAAGTTTGTAAACAAATTTTTTTCAATTTTTTTTTTCAAAAATTACAACATGAAAAATCACCTTTTTTGAAGCACTGTAAAAAAAAAGTTGCTCCACGGTCGGCAGTATTTCTTCCTCAAATGTTGACGGATCTGCAAAGTGTAAAGAAATTCTTGTAAAATAAGGTAGTAGTTATAGTCTGTCGAGCCGGATTTTTGAAATTCGAAAAATTAAACAATTTACGGTAATTTAAAAAAAAATGTTAAGTTTGTGTCAAAAAAGTCACACTTTAATTGTTTTTATAAAATTTTCTAATTATAATTTTTAAAATCCGGCTCGACAGACTATAGAAAAAACAATTCCGAATATTTAAAAAAAAAAATCATCAAAAAATATTAAAAACCGTACGAGTTATCATGCCGACCGTGTCAGAAAAAGTAGTTTTGAGAAAAACGCGTTTAAAGTTTCAAGCGCGTTTCGCTCGAAGTCGCGCGCGGCTGGAGCAAGAACTTTATGAATTTTTTAAATTTATTTAGTTAACTTACGTCTAATCTCCCATTCCAGCTTCATATTGTACGCCTTCCTTGTCAGTAAAAAAATGTTGTTGTTTATTTTTTTCTAATCGACGAATTGTTCTGGCCTCTTTTGTTGCTTTGGTAGCGTTGATTCAGACCTTTGTCCTTTCGTCGGGCAGTCACATTATCTACAATAACTTTTGAACTATGGGGAATTTTTACAATCAGCTTACGCAGAAATACGCCTAAGACTATAAGGAATAATAATTTGTAAACAAAAAAAAATCGATTTTTTGAAAATTCTCGACGTATGTAAGGCCTTGAAGTTTCCGAAAGGTACACCGTGAACTTACGGCTAGTGAGTTAGCCAGGTAATCGCCCCAACCTGATGTCCGATCACATTTATTGCTACAACTTTGTAACGGAGTGGAATTTTCGTAAAAGTTTTTTTTTTTCATTCTTAAAAGTATAAAGAATAAAAATCTGTAAAAAAAATCGATTTTTTGAAAATTTCAGGGGTCTGTAAGCTCTCAAGTGTCATTGTACACGGAGTGAGCATTTTCGGCGAATTCTACCATTAGCGTCAGACTTGAAAGTCAAAATGTATGGTTTAATCCAAGTAAATAAGTAGTTAAAGGTTCGGGTCTTCCGCGGGGATCGTCGAAGTATTTTATGAAAGGTTATTATTTTTTCCATCGTATTTATAGAAATATGATAGGAAAACTGAATTAATCAAGATCGCTTAGAATACCCTTGGAGCTACATAATAATAATATTAATAATTAAGAGTAGGTGGGCTTCGCTCCCCTACTCTGGCAACTCCCAAACTTGGGTGCTACACGCCCTCGCATCAACCAGACCCAAAAAAATCCAAACCGGAATGACGGAAAATGACCGCAAATGCACTTGTCCATGTTTACCTTTGGTAGGATTTGTTTAGGTCTGTGGCGTGGTCAGCTTCACTACGCGGGTGTGGGCTCGTCCCTTACGGTGAATCTGACAGTTTTACCTTTACCATAAAGGAAAATGGTCAGCTTCACAAAGCGGGCAAGGTAATTTCTCGTATGGTGAAGCTGACCTACTCAACTGTTGTACACGACGGTGGCGGCGGCAGTATCTTTATATAATATAGAGGGATATATCCGTACAGCGAATTAAGACGAGTAGCATGCTTCATCGATGAGAAATAATATTTACATTATTTCGATTAAATGTTTATCCAAAGCATTTTAAAACGCACAATTTTTCTAGATGTATTTTTTCAATCGGATTTACCGATTCTATGATACAGCTTGTTAAAAAATTCATATTGAATACAAATTCATGGTCATGATTTCATCGTGTTGCCGTGCAAAATAATGAACAAAAATGAAGAAGGCAGGGCGTTCGAAATTTGTTTATGCTTTGTTTCCCTCGCACGGGATTCACACAAAAGCCACACACGCATTCTTCAAATGTTTCAGAGAGTCTTTTGACACCTTAATCTTCTTGTTTTTCTAGACACAGATTGGTCCATGATAAGATCGCATTAGTCGGTGATAACTTATTTCCTCGACGAAGAAGGCAGTGAGAGATAGTACGATTTCTTACCCATTAACTCTCATCGTTTATCGCGACAGGATGAAACTCCATTTGACGAAAATTTGCATACCCCTGGTTACCCTGGCAATTGGTAAGTGGCAAATAAAATGTTTATAATGAAAACGAAAAAGTAATTTGACCTTCTGAAATTACCTCGATTGTGGATAACTGGCATTTAAATTGACAAACATTTTCAAATACAATTTTTCGAACGAAATTCTACTTTTATCTTTCGTAATAACAAAAATTTCTCTTCATTTGTCATGCTGTGTAAAATGCGTTTACACTTTCGATCTATTCGTCACGAAATATTGCACAAACAACTACTACGGACACGCGTTAGTTGTTCCAAAATTTTGTACGACTATACTTATTTATTGTCCGCTATACGTCCGTGAAGCACTAGAATCTCCCGCGCTTCGTTCAGGATATATCTCGTTAAATGTTTGTCGCGCTGATCAAAGGAACTCTCGCGGACTGATGGATTGAAATAGGGTAGACGTGCCGATTTTTGGCCAACTGCACCATTTACTAACCATTTCAATTGTTAATACGTTTACATCGTTGTTTTTCCGCATTCTCATAATGATACTTCGATAATAGTCATATAAATCTACAAACCGAGCTACTCGACATTTCTTAAATTCGATTATAATCAGAGTTTTGTACTTTAGAATGTCATGGCCCAAAGCGAAACAAGACTGTCCACAAATGGGACATCTACCCAATGTGCGTGCGAACAAAAATACCGTGAGAATAATCACAAACTTCACCGGTAATTCTTCCATTTCAGCGAGCAACCTGAGGAAGATTAGTGCATTATCGTGTCACAAGTGCATACCGAGAGGTTTTTCTGACGAATGTGCGGACCCTTATCAATTGTATGCGGGAAGGCTTATCAAATGTCCACTAGACGATACTTACGTTTGTGGCAAGTTTCATATGTATGGTAAGTATACCACAAATTGCACACACTACTTATTGCCTAGTAAATCAAGAAAAGAAATCATAATATTACACAGCGAATGGAAATTACAATAATTTTCAAAAGAAACAATGCGTTCTTTTTTTTACATGGAACTTTATAACGACCACTCTCTTTTTTCTGTCATTTTGTTTACTATGCCTCTGCACCATTATACCATATTATCATTTCAGTTCCTTAAATCGATTAGTGAGACCAAGGGAAATCACGTTTAATCGATTAAAATATGAACAATCATTTAAGCACAAGGCTATTGAATGATTGATGTATTATTTATTTTCTATTGAATATTGTCGAAACAAATTTGGTTTTCGATAGATCTCTTTTCATAATTCACTTTGATTTAAATTTCTCTAATATTAACCAACAAATTGAGACGGCACTTATACACAGCAATAATACTGTAGTAACTGCTTAAGCATTACCCGGATTTTTATCTTAAAGGAGAAACAAATTGCCGTTAGTTATAAAATTCTGTAAATTTTGGTTTCTCAATCGCGTCATTTGATCCGCGAGTTCACGATAATACGCGAACATACGGCATCACCAGCAACATCACGAGGCGACGTCTATTATTTAACAATGAGTCATAAAGACAAGCAATTATTCGTCGAAGAACAAACGTCAATCGACGATCAATTAAACCCAACGCGAGACGAAAAATATAATATCAATGCGCAAATGATGCATTTTTTTAAAATAGCTTCACGAACAAAGTATCGTTAACAATCTGAATTCGTTTTATTGGCAAAAAAAAAAAAAAAACAATCCCCATACATTTCGGAGCTTCGTGGACGTGCCGTGTGTTCGAAGAAGTACCCGCGTCTAATCTGCTAATGACAAGGAGGGAAAACCCACTTGCCGTGTACGGATCGTCAAAGCTAACTTGCTCGTTTGTACGCCTTGAGCTATTAATCAAGAGCCGCGGCAGCGTCTTGACGCCAAGTATTAAAAAAAAAGTTTTTAAACGTGCCGATGTATCTATACAGTAGGGTGGCCTGAAAACCGTTATATTCAAATCCTAAATCGACTTCACGCGCAAACGCGTCAAGTTATAACAAATCTGACGACATTTTTCCGATGTAATGTTATTTTTTTCTTTCGAATGCATTTAGATTTATTTAGATTCATCCACGCATTGTTGAGATATCGTAATATTGCCATGATTTTTCACGCAACTTTTCTCAGCTCAACTGGACAGGTTGATTGGCGGAAGGAGTAGTAGTTTACTTGGCTAATTTATGAAATGATTTCTTTTCACTTTTTATTAGATATTAGAAAACGACATTTGCAGTCGTAAGTTTTTTGTTTCTAGATTGGACACATTTTCTAATAACTCGGCGTCCATTTTTAACTTTTCAAGTTTTTAATGGAGATATGATATACACCCACGTTCAGAAGTAATTCTCTTCCATATCTCACGTGACCCACTCTATCCTTCGGGGCTCAAATATCTATTGTACCGACAAAAGCTTATCAATAGGATATTTTTGACCGTGTAAAACACGAAAATTTCCTATTTTCCCCGTATCCGCACATTTTCATTATAATCGTGGAGCATGAAACCTCGTTCTGTATGCTAATTTTTACGAACAAGATAAACAATAGCTAGGCATAGATTTGCTCGCGGTACGACGATCCTCGACGGGATTGTCAATATTTTCGGGGACAATGTTCCAATGAGAAATTATTTCTTGCAGGTAAGGGCGCTCGTACGGCCACGATAAGACGTTGCATTAGGAACAGCTCAAGGGACATAATGTGTGATGTCGACAATTATGAAAACTCCGCATTTGATATGGAGTGTTTTTACTGCGACAAAGACGCCTGCAACGCGTCACATCGTGTTACAATATCGCCGACGACTCAATATCTAATTGCCGCGTCAATATTCATTTCACTAGCGTCGTTCGGGATCTTAAAGCTCTGAAGGCTAATTGATGAAATGTTTTTACCTAATAAACAGCTTTATTTCCATTAGTGCGGTAATCTTCGCCTTTCACGATACCTTATAATCTTTTACTTCTCCGATAGCTTCTATATAGCGCAACCCACTTACCTTAACTTAACTTCACTTGATTTAACTCAAACTTAACTTCACCTGCGTCCTATTCACATATCAGTTTGTCCTTATATGCGGTCCACCCTGACTGTCGTAAAGTATACCCCTCCTTCGTATCCTACCTCTCTTCTACTTTTAGTCCTTAACCTCCCCTGTGCGACCAGATATTCGCACATTTCCACGACGATGTTGCCGCTCAGTGTTGCTTTCAGCCAACTCGCCAGATCCTCGCCCACCCTACCCTCTCTCCATTCCTCTATTCCTACCGAACCACTCCGTCCTTATTTTGCCATTCTCGCTTCCGTGCAATTCCATGTGTGCTCTATACTTTTCTCCTCCATCTTACATGGCCTGGATATCCAGCTCGTTATTCGTTTTTCCGATGTGTAATATCTTTACGCTCGGTTTCTGTGGCACTCATTTCGCGAAAAGGGACGGAAGTGTGTAACGGGAAGCCCGAGAAGCGCGCGCTTTTTGATTTGACCAACGAGCGCGCGCGGTGGTAGCGTTGGTCGTCAGATGGTACCAACCCATTTTCCGAGAGGCTGGTACTGTCAGCCAACAGCGCGTGCGTGTGTGACGAGAAAGAGAAACGGATATAGAGGAGAACGCATCAGCTGTGCATACAATGTTGTGTATAAAATGTGCTGTTATATAAACTAATTTATATGTGTAAACTATATTAATAAATGTATTTACTATTGATAATGTGTCTGAAAAAAGTGCAGTTCATGGATAAAAAATGCAAGTGAATAATAATGAATAATTATTCGAATAAATATTTGAATATTTAGCTTTTTTAAATTTTGAGGTTAATTTCTGTCGCTGCTCAATTGATATTTTTTATTGTTGAGGGGGTGGTGATTCGGTGCTGGTTGTGGTACGAAAAGACGGATTTATCACAAGAGTAATGCACAGTATTTATTCATAACCAATTACAAAATCAATTAGTAAAAATTAGTTTGGCGCGATGAATGAATTTGTGACTTGACAGAGAGTCGGTTGTGTTGTTGTCGCGGCGCTTGTTCGTTAGGAACTCTCCCGTCATCAAGAGAATTCCTGATAGTCTGCTTGTTGACGGAGAGAAAATATCGAAGAGAGGGTAGGAAAGTTTTTACGAGAAACCAAAGGTTTAGAAAATGCAAGAGCGCGTGTGGGCCCTTTTGGCCGCCAGAAGAGACTCCCCGTAAAACAGCCTCGTCTCGGGAGAGACTCGACTGGGACCCGTAAGCACTCGAGTTTTATGACAGGGAAAACTGAGACACGGTTGTTCTATTTGGTAGACGACGAAATGAAAGGAGTCAAAGAAGTAAACGCGTGAGAAAGAATCGAGTCCTTACAAAGGAATGACTGTATAGAAGAAAATGCATATTGGAAATGAAATGAAATGAAATAAAATAAATGCGTGTTTATATGCGACCAGAGAGTGGTGGCGACGCCGTCACTACATTGTGATAAAAAAAAAAAAACAAATTAATTAATTACACGGATAATTTCGTTGATATTAATAATTTCTTAAATATTTATAATTCTAATTTAATTCTAATGATTTCGTGAATGAAAAACGTGAGGAAAAATGAAAAACTGGAAAGGTAGACCCAAATAAAATGCGCCTAATTCGACTCAGCGTAGCAGGGATTTTCGGGCACTTGCAGCGAACTTAATTCTCTCACAGACATCAACGGCCGACCCAACTACCGCTTTATCAAATCTGGTTGTCAGTCATGCAACTTAACGATTGCCATCGTTGCCATTTTCTCCTACTTCGTCTGCATCAACAGCGACTGCATGTAATACTCCTATGAAATGTCTCTGCCCTCCCCCAAATTGAACAAAAATAACTGTCTCCAATAACAAATTGCATTACTCCTAGCGTTAATAAAATAAAGTACAATTTTCATTAAAAAGAATTATTCTTCGTTACGAAAAATCATTTGAAATAATACCTGAATCATTCTTTTCGGGATATAATGTTAGTGTTGCTTATTACCGAGGTGAGATGTCAGATGTTACACATCATATGCGACTGTAAGAGTCGCTCATTTATTTTTTGACTTTCCCCTCATTGACGCATCGCAATCTCGTCCATTCTCCCCTCGGGTCTCTTCTCACCACTTCTTCATCCCAATAATTTTCCCGTCCCAGCTCGCGCATTCATTTCGCGGAATGGAGATCGATCGATCTTTACCCACTCATTTTGATCGTCCTGCTCCAACTTTGTTACCACTTCCTCCTTTAGAAATTTTTCCACCGTGAGCATGTGTCGCCCCTTCCCACCAGGGAGGGGAGGGGACACATGCTACGCCTTGTACCGCTTCTTCCGAGTCCTTACCCCCATTTCGATGGATTTCCAATTAAATAGACGATTAACTGCGTGAAATAAGTATTCAAATTTAATTACGTGTCGTTAGTTAATAGTGCTGGCGGTTGGTCCTTTTGGGAGAGGAAGCTGAGGAGCGTTCGTGTTCCGGACTCGACGGTATGCGTGGAATACTCGAGGCGTTTAGGTTTGATTAATGAATTTATTTATAACTTGGTTACGCCTCAAATGTGGTTTTATCTTTCATGCATTTAATAATGCGATCCGCGACGATAGGGGGGTCCGAATTTACATGTGAAATCGTGAAGCAGTTTCCCTATACTCCAGTACGTTAGGTATACGCGACAGCAAATATCGGGCTGCAGTCCGTACATGGGGAACAGAAGGAAATTGGACAATTGGAGGAGCGATAGTGACAACGGTGAGGGACGCCTCACGCTGGAAAGATTTCAGAATTCCGAATTTTTAGCAACCACGTCATAAATTCACGATATTATGTAATTTTTCCATAGAATCTAACTTTTGACCGAGTCTCTATAAAATCTGTACACTTAGTAACGAAAACAATAATAATAATTCATTGTAATAAGATTAGGAACTTATTTCTACATCAATAACCACGCGTGTAATCAAAAAGTTGATATTTAAAAAATTATTAAATTGAATGAAATGATGAAAAAATTTTTTTTCAACAATACACATTATAACCGTTATTATAAACGTCTTCCAATACATATATAAATATCAATATGTGTGTTTATAGCCAATACTGTGATCTAATCGCTGTAAGTTATTGGCCTCCAAACGAGAGTACGGATAGCTCATCGGTTCGAATACACTGTTTCCTCGATATTTATCGAGCCGTGAAAAGAGATCCATTTGGATGTCTTTTCACGAAGATATCCATTATTTACTGGCGTCATACTGGAAGATATCCGGCCCAATTGCGATCCATGTCAGGCCGTCCTGATCAGAATACGTATCAGGTCTACAGCCGGCATGTAACGGAGTTGCGGACTCGAATCTGATCTGGCACCGAATACCAATCATTTTCGAATTCCAACCAATCTCGCGTTATTTTCGTTGACAATGTTGGACCATCGTTTCGTCGTCTCTCCGGAGGATTCGTTGTTCCAGCCGTGATGTAACCGATCACGCAATTATAAACCGACATATTCGGTGCGAAAAAGTTGGATGTTGTCACGGCGGTCGTAACTATGTCCTGAAAAAATGTAAAAAAGATAAACTAACAAAGTTATTCGAGGATAAATTATTGATTGACTGAAATGATAATTTGAATTGTGAATTATTGACTGTTAATTATTAAAACTAGCGTGGGGCAAGTTCCTTCTTCGAAATTGTACGATGAAAATCTGTAAAATTTAATACCATGGATTTTGGTAAGAATTCAAAAATTCATAGATTCTTAACGGCTTCATCGATTGACGCGCTGCATCAATTCCTGGTCAACACTGTGGTCCGTACCCGCAATTTATTCGCATAATAATAACGCACGTTTAATAATACTCCACTCAGAATTCCATTCAGAATTTGCGAAAGCCAAAACTGTCGGCAACGATTTTGGTGAATTCAAAATTTTCGAACGTTTTGTAATGATACCATATCCACATAGACAAGATTTGCCCCGATATTTCAAAATTTGCTCAAGTTTCGAAAATTGAAAATAAAGTGACAACCCTTTCGCCGATTATCCCTGAATTCAATGCCAACCGTCCTCTAATGATGGTCCATTGATATTGAAAACAAAAATTAGCCCGAGATTTGAAAAATTGCAGACGCTCGAGCGCGCACAGACGTTTTTTTTTTAGTTTTAATGAGCCATTAAACCTGAGCCGAGCCTTAAGTTTCTATGAAAGCTGTAGTAAATTGAGCGAACGTACTGCTCTGCAAGTGTGCGGAATCACAGAGCTGTAACTGAAACTATTCGCGAGATACAGCCGTGTAAATGTTGCCGTGTCATTGCACGCACCAGGCATATATTCCGGGACATTTTTCCTAAATGTCATTTTTCGAAGTTTTGGCACATTTTGCACACATTGATATTGGAAGCCTCGAAAAGTAAAAATGTCACCATCGCAAAGCGTACTCTACGAGGAAGCGGACGATCTCTTTTCCCTGAGAATCACTATAGTCTATAATTAAGGCCGAAAGTACACTCGAACTTGACTTGAAACTCCAGTCGAACTGACATTCTGAAATCTGCGGCCAAGCCGTTTTGTGAACTGGACATTTCGACTGCCACCGATCGACTGAATCGTCCCGCTCGTGAAAACAAGCCGCGAGCCAATGTTTTTATCCGTATGAAAAGAATTCCTCATTTATTGTTCCGTGGTTAAATGAAAAAATATACTCCGTCGGTGTATAAGATAATGATATCGGCACGAATTGCGAGATACTCGAGAGAACAACGCGATCGTTGATAACTAATTTCTCGAGAATATTTCCGATGTTCTCCGTTCTCACTTTTTAATTCCAACGAGCCTTTTGCCACGCGATCATCGATTTTTCTTTGCGAGGTCAGAATGTCACACACGATGTTAATAAATATACGTGAAATCGGTTAATTGTCTAGTTTTTTTTTTAATTAAGATTTTTCATTCTCCTCAGAGCACTCGGTTACGCGGAGCTTCCTTCCCAAAATGTACCTGTAAGTAGAGCTTGAACTTTTCCGGGTATCCGGATACCCGAGTAATTCGGGTTTCACGGATCCGACGCTTCAAATCCGTATATCTCGATAACTCGATAATATCCGGGTAATAACGAATTCGGGTATGCGGATAGTTTCGGGGTAACCGGGTACTCGAATAATAACGGATAATAGCGGGCAATTACCGCCGATAATTGATGCCGAAGATGCTGAAAAAAATCGTTCAATTTACACAGTTTGTGAGGCACGCGCAGATGTTGCCAAGAACAATGATTGCGAAGTACATTTGTAAGACGAATAATAAATCATTACCGGAAGATTGAGAAACCGGGATTATATCGGGTTCATGTCCGATCATTTCGTTGACCATTTTTTATTTTTACCGACTGATATCAATATTAAACAAATTAGATTATCATTATAACGAAGATTCTTGGAAAGAATCTTGCGGGCATATTTACTATTATTACCAAACTATTTCTTTACTGTAATTCACATCGGACAAAAACTACAATTTCAATAAAACATTCTTGTGTAGATTAAAAAAGCAATGACATAATCTTCTATACAATGTTAGGGAGACACATGATCATTTCATAAGAACTTAATCAACGTTGACCTGCACTATTTGCATCTTTAATATTATTTTTTCATTACGATTTATTATTATTTAATAAATATCCTTAGTTTCTGAAACGTATATTTGCTTTATGGGCGTGTGTGCAGTTTTTATGTGACTTTAGAGTTGGAGAAAAAATATAGAATGTGCAGATCTCGGCTAATCTTAATATGCGCAGGCAAGAAATTGTGATCGTAACAGCAGATTCTAAAAAATTGTGGGAGTCACATGTAAAATGTTTTCCCGAGTAAATACAGAATTATTATAAATTGGAAAACCGTGACGTCTGATTCGTCAACACTAAGTTTTCATTTTTACCGTAGTTTTGCACAATTTCTTCGAACAGAGCAAATTTCATACAAGTTATTTTCCAATTTTTTTCAATGGTAACTATTAACGCCCTATATTTCGGCTTATTTCATGACCAGACTAATACAATATCATTATTTTTTTATAACGCCGGCGGTCCTATTCGAGCCTGTACGCGAAAAATCGGGTAATTACTCGACATTATTCGTTATTATCCGGTTACCCGGGTACTCGAATACCCGGATATTCGGGTACTCGAATACCCGGATATTCGGGTATTCGAATGTGAAGTGTTGGATCCGAATTGCCGGATACCCGGATACTTTCGGATATCCGGCTAACCCGGATAAAAGTAACAGCCCTACCTGTAAGACAGTAATCGGCGAGCCTCTTCGATAGGACAGGAGGAATGAAGAATTGTCAATTTCACTGAAAATGCGCTCAATTTGACTGGTAATAAAAAATAATCGTTTGAAAATATTTACAATGAATTATTTGCTTCGATTTTATAAATGATTTTGAAACGCAAGAAATTGACGATTTAAAATATGTTCAACTTATTAGTTCGTGCTCATAAAAATTCCTAATCATCATTTCGTTCCGAAAATTATGTGAATAATTTTATTCAATCATTGATACGATAACCAAATATATCGAGTGATTTGATGTTATTCAACGTAACGTTACTTTCGAATTGAAAATAATGAAAAATGTTTTTAAACAATGAACTACCAAACGGTTTGTTTCAGAATGAATAATATTGATCGGTCGAATAGATCTAGAAATGATTTTAAGATGGGAAGAACTAATTCATTAAAAATACTTTCACTGAATTATCTTTAGCTTCATAAAGTCGTGACTTAGCCAGTGATTTTCGTGTCAATTTATATATTATTCTATTTTTCCGTTCGAAATGATTCGAGAGATAATTCGTTGATCTTGGGATTATTGGCGAATAGCGCTTCTCAAGTGAACGTAGATGTGCCGGTAATTATCATAGTCGTATCGAACAATTATCAGTCGCGCCAGCTCAAATTTCCGGCTAAAGATCCATCTTTCTTCGTACGTGCACAATCCATTTTTATTATTTTCGTAAAATAAATAAAAATAGAATAACACTACTTAGCATAAATGTTTTTCGGAATCGGAAAATGCAGCCTAAATAGAATAAACCGTAAAGCCCGGAACGCACTGGCCAATGAAATTTCGAAATTTTCGATTCCCTCGTCGACATATAAGACGATCTCATTGCGGCGTAGTTTTAGTAGAAAAACTATGCGTGTGAGAAACCACGTATGCGGTATCCCATCGATGGGTAAGATAACGCGATGTCGACACACGCATATTTTCTCGAGAGACCAAAACCTCCGTTCTCACTGTGTATTTTTCGAAAAGTTTTTACCACGCGATGTGATAATAACAAAAAAATGCTCTCCATTTTCATTGCGAATATTCTCGAGAAATTGGTCACACGACAATTAATGTTCTCCATTCTCACTGTCTGTTCCGATAAAAGTTTTTGCCACGCGATCACTATTTTTCTTTCGCGAGGTCAGAATTTTTTATTCCACTTGAATAAATACACGTGTAAAACCCTTATCGGAATAAAAAGTGAGAATGGAGCACGCGCACGGCGAATATTCTCGAGAAATTATTGTAGTTACCAACGATCGTATTGGTCCCTCGGGAATCTCGCAATTTCTGCCGCTATCATTATCTTCTACATCCACGGGGTATAATTCTTTATTTACCCACGGAAAAATATATACGGAATTTTTTCTATACGGAAACGAACAACGTTTCCCACTTTTTCTCACAAACGGACGATTCAGTCCATCGTTGGAAGTTCAGGTGTCCAGTTGACACGAAGACTTCGATCCGAATTTCAGAATGTGAGTTTGACTTGAGTTTGAAAACAGAGTGCGGAATACAATGGTTTTGGGAGAGAAGTCCTTTTTTTTTTAAATTATCTAACAATGTTCCTGACAACATGCTCGACTCGTTTTCAATGTGTCGCGATCTTCAGATTTTTCAAATGCTATTAATTAATTAATTAATTAATCTAAATGTTGTAAATGCAGAAAAAGGAGGACATCCATCGATTGGATGCCAAGTGGCTAGTAAAACGCGTACAATATTACGTATAAAATTGTATAGACGTGCATTTTCTTAAGGGATCACATACCCCTGCGCGCGCTGAAAACCGAGTGAATTTGAAAAATTATTATATAGGTTATGTGGTGATAACCAAAATTTAATTGTTAATTTCACATTTCTTATTATCTTTTCAACTATAAGGAAAAAAATTAAGGATGTTTAAAAAAAATATTAACATTATTTTTTATGGATATAAATGGACTACCGATGAAAACCATGGCGCCTCCTTGTCGACATCATAACATCACCAAAAATTATCCAATATGCAAAGATAAAAAAGAATCCAATAAAATAATGTAGTAGTAATAGTCTGACGGAGGGGAATTTTTTTCAAAAATAAAGAAATTACAGTATTTCAAACGTTAGTATGCGATTTAAAAAAAAATACCGTTTAGTAATTTATGAAAAAATTGTTGAAGCAAAAAATTTAAAAAACCCCTCGTCAGACTACAGAGAAAATAATTATAAAAATTGAAAAAAAAAAGTTAAGAAATACTAATAATTGACTGAGTTATCCTACACTGTCTAAAAACATAGTTTCGAGATAAACGCGTGAAAGATTTTTTTTTAATTTTCTTTCTCATAGTTGAAAACTTAATAAAAAGTGTGAAATCAACAATTTAATTTTTTTTTTCACCATATAACCTTTATAATAATTTTTCAAATTTACTCGGCTTTCAGCGCGCGCAGGGGTATGCGAGCCCTCGATTAACTTGAAATATCCGAAACAATAAGAATAAGATTTGCAGGAAAATTAAAGTGGAATTACCGTGGCCATTTTGGCCATTCAACGAAGAGCGATAAAAATGTTGGCACTTTGAAAAAAATTCAATTATTATCGGAGTTTAGAATGTACAACCGACAAGTCAAACGAATATCTGTCGTTTAATGACAGAGATCTTGAACTTACGTATAATTCAATTGCACTTAAGATCCCGAGTCAAGTTCGAACGTACGTCGAATTGAACGTCCAACTCAGTCTCGAAAATTCGGAACTAACGACATTTCTTTCAGACAAAAAATAACATGAATTCGACAATAATGGCAGTCGTATGGTTAATTTTTCAACTAATTGCGAAGATGTGCTTCGCCGGAATGATCATGAAAATACCAATACCGGAAGATCCGTCCAATCTCATAAAACCAACGGTAATGTTGACTACCTGTTACGATTATATAATGTATTCGAGCGACATAACGAAGTTACATTGATACGGTTTAATAAAAGGGTTGCTTTTGTTTTTTTTTTTTTTTTTTTTTCATTTTGATTATTTCGTCCTTCACCGATATTCACGCACGTTTTCATCATAATAAATGTTGAGCACCAACCTCCATAGATATGAGGTAT
This sequence comes from Oxytorus armatus, assembly GCA_958009045.1. Taxonomy (NCBI): domain Eukaryota; kingdom Metazoa; phylum Arthropoda; class Insecta; order Hymenoptera; family Ichneumonidae; genus Oxytorus; species Oxytorus armatus. The sequence goes on from OY253755.1 coordinate 15,857,281, forward strand.
TTCACCAAATGCTTTTTGATAATCATTTGATCGTGAAATAAAGTTTGTCAATCAGTCACCATAAACAAATTGAGTTCCGCGAGGCTTTCGAAATTGTTATTCAATTTGAATTCGTATTCAGCAAAAGGGTGATTACGTTCTTGAGTATACAGCGTGCGGTTCGAGTCAACACACTGTAGATACCAGCTGTAGGTAATGGGGTACAGTTTTTTATAACCACTATTGGCAAGTCTTTAATGTTCGCACTGTTCAGGACGATAAAATTCCTTTTTTTTGTGCTCTATCGGCGGGGAGAAATTATCTATTGTGGTATTTAAAATAAAAAAACTTCTTTTTTGTTTCCATCGTACACATTTTCAGGCTTTCACGACCGATTCCCTCTGTTCCCATTTTAATTCGTTGAAGCCCCCACCCCGCCCGAGAGTATAGTCCGTAGTCATTCTGCCCAGTGCACTACTTCATCGCACCTGCACGAGGACACGGGCGTCTACATTTTACTGAATTTTAGTTGCATTACCATCAGCGGGAAATCCGAAGATCTGCCTCCCCGTCGGTAGTAAGACGTGCAGCGCGGCGCGCGGTTAAGCGGTCGCCCATATGGACCGTGCCCAATACTGCTCAACGTGGGTGACCGCCGAAACCGTGCAGCAACCACGCCGTCCACTGCTGCCGGTTATCACGCATTATATAATTTTATATATTTTTTTCGAAAACTCACAGGTCAGAATTTTGAAGTCATGCTACCAAGGGCAATTCAGCACAATAGGCTTCGGTGGAAATTCAATTGATTCTCTGATTTCCTCGCTATCCTCGGACAATACTCTATCAGTGACGCTGTTCGATGACACTAAACGATTGGTGAATCGTGTCGAAAGAACGAAATGGAACGGATACAAACTAAACATGTTCGTCATTACTGCCTCCTCGCCCCTAAAACTCCAGACACTGTTGGCCGATATCAAGGAAACGCTCTGGTGGAATCATATGGCAAAATTCTACATAATCGATTGGTCGATGAACAAAAATGGATGTTCGGCGGCGTTTAAATTCTTGTCGGTAGCTTGGAGGATGAATTTACCCGGGGCTAAGTTTATCTGCAATGACAACGAGACTAAACCAATGATTTATAGTTTTAATCCGTATACGAATTACGCTCCTGCTCCGTGGAAATTGGAGGCAATCTACAGCGGGAAATATAAACATCCTTGGGCGCTGTTGGCCCGGAAATACGTTGACGATCATGAAATGTGTGTGAACATGGATTTTGACATGACAAAAGATCTTGGGGGTTATCCAATCCGCGTAGTCCAAGGGGCACCTATTGCGGACGATATTTGTCGTGTTCTGAATGCAACGGCAAAATATAGGATATATGAAAGTCAGAAACGTAAAAGCAGCGACATTTCATTCGATGGCTCGAGCCCCGAGAAAGGTGTATCGTTGTATCCTCACATGATTATGGGTTATTTGGCTATAACGCAGTATGCCGGTGACGAGTCACAACTGGGCAAACTCATTTCTGCAATCGATAGACCATCGAGAATCGGCGTGTGTCTCGTGTTTCTCGTTACCGTGGTAATCCTAAAAACATTTCAACACCAAACTTCCACGACGGCGTTTCTCAATACTGTTCGTATGTTTTGCAACTCTTGTCTCGCCAAAGTGCCGGCTGATGCACCAACAAGAATCTATCTGACCGGTTAATTTTTTTTCTTGGTTACGATTCTGGGAATTTATCAGTCGCAACTGGCTTGTCTGCTGGCGAAACGCGTTCTCCGTCCAGATCTCGAAACGATGGAAGATCTTGAAAAATCTCACCACACGATTTACGGTAGCAAGGAGCTCATCCGTTTATTCCCGAATACATTATTCGGAAGACGTTTTGTTGGATCTATAAATGACATTTGCTTGGTACGTGTATTGCGGGACCCGTCGGCTGTTTGCGTAATGCTTTCGCCGATAGCTGTTGAGATTGCCGCGGACTACAAGTTTCATATAATGAGCGATTATATTGGGAAGAAATACTATGCGTTTCGTTGCCGCGAGGACTGGCCTCTCGAACAAAGGCTGAACATATTGCTGCAGAGAATCGGTGAAAGTGGTGTCTTTAACGGAGCGATCGATAAACACCATGAAGCAGTAATGCGTACTATCGAACGGACTAAGACCGAGGGCACGGATCTTATTCGCAAAATTCTTGAAATCCGCGACCTGGACTTCGCATTTGTATTTCTTGGAATTGGTCTCGCTCTCGCCTCGTTATGTTTCATTGCGGAAAATATATTTGAACGCGTTCTACGTTCGAGAATCGCAAAACTTCGCCGACGTTTTTGTCCTCGATTGCGTTTTTCGAGTCGGACAGTTTGGACTTTATCACCTCGTAGTCAAATTTAGTGGTAAACACCTTTGTAACACCGATGCGTCCGATGTTTTGACAAACTGAGAGGATTCAATAAATCAATGTTGCAAATTTTCAAAATACAATCATTTTTGTTAACACAAATGTCTCGATTTGTTTATTTCGCTTCTTGGAATGATAAGTGAAAATTAATGTACTTTTCTCCAATTTTTGTACACGACTTTGAATGTTTATCGAAGTGGGAATTAAATATTACGGAATAGTTAAGATTTTTTTTTTTTTCTTCCACGTGGTGATTTCGTTTAGTTTGGGCGCGTTTGCGGTTTACAGCACCCGACAGTCCGCTATAACGACGCACGTTCTTCTCGTCTCAAAAGCCGAGTTGCACTCTAAATGATATTACCGTTAATTCGAAATTGTTGACTGAAAGAGTAACGTTTGGAAATGGATTTTTTAAGATATTTTTGAACCTTTAGACTGAACAATGACGGAGCAATTGATTCCTCGTGAAACATTAACAATTGCGGATTCTTCCGGATCACGAATGTATCGCAAATATATCGCAAATTAATAATTTTCCCTTCCCACCTCGGTTTTCATTCCTTTATATATTTCGCGGAATGACAATCGATTGATCTTTATCCCAATCATTTCGAATGTTCTGCTCCGATTTTATTAACACGTCTTGGCAGGACCTCGGTTCTACAGATTCCAACTGTACACCTACCCAACTGTCACGACCAAACTGACACGAGCATACGAATATTTCGCAATATTGTCACGACAAAACTGTTCCCGAACAAAACTATCACCATTAAAACTGTCACCACTCATCTATCCTGAATCTCTATTCGACACGTGCAGAAATCTTCACGAACGAAACTATCACCGTCTAAACTGTCACGGTCTCAACTGTATTCTGCGCAACTGTAACGCAGCAGAATCGTCCCCGTCTACACTGTCAGGGCGTCTACTGTATTCCGCACCAACCGTCACCGTTCCAACCGTCACCGGACAAAACTGTCACCGCGCCAAGGCGCGGTAACTAACTCACACGGGTATAAGCTGAACTCGTAGATAAGAGCGCTCGGGCTGCTTCAACAAAACGCGGCGCAACAGCCCGCGATATTTCGTGCGTGTCCGCTATTACCGATCGCTGAGCACAAGTAAGTTCGCGCGGTGCGGAGGATGTGGTTGAGACGACAGCGGCGAATGACGTAAGTATCAGCTGACACGCACGAAGTATCGCGCGCTATTGCGCCGCGTTTGGTGAAGCAGCCCGAGCGCTCTTACCTACGGGTACAGCGTCTACGAGTGTGAGTTGGGTAAATCTCGCGTTAAGCGGTGACGATTGGTGCTGTGTACAGTTTTGCCCGTGACAGTTTTGCCGCGGTTACAGTTGCTGCGGTGACAATTCAGACGGTGACAGTTTAGATGGTGAAGGTTTAGACCGTGACAGTTTAGACGGTGATAGTTTTGTTCGTGAAGATTCTGCACGTGTCCAATAGAGATCGGGGAGAGTTGAGTGGTGACAGTTTGTGCGGTGACAGTTTTGATGGTGAGAGTTTTGTTCGGGAACAGTTTTGTCGTGACTATATTGTGAAATATTCGTATGCTCGTGTCAGTTTGGTCGTGACAGTTGGGTAGGTGTACAGTTGGAATCTGTAGAACCGCGGTCCTGTCCACTTCTTCAATTAGAAATTTTTCCTCCATACGCATGTGTCTCAGCCGCCCTCGTGAGCCTGAAATTTCTTTCCCATCTTACGTCTCACGCAGCTTCTTCGAAGTCCTTGCCCCGTATCGATGGGTTTCCAATTAAACAGAAGATTATCCGCCCGAAATAAATATTTAAATTTAATTACGCGTCGATTAGTTAATAGTCCTGTCGTTGGTCCTTTTGGGATAGGAAGCTGAGGAGCTTTCGTGTTCTGGACTCGAAGGTAGCGTGAAATACTCGAGACGTTTAAGTTTGATAAATGAATTTATTTATAATTTTGTCATGCCTCAGAGTTTTATCTTTCATGCATTTAATAATGCGATCCGCGATAATTGAGGGTCCGAATTTACTTGTGAAATTGTTAAACAATTTGCGTGTACTCCGGTACGGTAGGTGCGTATGGGAAATGACGGAGACGGCAAATATCGGACTGCAGCCCGTACCTGGGGAACCGAAGGAAATTGGATGATTGCAGGAGTGATACTGACAAAGTCGAAGGATCCCTCACACTGCGCACTGAAAACATTCAGAATATTTTAGAAAAAAAAAAAAAAAAAACATTCCTCTTTCTCACGATATCATGTAATTTTTCATAGAATCTAACTTTCGACCGAGTCTATAAAACATCTGTATTTAATAGCAAAAACACTAACAACAATTCATTGTGATAAGAATAAGAACTTATTTTCACTATTCGTCAATAATCATACGTGTAATACAAAACTTGACATTTAAAAAAATTATGAAATTGAATAAAATCATGAAAAAGTCACTTTTCCAACACCGAATCTGATTCGGGTGAACTTGATTTTGTGTTTTCCTTTTTACATCTACGACCGGAGCGAAAAAAAATCGTAATTCATAAAAATCTTGACAAAAAAAAGGAGTATCAAGAGTGTAGAAAAAAAGTACAAAAAAAGTTATAAACAATTAAAGTCATTTTTTTTTGTCGAAAAAAATTTTTTTTTTTTCAAACCGTCGCCATTTTGCGAAAAAAAATTCTAAAAATATAATCATGTGTACTTCACTAGCGACACTCATGTAGATAATGAAAAAAATTTTTTTTTTGTTATAGGTGGAGTTGGGCACGACTTCTACTGCTCGCCGCGGAAGAACTTTTTAAAAAAGCGGTTCACGGCAATCGCTGCACAGCCGCCATTTTGTAAAAAAAATAACAATCAAATTTTTTTTTCTATTCTCCAAGAGTTGCTTAATCCAATGATATATTATTTATATACCGTACATCTCAAATGTCCTTTAAAAAAAATCATGAAAAAAGCCTTGTTTTTTTGAGCATTTGGTGGATATTACCCGTTAATCGGTAATTATTGAAACTATCGTATCGGAAGTTTCATCTTCGAAATTTCACGATTAAAATCTGTAAAAGTTAATACCACAGATATTCGTAAATATTCGAAAATTCCTAAAATCTTAACGGTTTACGTCGATTCGCACGTTTAATAATATTCTATTCGTATCCAGAATTTGAGCCCGATATTTCAAAATTTGCTCCTGTTTCACCGACCGCAAGGGTTTTTCGTAAAATTTAAAATTCCATAAAATCACAACCAGTTCGCCGATTACCGCTAAATTCATTACCAACCGTCCTTTAATCCATCGATATTAAAGAAAGAAAAAAATATGCCGGATATTTAAAAAATTTCAAAAGCTAAAGCGCGCACAGATATTTTTATTTATTTCAAAAAGCGATAAAACATGCGTCACTCAGTAAATTTCGATGAAAACGGTAGTAAATTGAGCGGACGTATTCACACACTGGTCGCGTGATACAGACGTTTGAATTTTGTCGGGTCATTGCACACACACCCACACAGGCATATACGTTGGACATTTCTTCTCAAATGTGATTTTCCGGAGTTTTGGCACGCTTTGGCACGCAAAGCTTTCTTCTATGAGGAAGCGAACGATCTTTTTTCCCCCGAGAATCACTATGGTCTACAATTACGGACGAAACTACCCTCGAACTTGACTTCAAACTCAAGTCGAACTGACATTCTAAAATTTGCGACCAAACCATTTTGCGAAGTGGACAATTCGACTGCCACCGATCGACTGAATCGTCCGCTCGTGAAAACAAGTCGCGAGCCGATGTTTTTATCCGCATGGAAAAAATTCCGCATATATTGATCCGTGGGTAAATGAAAAAATATACTCCGTAGGTGTACAAGATAATGATATCGACACGAATTGCGAGATACTCGTGGGACCAACGCGATCGTTGATAACTAATTTCTCGAGAATATTTCCAATGTACGTTCTCCGTTCTCACTTTTTATTGCGACAAGCCTTTTGCCACGCGATCATTGATTTTTCTTCACAAAGTCAGGATGTCATACACGAAGTCAATAAATATACGTGAAATCGGTTAATTGTCTATGTTTTTTTTTTTTTATTTAGAATCTTTCATTCTCCCGAGTACATTCGGTCACGCGGAGCTTCTTTTCGAAAATGCATCTGTTGCAAGACTCCAATCGGCAAGCCTCTTCGGTAGGACAGGAGGAATGAAGAATTTCAATTTTTACTGAAAATGCGCTCACTTTGAATGGTAATAAAAAATAATCGTTCGGAAAATATTTCCAATTCATTATTTCCTGCGATATTATGAATGACTTTGAAACGCAAGAAATTGACGGTTTAATATGTGTTCGATTTATTAGTAGAGTTCACGTTCTTACGCAAACATACAGCATCACAGCAGCATCACGAAACGAGATATATTATTTAACATGGAGTCATAAAGACAAGCAATTATTCGTTGAACAACAAACATCCATCTTTGTCTTCCTGTTCACTGTATAGTCATCATTACCCTGCTTTCTTATCCCGAAGAAAAAAAAAACAAGAACCCGACATCGATTTGTTTGGAAAAAACAAAAAATCTTCATGCACTTTCACACTTGACGTGAAATTCCTCATGTATTCGAAGAAGTACCCGAGAAGTTTATATAAAATATTTATTTTACTGACAAAAGCTCATTAATAGGATATTTTTCACCGTGTAAAACACGAAAATTTCCTATTCTTCCCGTATCGACACACTTCCATTCTGATCGCGAAGCGTGAACATAAAACCTCGTGCTGTATGATAATTTTTACGTACAAGATAAATAATAGCTCGTCATAGATTTGCTCGCGGTACGACGATCCTCGACGGATCTGTCAATATTTTCAGGGACAATGTTTTATTGACAAATTATTTCTTGCAGTGAATAACTCGGTGCTAACGGTCAGAGGATGCGGGCGGCCCAGCACAAGGGCTGCAACGGCCACGATGTGTGATCCTAATAGATTTCGAGACGTATCTGATGCGGAGTGTTATTTCAGCGAGGAAACCGCCTGTAACGCTTCACAGCGCGTTACAATATCGTCGAAAACTCAATATCTCATTGGCGCATCAATATTTATTTTACTAGCGTCGTTCGGGATCTTCGAGCTTTGAACGCTAATTTATGAAATATTTTTACGTAATTCAAAGATTTATTTCCATTAGCGCGACGGTCTTCGTCTTTCACGATACCTTATAATCCTTTACTTCTCCGATAGCTTCTGTATACCGCAACCCACTTGACTTAACTTAACATCACTTAATTTGACTTAAATTTAACTTAACCCGCGTACTTTTTACATATCACTTTGTCCTTATAAGCTACCCTCCCCGGCTGTCGCAAAGTATATCACTCCTTCTTATCTTGTGTTACGTCAATGTTTCAGTTTTTACTAACTATTAATTCTCGTTTACGAACGTCAACTTTGAATTCGACTGAGACTCTCTGGTCAACGGGGAAACGTCCTTTCACCGCTCCTGAAAACAGTCTCAAACGCGAACTGCCTTTTCGAGTCTAATCTTTCGGAAAATTACTCGGGATAGGCCCTGAGAAATGCTAACGTTTCGATGTCTTAGGGATTTTTAAGGGGGGAAATAGGGTTAGACGGTTCAAGAAATCGATTTTTTTTTATTTCATAAATTGTTAGTAAAACTATTGAAAAATATGTCCCCAAAATTTTAAATGAAAATTCTGACTCGTTCTATTGTTATAAGCCATTAAGTGGGGAAATAGGGTTAGGACAGCGTCTTCTCAATGATTTTCATGAATTTTCTTTATAGTATAAAAAATGAATATAATTTATTGAAACTATGAGAATATTTTATACATATATTTAAGTATGTACTATAAAATTTTCGAAGAACTTCCTTGAAAAACACCGAAGAAAATTTATGACTGCCTTGACTTTGTTTTTCTCGGTACTATTTTTTCAAACGCGTTTTTCTGAAAACGACTTTTTTTCAACTTCCGTACACGCTAGGTTGAAAAGTTTTCAACCAATCGTTTTGAAAATTGGCAGTTACTTTTTTCATAGTATTGCGCTCTATGTGAACCTAAAATCGGAATATTAACATTATTTAAATAATTTTTTTTTTTGCAAATAAAATTGAAAAAAATGGCAAAAAATCATGCTTTTTTGTTTTGACCCCTGTAAAAAATTCAATTTTCTATTTTTTTGATAGCATTTAGGTTCATATAGAAGAGACACATATAATAAACGTAAATTTCAACCTCGTTTGATTTCAGATGAAATTTGTGGCTTCCAGAATGTACGCAAAATGCTGAGTCTGATTGTGACCTGCAATATGGGGTCACTAATATCTGCGGTGTTTTTCAAGGAAATTCTTCAAAAATTTTATAGTACATACTTAAATATATGTATAAAATATTCTCAAAGTTTCAATAAATTATATTCATTTTTTATACTATAAAAAAATTCATGAATTGTGTATAACCAATACTGTGATCTAATCGCTATAACATTGGCCTCGATAAATAGGATATCTTTTCACGAAGATATTCATTTTTTACTGGCGTTATACCGGAAAATATCCGACTCAATTGCGACCCATGTCAGGCTGTCCAGATCAGCATCCGTGTCAGTTCTACATCCGGCACGTAACGAAATTTCGGATTCGACCCTGATCTGGCACTGAATTCCAAGTTTGGAATTCAGACGACGAATCTCTCGTTATTTTCGTTGAAAATGTTGGACCATCGTTGGGTCGTCTCTCCGGAGGATTCGTTGTTTCAGCCGTGAAGAAAACGATTACGCAATTATAAACCGACATATTCGGTGCAAAAAATCAGATGTTGTCACGGCGGTCGTAACTATGGTCTGAAAAAATGGAAAAAAGAAAAAACAAACAAAGTTATTCGAGGATAAATTATTGATTCACTGAAATAAAAATTTTAATTACGAATTATTAACTGTTAATTATTAAAATTAGCATGGGGCAAGTTCCTTCTTCGAAATTTCACGACAAAAATCCGTAAAATTTAATACCATTGATTTTTGAAAAAAATTAAAAAACTTATAGATTCTTAACGGTTTCATCGATTCTCGTGCCGCACCAATTTCTGGTTAACACTGTGCTAGAGCGCGCTCAGACGATTTTTTTTTTTCATTTCATTAAGCCATAAAATCTGAGCCGATCGTTAAATTTCTATGAAAACTATAATAAATTGAGCGAACGTACTGCTTTACAAGTGTGCGGAATAACAGAGTTCTAACTGAAACTTGCCGCGAGATACAGCCGTTTGAATGTTGCCGGATCATTGCACACACGCAGGCATATATATGTCCGGACATTTTTCTTAAATGTTATTTTTCGAAGTTTTGGCACATTTTGTACTCATTGGCATTGGAAGCCTCGAAAAATAAAAATTTCATCATTGCAAAGGTTACTGTACGAGGAAACGGACAATCTTTTTTTCCCCAAGAATCACTACAGTCTACAATTAACGACGAAAGTACCCTCGAACTTGACTTCAAACTCAAGTCGAACTGACATTCTAAAATTTCCGACCAAGCCGTTTTGTGAAGTGGACAGTACGACTGCCACCGATCGACTGAATCGTCCGCTCGTGAAAACAAGTCGCGAGCCGATGTTTTTATCCGTATGGAAAGAATTCCGTATATATTGATCCGTGGGTAAATGAAAAAATATACTCCGTAGGTATAAAAGGTAATGACATCGACACGAATTGCGAGATACTCGAGAGACCAACACGATCGTTGATAACTAATTCCTCGAGAATATTTCCGATGTTCTCCGTTCTCAATTTTTTATTCCAACGAGCCTTTTGCCACGCGATCATCGATTTTTCTTCACGAGGTCAGAATGTCGTAAACGATGTTAATAATTATACGTGAAACCAGCCAATTGTCCTGTTAAAAAAAAAATTAAAACTCTTCATTATTAGGTAGTGATTTTCATTTCAATTTATATTTTGTTCCATATTTCCGATCGCATTTCATTCTTTGCGCAGTGACACTTTGCATCTTGGGATTCTTCACGGATAGAGCTTATCAAGCGTATCTTTGCCGGTGATTATTGTAGTAGTTTCGAACGAAAAAATTCCGTTTCTCCCATCGATATAGAAGACGATCTCGTTGCTCCATAATTTTAGTTTAAAAACTATACTCCATAATGCGATGTCGACACACGCACATTTTTTCAAGAGACCAAGAGCTTGGTTCTCACTGTGTATTTTCCGATAAGCGTTTTACAGCGGGATGCGTTATTTTAAAAAATTGCTCTACATTTGCTCAAAAGCGAGTCTTCGTTGCGGGTATACTCGAGAAATTGGTCACACGAGAATTTACGTTCCCCATTCTCATTGCATATTCCAGCGAGTGTCTTTGCCACGCGATCGCTGTTTTTCTTTCACGAGGTCAAACTGTTTTACCCTACATCGGTAAACACACGTGTATCGGCTAAACCCTTGTCGGAATAAAAACTCCGAACTTAGTTATTAAATTAGTTATCAACGATCGTGTTGCTCTCTCGAGGATCATCGCAATTTCTGCCGCTATCATTATCGCGCACATCTACGAAATATAATTCTTTCTTTACACACGGAATAATATATACGGAATTTTTTCTACGCGGAAACGAACGTCGTTCCCCATTTTTTCTCAGAGACAATTCAGTTCATCGTTGGAAGTTGAAGAGTCCATTTCACAAGGAAACTCACAGCGGAATTTTGGAACGTGAGTTCGACTTGAAATTGAACTCAAGTTCGAATTAAGTTTGAGGTTACTTTTGGTGAAGAGTACAACGATTTACGGTAAAATAATTCGTTTATTTTTAATTATTCCACAATGTTCCCGACAGCATGCTCGTTTCGGTTTCAAAGCGTCGCGATATTCAGATTTTTAACTACCTGCAATAAAAAATACATTTTTGAGGCCAAGTGTAATGTGTAGTAAAATAGGTGAAACTTTGTACAATATTGCATCTTCTTGATTTACCTAAATTTTATATCTCCTTCAAGTTGTATTCATCTGCAATAAAAAATGAAAAAAAAAAATTTGTTTGTTTTCAAATTCTCTGGGTAAACATTTTCTGATATTGCTAATTATACGAGTGATTATGAACTATTGGCGTATGTGATTATTTAAGATTTAGCCAATTGTATTTCGAGAACGGTGATTCCGAGTTGAAAGAATAAACAATATTTCGTTTAATTTTTGAATACTCCAGGTGATGAATGTAAATATTATTTGTCAATAAATATTTTTTTCAATTAAAATTAATTCGAGGTGTTTTCACACATTAAACATTTTTCTACACTGGATACAGTTTCATGATTCTCGGCAATTACTACCGTTAGTGACTAGATCAGGAAATGAAATTTGTGCTTCAACCGTCTTAAATAAAGAGTGAGGCAAGCGTCCGAAATTTATTTATACTTTGTCTCTCTCGCGCGGGATTCACACAAAAGCCAGACACACATTCTTGAAATGTTTAAGAGAGTTATGCATTTTATCCCGGTCCCTCTTTCGGTCTTTTGACACCTTAATCTTCCCGCTTTTCTGGACACAGATTGGTCCATGATAACATCGCATTGGTCAGTGGTACCTTATTTCCTTGTCAAAGAAGGCATTGAGGGATAGTAAGATATCTTACCCGTCAACTGTTTTCATTTATCCGGTCAGGATGAAATTCCATTCAACAAAAATTTCAATACTCCTGGTCTCTCTAACAATTGGTAAGTGGAAAAATATATTTTCATAATGAAAACGAAAAAGTAATTTCACCCTTTGAAATTAATTCAATTGGGAGATAAATGGAATTTAAATTCACAAAAATTTTCAAATGAAATTCGTCGAACGGAATTCTACTTTTTTCTTTCGTGATAATAAAAATTTCTCTTCATTTCCCATGCTGTGTAAAACCCGTTTATACTTTCGATCTATCCGTCACGAAAGATCGCACAAACAACTAATATGCACGCGCTATTTGTTCGACTAGACTCATTTTTTATCCACTATACGTCCGTGAAGCATTTGAATCTCCCGCGCTTCGTATTTTCGCGCGTCGTTCGGGATGTATCTCGTTGAAATGTTGCCTACCGCGCTGATCAAAGAAACGCTCGCGGACCGATGGATTGAAAATGGCCGCCCCTCCCGCGTCCGTGTACGAACAAGAATATAGGATGGATGTACCGGTTTTTGGCCACTGCGCCATTTGTAACCATATCCACTGTTAATGCGTTTCGATCGTTGTTTTTCCGCATTCTCATAATAATACTTCGATAATAGTCATATAAATCAACAAACTGAGCTACTCGACGTTTCTTAAATTTGATTATAATCAGATTTTCGTACTTTAGAATGTCGTGGCCCAAAGCGGACCAAAACTGGCCACAAGTGGTACATCTACCCAATGTGCTTTTGTAGAAAAAACATCGTGAGAAAAAGCACAAACTTCACCAGTAATTCTCCCATTTTAGCCGGCAATCTAAGGAAGAGCATTATTGCATTATTGCATTATTGCATTATTGCATTAGTGCATTATTGTGTTATCACTGCAGGCCGAAAAATACACTTGATCATAGTTGTGACGACCCTTATCCAATGGATGATAAACACCTTGTACATTGTCCACCACCAAACGAACCTCACTCTTGTATGAAGCGTCGTTTATATGGTAAGTAGACCATACATTTCATCCAATTCTATTACCTAATAAAATAAGAAAAGAAATGATAATATAACACAGAGAATACAAATTACGATGAAGTAAAAAACAACAATGAGTTATTTCTCTTATATGGACCTTTATAACGGCCCAATAATCTTTTGTGTCATTTGTTTTACGAAACATATGTACCATTATACCATATTACCATTTTAGTTCCTTACATCAATTAGTGAGACCAAGAGAAATTATCGATTTAAATCAAGTCATTTGGGGGAGATTTATTTGACTGAAACGAAATTTATTCGATTAAAATATAAATAATTTTCTAAGCACAAGGTTATTTAATGGATGATGTATTATTAATTGTTTGTTCAATATTGTCGCAACAAATTTGGTTTTTAATTTTGGTTTTTAGATCTCTTTTAATAATGCACTCTTCGATTTTTATTTCTCTGTTATTACCCAAGAAATTGATACAGCATTTATACAAAGCAATAATACTGTAATAATTGCTTCAGTATTACCCGGATTTTTATCTTAAAGAACGAAAAATGCCGTCAGTCATTAAATTTTGTAAATCTTAGTTTCCCAATCGCGACATTTGATACGCAAGTTGACGATCATACGGAAACATACTGTATAGTACAATCAATAGGGAGCCCGTTACTCTTGTCCGTATCACACTAAAAATAAAGGGGATTTTTTTTTTAATTAGGTTCAGTATCACGTTCTGAATGTGAATTAACGAAATGGTTACAAATTAAGGGAGCGGAAGTGCCGCCATTTTGAGGAAAACCGTATTGGCCAATATCTCCGTTACCGTACACTTTAGGCCAAAAATGTTAATAACCTTTCTTGTAGATAATTAAATTTCCCATCTTTTTTTTTAATAATTTTTTTTGTATCACTTACCGTTTACGACTTATACGACTGTTAAAATTTATTTTTTCACTTTTTGACCTGTATCTCTCCTAATAATTGTTTAAACAATAAAATGCTAATAACTTATCTTTTTAATCCATATATTTTCCACAACTTTTATTAAAAACTTTTTTGTCTAAAATTAATATTTTCAAAGTTATAACGCGTTTTTATTAGCCTTCTACCCAGTAGCGCAACATTGAACGCGTTATAACTTTGAGAATATTAGTTTTAAACGAAAAAGTTTTAAATAAAAGTTGTGGAAAATGTATGGATTTAAAAGATAAGTCATTAGCATTTTATTGTTTAAACAACTATTAGGAGAGATACAGGTCAAAAAGTGAATAAATAAATTTTAACAGCCGTATAAGTCGTAAACGGTGACTGGTACAAAAAAAATTACTAAAAAAAAAGATAGGAAATTCAATTATCTACAAGAAAGGTTATGGCCATTTTTTTCCTAAAGTGCAGGGTAACGGAGATATTGGCCAATACGGGATTCCTCAAAATGGCGGTACTTGCGCTCCCTTAATTTGTAAGGATTTTATTTATTTACATTCAGTCCGTGATTAAGGGAGCGCAAGTACCGCCATTTTGAGAAAAACCGTATTGGCCAATATCTCCGTTACCGTGCACTTAAGGCCAAAATTGGTCATAACCTTTCTTGTAGATAATTGAATTTCCCATCTTTTTTTCTAAATAATTTTTTTTGTATCAGTTACCGTTTACGACTTATACCACTGTTAAAATGTATTTATTCACTTTTTTATCTGTATCTCTCCTAATAATTGTTTAAACAATAAAATGCTAATAACTTATCTTTTAAATCCATAAATTTCCCACACCTTTTTTTTAAACATTTTTGTCTAAACTTAATATTCTCAAAGTTATAACGCGTTTTTATTAGCCTTGCACCCAGTAGCGCAACATTGAACGCGTTATAACTTTGAGAATATTAGTTTTAGACAAAAACGTTTTCCATAAAAGTTGTGGAAAATGTATGGATTTAAAAGATAAGTTATTAGCATTTTATTGTTTAAACAATTATTAGGAGAGATACAGATAAAAAAGTGAATAAATACATTTTAACAGTGGTATAAGTCGTAAACGGTAACTGATACAAAAAAAATTATTTAGAAAAAAAGATGTGAAATTCAATTATCTACAAGAAAGCTTATGACCATTTTTGGCCTAAAGTGCACGGTAACGGAGATATTGGCCAATACGCTTTTCTTCAAAATGACGGCACTTCCGCTCCGATAATTTGTAATCATTCTGTTAATTTACATTCAGTACGTGATACTGAACCTAATTAAAAAAAAATCCCTTTTATTTTTAATGCGCCACAATATTCTCTATTGATTGTACTAGTATTACATCGGCATCACGAAGGCAACGTCCATTACTTAACGATGAGTCATAAAGAGAAGCATTTATTCGTCGAACAACAATCATCCATCCTTGTCTTCTTCCTTCTCACTGTACAGTCATCAACAACGCGCGAGCCGCTACAATATAATAAATTAAACCCGACGAGAGACGAAAAATATAACATCAACTTGCAAATGATGCATTTTTTAAAATAGTTTCTTGAACAAAGTATAGTTAACAACCTGAAATCGTTTTTTTTTTTTTTTTTACAAAGAAACAATCTTCATACATTTTCATCGTTAAGGCGGTAGTCTGGTCTAGAGCGAGATTTTTGACGTCATTTCTAATGTGCAATAATTTTTAAACCGTTGAAGTTGTCTTGATGAAAATGTACACGTGCATTTATTGATCCTTAGAGAATAATTGTACATTAAAAAAAAAAATTATTTCAAATATTTTCATGCAGTTTTTTGCCTTGTTGCAACATGGTGCGCCGAAAGCCCTCTCAATCGGCGCCCACTCTGGACGATGTTGTATGCATCTGAAAAAAAAAATATATACAGGGTGAGGCACTAACTGTCGCCACGTAGAATAACTCCGAAAGTACGATAGTAGTAGAAAATTTTTTGAAACAAAAGTTGCATGGGACAACGGGTGCTATCATATGGCGTTAGTTTTTTGTTGCTAGGTGGAGTCGCATCGGAGATTTCAAGGTCAACATTGTTTTTCTTTAGATAGAATTCTATGTTTTGGTACTTATTTTCTGGTAGCGGTTATCGAGACAACCCCAATGATGTTTTTTTAATATTTTTTTCGAATTATTTTTCTTTTAAAAAATCTTTTTCTCCCTCGCATATCGTGCAAAATTTCACCGTGTATTTACACGGTACATTGTGGGTTTGATGAAAACGCCGTATTTCATAAATATTTACTATTAACGCACACTTACATTACATTGTATCGTACAATGTATCACATTGTATTGTGTCTTGTACGAGACCACGATAGTACGAATGGTAAGACCAGTATCATCGCGTCAAGCGAATGTAAATGATGTCGTATTCTTTTTAAGAACAAACCGATATGCTTCTAATTTACGGAGAATGTCAGAAAAAATTCAGTGAGAGCCAGAGACTTATACGCTGAAAGATATCCTGAACGTTCTCACCCTACACGCCGTACATTTCAAATTTTGTACAATAAATTGAGAACAACTGGATCCTTAACCCGTCGGAAAAATAATCGACAAAAGAAAGTAACTAACGAATTAACGGAAATTGGTATTCTTGCCACTGTGGTTCGAGATCCTTGCGTTAGTTCGCGTCAAATTTTTTAAATACAAAAAAAAAATCAAAAAAATGTTTTCTTAATATCATTGGATTCTAATTTACGGAGGATGTCAGTAAAAATTCAGTGAGAGCCAGAGACTTATACGCTGAAAGATATCCTGAACGTTCA
The DNA here is from genome assembly GCA_958009045.1 of Oxytorus armatus. Classification (NCBI taxonomy): domain Eukaryota; kingdom Metazoa; phylum Arthropoda; class Insecta; order Hymenoptera; family Ichneumonidae; genus Oxytorus; species Oxytorus armatus. The sequence goes on from OY253755.1 coordinate 15,874,105, forward strand.
CACCCTACACGCCGTACATTTCAAATTTTTTACAATAAATTGACAACAACTGGATCCTCAACCCGTCGGAAAAATAACCGACAAAAGAAAGTAACTAACGAAGAAACGGAAATTGGTATTCTTGCCACTGTGGTTCGAGATCCTTGCGTTAGTTCGCGTGAAATTTTTTAAACAAAAAAAAAATCAGAAAATTTTTATTTTTAATATCATTGGATTCGTCTCGATAGCCCATATCAGAAAATAAGTACCAAAACATACCATTCTTTCAAAAAAAAACAAAGTTGACCTTGAAATATCGGATACGACCCCACCTAGCAACAAAAAAACTAACGCCATATGATAGCCCACGTTGTCCCAAGCAACTTGTGTTTCAAAAAACGTTCTACTACCATCGTACTTTCGGAGTTATTCTACGTGGCGACGATTAGTGCCTCAACCTGTATATTCTCAATCTGTATGAGTATTCCGAGCACTGGTAGCAGAATTGGTACTTAAAAAAATTTTTTGACAAAACGTCGGCCTGTTGAACTTTCATTAATGATACTTCATACATTTTCGGGTATTCGACGAGTTATAAAATGTCGGCAAAATTATTGTTCGACTCAATTCTGCTACCAGTTCTCAGAAACAGGTTACCTAAGGTACGTGCAAAATTTGAGCTCGATCGGTACATCGGTTATCGAGATATCGTGGGCGCCGATTTGAAAAACATAGTTCTGAGATAGACGCGTTCAAAGTTTCGACACCGTCCGCGCAGCTGCTTCCCGACCGCGCTATCCGAGCGCGCGGCTTGCTTAGAATTTTTATTTCTCGGCTAATTTTTGAAATATCGATGAACGGTTTTCAGGAGCGCACGAAGAAAGGTCTAAGGAATAAGAAAATGAAAAAAAATAAAACTAATCGATTTTTTCAAATTTCTAGACCAGACTACCGCGTTAAAATGAAATGCTCCATGTACTTCGGAGCTTCGTGGACGTAGCGTTTATTCGAGGAAGTACCCGCGTTTAATTTACTAATCATAAGGAGATTCCCACTTACCGTGTGCGGCTCGTGAAAGCTCCCTTGTTGATTTTGACGCCTTAAGCTATTCATACGATTTAAGCTCACGGTCGGAAGTAATTTTCTTTTCTATTCCTCGTGACCCACTCGATTCTTCCGGGGGAAAATATTTATTTTACTGACCAAAAGCTTGTCAATAGGGTATTGTTGACCGTGGAAAACACAAAAATTTCCTATTCTTCCCGTATCGACACATTTTCATTCTAATTCCGAAGCGCGAATATAAAACAACGTGTTGTATGTTAATTTTTATGATTTGCTCGCATTACGACGATCCTCGACAGGATTGTCAATGTTTTTCAGGGACAATGTTACATTCACAAATTATGTCTTGCAGTGGATTACTTGTGGCGTACGCATAGAGGCTGCGCGAAGGACCGCCAAACGGCCATGGCGTGTGATCCCAATAACAATGGACATGCAACTAATGTTGAGTGTTTTACCTGCAAGCAAGACCTCTGCAACGCTTCACACCGTGTTGCTATATCGCCGACAACAAAATATCTCATTGCTGCTTTAATATTTATTCTACTAGCGTCGTTCGGGATCTTTGATTTCTGAAGCCTAATTAATAATATGCCATTACGTAATAAACAAATGTATTTCCGTTAGTGCGGCGGCCTTTGCCTTTAACGTTACCTTCTATTCTTTCACTTCACCGATAGTTTCTATGATTTATAGCGCAACCCACTTACCTTAACTTAACTTCACTTAATTTAACTTAAACTTAAATTTCTTATGTGCTACCCTCTCTGACGTTCGTAAAGTATGGCCCACCTTCTTATGTTGCCACTCTTCTAGTCTTTCGCAAATTTCATAGAATAGTATTGCTTAATAAATCAACAAATTAAATGACAACATTACAAAAAAAAACAACAACGATTGATTTTTCTTACATGGAACTTTATGACGACCCAATAACCTTTTTGTGTCATTTTTTTTTTTACTTAACTTCTGCACCATTATACCATATTTCCATTTTAATTCCTTACATCGATTAATGAGACCAAAAGATATTATCGATTTAAATGAAGTCTTTTGGGGGAAAAAATAGAAAATTCTTCATCCCAGACAATCGAAAAAATCACTTTTTGTACGATTTTCAACGGAATTTTGGGTTTAATACATCAATACGGCGTTCTACGAGAAAATGTACAGATGCAAATTTTTTTTCCATTCCCGCCAAAAAGAAATGGCTTCACTAAAATCGCTGTAACGTTGCTTCCCAATCGAGCTGAAACCTCGCTCTATGCTCATACTTTTCGTAACCGTTCAACCTTCAAGGGGGAAATAGGGTTATGACAGCGTTTTCTCAATGATTTTCATGAATTTTTTTATAGTATAAAAAATTAATGTAATTTATTGAAACTTTGAGAATATTTTATACATATATTTAAGTATGTACTGTTAAATTTGTATACATATATTTATGTATAAGCTATAAAATATTAGCGACCCCATATTGCAGGTCACAATCAGACTCAGCATTTTGCGTACATTCTGGAAGCCACAATTTTCATCTGAAATCAAACGAGGTTGGAATTTACTTTTATTATATGTCTCTCTTCTATATGAACCTAAACGCTATCAGAAAAATAGAAAATTGAATTTTTTACAGTGGTCAAAACAATAAAGCATGATTTTTTGCCATTTTTTACAACATTATTTGCAAGAAAAAAATTATTTTAAATTATGATAATATTCCAATTTTAGGTTCATATAGAGCGCAATACTATGAAGAAAGTAACTGCCAATTTTCAAAACGATTGGTTGAAAACTTTTCAAACTAGCGTGTACGCAAGTTAAAAAAAAAGTCGTTTTCGGAAAAAAGCGTTTGAAAAAATAGTACCAAGAAAAACAAGCAATATGGAGTAGCTAATATTTTATAGTATATACTTAAATATATGCATTAAATATTCTCAAAGTTTCAATAAATTATATTAATTTTTTATACTATAAAAAAATTCATGAAAATTATTGAGAAAACGGTGTTCTACGAGAAAATGTACAGAAACAAATTTTTCTTCCATTCCCGCTAAAAAGAAATGGCTTCACTAAAATCGCTGTAACATTGCTTCCCAATCGACTTGAAACCTCGCTCTATGCTCATACTTTTCGTAACCGTTCAACCTTTACGGGAGGAAATTTTAGGACAGCGTTTTCTCAATGATTTTCAAGAATTTTTTTATAGTATAAAAAATGAATATAATTTATTGAAACTTTGAGAATATTTTATACATATATTTAAGTATATACTGTTAAATTTTTATATATATATTTAAGTATAAACTATAAAATATTAGCGACCCCATATTGCAGGTCACAATCAGACTCAGCATTTTGCGTACATTCTGGAAGCCGCAATTTTCATCTGAAATCAAACGAGGTTGGATTTTACTTTTATTATATGTCTCTCTTCTGTATGAACCTAAACGCTATCAAAAAAATAGAAAATTTAATTTTTTACAGGGGTAAAAACAAAAAAGCATGATTTTTTGCCTTTTTCTACAACATTATTTGCAAGAAAAAAATCATTTTAAATAACGATAATATTCCGATTTTAGGTTCATATAGAGCGCAATACTATGAAGAAAGTAACTGCCAATTTTCAAAACGATTCGTTGACAAATTTTCAGACTAGTGTGTAGGCAAGTTTGAAAAAAGTCGTCTTCAGAAAAACGCGTTTGTAAAAATAGTACCAAGAAAAACAAGCAATATGGAGTCGCTAATATTTTATAGTATATACTTAAATATATGTATAAAATATTCTGAAAGTTTCAATAAATTATATTCATTTTTTATACTATAAAAAAATTCATGAAAATCATTGAGAAAACGCTGTCCTAACCCTATGTCCCCCCTCAATGGCTTATAACAATAGAACGAGTCGGAATTTTCATTTAAAATTTTGGGAACATATTTTTCAATAGTTTCACTAACAATTTATGAAATTTAAAAAAAATCGATTTTTTGAACCGTCTAACCCAATTTCCTCCCTTAAAATGGCACTTCGTTCATCGAGCTACGATATTTTGTTTCTATTTTTTCATGGATTTTCGAAGTCGAATCATCGATTTTCGTGAATTTTTCCACACAGTTTCCCTTTTCAGTTTTTTTTTTTCGCCGTTTTTCAAGTGGACACTGCGGCCACAATAACTGAAATATCGGGATCAGTCAAACGGCGTTCTTCAAGTCAACTCGAGACGTTTACAAAACCGATCATTTTTTTAATCTTTCTCCAAGCAGGACAATTAGCCGGATACACCGTATGTTTATTAACGCCGTGTACGCCATTCTGACCTTATGAACAGAAATCGATGATCGCGTGGAAAAACGCTTATCGGAATAAAAAGTGCGACAAAGTAGGAAAATTGCGAATATTCCCGAGAAATTGGTGTTGGACGATGGTGTCTCGATGATATCGCAATTTCTCGCAATATTATTACGTTATACATCTACGAAGTAAATTTTTTATGCACTCGCGAAACAATATATGTACGGAATTTTTTTTCCACTCGTTCGTGACCTTTTTTTTCCCACGAGGGGATGATTCAGTCGATCGGTGACGGTCGAAGTGTCCCATTACACAAGAAAACTCCGAGACACATTTTAGAACGTTAGTTCGACTTGAAATCCAACTGAAGTTCGAGTTAAGTTCGAGGTTACTTTCGGTGAAGATTACAACGATTTTCGGTAAAAAAAATTTGTTTATCTTTAATTATTACACAATGTTCCTGCCGGCATCCTCGTTTCGATTTCGATGCGTCGGGATATTCAGATTTTTCAAATTCTTCTAATAAATAAATAAATAAACGGAATGTTAAAAAAATAGTAGGAGAAAGTTTCATCCAACGCTTCGAAGCCAATTTTATTGTGCAGTAAAATAAGTAAAATATTACGTGCAATATTCCACGATATTGCATCTTCTTGATTCACCCGAATTTTATATCTCGTTCAAGTTGTATTCATATGTAATATAAATTTATTAACGAGCTCGGGTGATACGCGCCCTCGCATCAACCAGAACCAAAAAAAACCCAAGTAAATCGAAACCAGAATGACTGAAAATGACCAAAAATGCACTTATGCATGTTTAGGTTTGTTTGAATGTGTTTGAGTTTGTGGCGTGGTCAGCTTCACCATACGGGTGAGGAATCGTGCCTTATGGTGAACCTGACAGTTTTCCCTTTATGGTAAAGGGAAAACTGTCAGCGTCACAAAGCGGGCTAGGTAATTTCTCGCACGGTGAAACTAACATCCTAACTTGAGTTTAAGGGCGGGGTAAGGGTTTTCACTTTCGAAAAATCGAATTTTTTTATTGTTGTCTTATCTTATTGTTTAACATTTCAAGAATATGTCCTTAAAATTTTTAACCGATCTAAGCAATATTCTTGAAGTTATTGTCTTGTTAATCTCCTGGCCTTTAACGCTATACCTCTAACAGCTGCGGGCGGTCGGGCTAGCAGTGCAGCTGTCGAACAGGTATACAGTTTATTCATTGCTATTGTGTATATAGTATATAGTGTATACTATACACTACAATATTTTAAAAGAAGAAACGAGCTGTATGGAGCTGGAATCGATGATTCTGTGTAAGTTGGAAAAAAAAATGTTTCTTCACTTTTTTACTTCATAAACTTTAGACGCGTTTTTCTCAAAACTACTTTTTCAAAGTCCGTGTTCACTGCCATTTAAAAACTACTTGACCGATTCATTTCAAACTTTGTACACATTTTCTACATATAAAATACCTCCCCCCAACGTTTAGTTTAATTTTTTTTTTTTTACAATTAAGGGTGTTTACTACCCACAAAATGGCGGAATTTTTCGTGGAAAATAACAGTTCACACTTTAGATGGCCGCCGAAAATTTTTAAATGAAAAAAAAAATTATCAGAGAACGTTGGGGGGAAGATTTGATTATAATTTGACTAAATTTTCTTGGTTTTTCATTTTCAGATAATTTCCGGCCGAGTTATAGTGAACACCGCAAATCGTTTTTTTTCCAAGACGTTCTGGGGGAAGCCCTGTTACGGGCTTATGCTTCAATATTTCTGCATGAAAAAATTACACAACATTGTCAAAAGTATGCTCAATAATGTACAAAAGGTTCGAATAAAATTGCTCAATCCATATTTGAGAAAAAAAATCGCAAAAAAGTGTTTTTTTTACGCTGAAACCCTTACCCGTCCCTTAAACTTAATTTAACCTGCGCTCTTTCTTCATATCACTTTGTTTCTTATGTGCTACCCTCTCTGACTTCCGTAAAGTCTCTTCTACTTTCAGTCTTGCACAAATTTCATAGAATACTATTGCTCAATAAATCAACAAACAAAATGATAATATTACCCAAAGAATAGAAATTACGATTTATTTTTCTTACATGAAACTTTATAACGACCCAATAACCTTTTTGTGTCATTTTTTTATATTACACTTCTCGCACCATTATACCATATTCCCATTTTAGTTCCTTACAACGATTAACGAGACCAATAGAAATTATCGATTCGAATGAAGTCTTTTGGGGAAAAAATTAAAAATTCTCCATCCGCGAAAAACGAAAAAATCACTTTATCGACGATTTTCAACGGAATTTGTGGTTTCTCAAGGAAATAGCTACTGGATTAGTGATCGGCGAATCAAAACACATCGATATAGCGTCCTACGAGAAAATTTACAAATTCAAAATTTTGTTTGAATTACGACCAAAAAGAAGTGGCTTCGCTAAAACCTCTCAAACGTTGCGGAAGCATCGATTTTTCAACGATCGAGTTGGAACCCCGCTCTGTACTTTTCGTAACCGTTCAACCTTTAAAATGACGCTTTATTCATTGAGCTACGATTTTTATTTATTTTTTCATTTTTTCATCGATTTTCGAAGTTGGACCATCGATTTTTCCGAATCTCACCATAGGATTTAGGCTATTTAAAAATTCTCTGTGACACGAAGAAGAGCAACAATAAAAGAGTAAAATTAAATAATTTAGATAATATTTTTTATTTCAATCTGATAAAACAAATCCTTTTTGTATTTTAATTTAACCTTCGTATATATTTTGTTAAATTAACACACGTAAATTCATACCATTCGATTTGTCAGATTTGCACAATTTTGTCGGGTGTAGAACTTCATCGTGAACTTTGTTCTTTTTTTCTTCTTTTTTTTCTTTTTCAAAACAATCTAATGAAACAGTCATTCATTGAATAAAATCGTCGTTAATCGAGAGAAAGTTTCTTTACCGGGCGCGAAGTTTAATCGAGTCGGCGATAGATGGCGCCATGACGATTTTCCGCCGTCACTTGGCGCTTTGTGCTAATGTCAGAAACCTTGCCGTCCCCATTATTGGCCACGTTGTCGATGTCGTTCAACGGAATTTCCACGCTTCGACGATTTCTCGAAAGAGCATTGCTGTTTGTGTTCGCATTGCTGTTGCTGCGGCGGCCCACAATGTTCGTGTTCGAATTTAGATTTACATTACGATTGGCCGATGACGAGCCGCGGTAATCATTTCCATCCTCGTCCGAAATTTTGCCGCCGGGATAGGCTGAAACTTAATTTTTTACTTTCTTAATAACAACGAACTCGTTGAGCATTCTTTTTACTTTGAACTCAAATAATCAATTATGTCGATGAAACAACGAACAATGACAGTTCTACGTCAGCAGTCACGCTCAATGTGCATTTACGATCGTCATTTTCTTTCGTCACGAAATTTTACACATTTTTGTTATTTCCGAGGCTGTGCCATTTACCGACAGTTGGACAGTGCTATTTATCGTTATTTCGAACGTTGACCGCTAGGCAGCGTTCTCAGAAGGAATTAAAACGGCCATTTTGTTTTCATTTCCTAATGCTACCGCTTGTCATCGTTATTTTTCGGTTTTCGAAATTTCGGCGAATGAAATTTTTCTTACGTTAGATTACTTCCTCGTGACTTACAAATTTGTTTGCGTTTTTTTTGGTTTTGTAGACTGCCCGAACCTCCAAAACCAGGATCGATTATTTCACCGTAGGGCAATTCGTATGACGGTTGGTTTTGTAGACTGCCCGAACCTCCAAAACCAGGATCGATTATTTCACCGTAGGGCCATTCGTATGACGGTTGGTTTTGTAGACTGCCCGAACCTCCAAAACCAGGATCAATTATTTCGCCGTAGGGCGACTCGTATGACGGTTGGTGTTTGCGTCTCCCGCGAATTGAACCATAATCTTGTCCTGCGTACGGCTGGATTGGAAAAATAATAATTTCAGGTTATGTTGCCGCGTGCGAAAAGAAAATTAATAATATATTTTACAAAAATTAACTAGAAATGAACAAGTCTTGAGTGGAAATAAAGACAGTAATTTCATCCGATTAATTAGATCGTAGTTAAATCGAAATAATGGCTTAATCGAGAAAAAACTTCCATTCGTCGGTAAGCAAGTGCTCCGACATACCGACGTATTAATTTTTTTTCGTAATTTACCGCTTATTTCGAGTTAATTCGATCGAAAATCGAAGTGTCTAGTGCTTTATGGAGAAATAAAAATGTTGCCCATTTTCGATTGAATGACGTACGGCAATTTGATTGTTGTTGATGTTGGTGTTTATGTTTGAACGACGTCCGCCTAAGATGTTGCTGTTCGAATTCGAATTCACGTTGCTACCATGGTGTACCTGACGATGTATGTATTTTTTTAAATTGCATAAATAATATCACGAATAATCATCAATTATTTACCGAATTAATTGTTAACAGGTTCGAACATTTCAAACAATCATTTTACGCAATTAATAGTCTATGGAAAATTTGACCCGAGTTGGAATAATTGATTTAAAAATTTATTTAATTATCGGAAATAATTGTGTTACGGTTTTAAAAAATTGAAAAACGGTCCAAATCAAGTACGCTTATCAAAATTTGTTTTTAAATTCTACTGCAACTCGAATTTATAAATATCTTTTCGTTTTTTTTTTAATCCATAAACGAGCATGTACAATAAAATTTTGTATTTTCTCACCTTGTCGTAATCTAAAACGTACGGGTACTTTGAAGGCCGCCCTGTCCATTGTGAAACTCGACGATATCTCATTCCAATCGCGTTATTATTGGCATTGCTATTCACGTTATTGCCATACGGTCGAAAATCACGGAATCGTCTGCTCTACGGAAAATAGAAAACGACAAAATAAATAAATAAATAAATAAATCGGGCCATTAATTTTTATCTTTTTGTTTTAATGACACATTCTACATTTTGTTTTTTTTTTTTCATCGCACACAAGTTTCGCCAAGAAAAATAGTGGTTCATAGAATTTCTTAAACCTAAACGCAGTTATTACATATTAATATTAGTAACTGACAAATAAATGAAAATAATATTCTCCTATTGTCAGTTCCAATACAGGACTTTATTGATTTAAAAAAATAAAATAAACAAATAAAAAATACTTAAAATGTTATATTTATATTTTTTTAAATAGAAAAATCTACAATAAACGTTTCATAGTTTGTTTAATTACCTCTTGGTGCACGGCGTCACGAAAAAATGAATTTGGTTTGAAGATGGCATTCGAATCATCGTCACAATATTCACCATAATTACCATCGTCAGGAAGGAAACCGATTTCAATTTCGCCCCACCCACCTCCATTAATTCCATTACCGCCCTTCGGTAAATAGGATCCCGGTAGTGGAACCGGCCTCGTGAGTTGCGGCCATCCTCGATCATCGTCGATTGGTGTTAATGCGGGATATCTGTTGTCCAGACCGTTCTCGAATCTGCCATACTGTAAAAAAAACCATATTAAGACTTTATAAATAAATAAATGAATAAATAAATAAATAAATAAATAAATAAATAAATAAATAAATAAATAAATAAATAAATAGATAGATAAATAAATAAATAAATAAATAAATAAATAAACAAACAAACAAACAAATAAATAAATAAATAAATAAATAAATAAATAAATAAATAAATAAATAAATAAATAAATAAATAAATAAATAAATAAATAAATAAATAAATAAATAAATAAATAAATAAATAAATAAATAAATAAATAAATAAATAAATAAATAAATAAATAAATAAATAAATAAATAAATAAATAAATAAATAAATAAATAAATAAATAAATAAATAAATAAATAAATAAATAAATAAATAAATAAATAAATAAATAAATAAATAAATAAATAAATAAATAAATAAATAAATAAATAAATAAATAAATAAATAAATAAATAAATAAATAAATAAATAAATAAATAAATAAATAAATAAATAAATAAATAAATAAATAAATAAATAAATAAATAAATAAATAAATAAATAAATAAATAAATAAATAAATAAATAAATAAATAAATAAATAAATAAATAAATAAATAAATAAATAAATAAATAAATAAATAAATAAATAAATAAATAAATAAATAAATAAATAAATAAATAAATAAATAAATAAATAAATAAATAAATAAATAAATAAATAAATAAATAAATAAATAAATAAATAAATAAATAAATAAATAAATAAATAAATAAATAAATAAATAAATAAATAAATAAATAAATAAATAAATAAATAAATAAATAAATAAATAAATAAATAAATAAATAAATAAATAAATAAATAAATAAATAAATAAATAAATAAATAAATAAATAAATAAATAAATAAATAAATAAATAAATAAATAAATAAATAAATAAACAAATAAATAAATAAATAATATGAAGTGGAATTTTGAATTATAGTGAAATTGAAACTCCAAATTTGATATGTTTTCAATAAGAAAGAAATTGTGTAAATAAATTACACGAGCCTTAAAAAACCCCTAAAAGCAATGTTTCGAAAAATTCGAAACATTATAACATTGCAATGCTTCGATCGATTTATTTTCTAAATGTCCTAAAAGTTTCCTAAAAGTTTCCTGTATGATGAAGCAATTGTTTATACTTTTTAATCCCCGAGCGCAATAAGCTCCCAAGATGCATAATTCACTATCAATTTACGTCATTGTTGCTCAAAAACAAATTTGATATATTATTTATTCGAAAGATATTGATTTACCGGTAAATAACGAATTTGTGAACAATCATTCGAATAATAACGAAAAGCAGATTTAAGAATATTACTCAGTTCAAACAACTCACGATATCGTTGCTGTTGGCGTTGCCGTTGAAATCGTTGCGACGATCTTTAAAAAATTCAAATTCCTGAAATACGAAAAAATGATTATAATTTAAAAAAATGATTGAGTCGTTTAACGCAATGTTGAGATCTTGTCGAAAAGTATTTTCTTGAAATCTCAACGATTGGTAGTTACAAAAAAATATGAACGTAGGAAATAATTATTGTTTTGCATTTTGGCAAAAAGTCAGTGGCAACAATAAAATGGCTGTCATTTATTTATAACATTTAGTTGAGACTCCATCCCTGTGCTCATTCTCATCGTGATCCCTCGAACATCAAAACGCCACTTGGTTCGCTAATCTACGATTTTTTTGTTCAATGTTCAACACATTTTCGAATTTTAACCATCGATTCTACATTTTCTATCAAATCTCAATAGACATTTTCAAAGCTCTGTCACGAGCAGAAAAATTGAAAAATCGTAATGAATCGAACGTCATTCTCTAAGTCTGCATTTGGCGTTATCAAAACTCTACCTATCAAACTCCGTCGGTTGAACAGGACCCGAGTTAACATCGTTTGAAAACTGACGCTACTAGTTCGATAAAATTTTCGTCTGCTCAGTTTTTAAATTCAATCGGATTTTTATTATTATTAATGTCGAATCTTACTGCAAAAGAGCCCAGCACCGTTGTCACTAACAGCATCAGCGTATGACGCAACATTTGGTATTGTTTATATTTTATTTTTATTGTAAAAAAAAAACAAAAAACGTATTTTACAATTTTAGTTCGTTTATCTCGATGCTGCGGCAACCGATCTCGATTCTACGGCAATGCACAACCGGTGTTATATACGTTTTTTTTCTCGCTCTGTGGCTGTCAATCGAAGACTTACGAGACATCGAGCTCGTATATCCGTCAACGGGGAGTGAGAAGGGAGAATAGAAAAAAAATGATAATAAAAATGCAACGATAAAAATTAAAAGGACGCTGATGATGTGACATGGAGCGCGATTGCCGTATCAACAGTCGATCGGTAACGTTCGCTGTTCTTTTTAATTAGCACGTCAATCGACATCGATTGATCGTTCAATAGCGCAAAATTTAATCGAACTACAAAACCGATTTCCTTTGTGCCTTGGAATGATTTTCGAATTTCAACAAATTAATGATTCGAAAACTTGACGATTTCAAGTATTGTAATTAATTTTTTTTGTCGAATACGAATTTAGTTCTGAATTACTTTGTGTGGCTCGATCGAAAATGTCACGAACCATTTTTCAATCAATTATTCGATCGATCAATCCATCTCTACATAACGTAATTTTTATTTATCTCGCAATTTAGCATCATCAACTAATTGATTGATTAATTTAAAAATAAAAAAGTTAATTTCCTCATCATTAATATAACGATTATTTAATTATTATGATGATCAATTAAGCATTACTAATTGGCACGTAATTGATGATAATTCATTATTCCATTTTGTTCGTTATTAATTTTAAACAATTTAATTATTTTTTGGCGAGGGTTTTATTTATTTAATCTTTTCATTTTTTTTTCTTTCGTCAAATCACGTGACGGTAGACAATTTGACATTTCTTTTGTTCGTTTCTTTATTGCTTTCAAACAAATCCATACAATATTCTTTTAAACATTAACAAATAGATTTTCCTTTCATATTAAAATTGTCAATGAATTATTATTATTTTATCTCGTTACAATGTTTTGCGATTGGCGATTTTGAGGGAGGAAAAAGAAAAACCTCTTTTTTTTTTGTTTTTCTTCACTTTCGACCCCAAGGATAACCGGCGTGGATCTTGTTGTTGTTCGAATTCGAATTCACGTTGCTGCGACGAAACTTATTCACGTTAGAATTTGCATTCACGTTGTTGCGACGAAAATGGTTCACGTTAGAATTTGCATTCAAGTTATTACGACGGAATGAGTTTCTATTAGAGTTGCTGTTGACGTTACGACGATAGGCCGTCGGGCGCCAAAGATGATTTGAGTTCGAGTTTAAATTGGTATTTCGACGATGCGCACGAGCCCACGCACGACGGGCGCGTGTCTGAAAAAAAACAGAAAAACAAAAAATGAAATAACAATTATTTTTACAATCAAGAATAGAATCAATTATTATTTATCACATAATTAATTCATTAATCGTCTATTTAATCAATTATTAATTCTTGATCAATTAATCATTGAATTATAATTTCGGTCATTTTAAGAATAATAATTTTTTCATTACGATTTATTGGCGACAATGTGTTTGACTAATTGAAAAAAAAAATCTTTTTCTTTCCGTCTTTCAATAATTTTTATATCTTTTAATGACCAGGGGTTAATTATTTTTTAATAAATTTTCGATTATCTTGATTGGATTGTTTACATCGGGTTCGATGACCTCCTCGTCGGGTGTCAAATCTCCCGCTGAAATCTCCTCATTCTCCACGTCATCGTTGTCACGTAGACGTGGTAGAAGATTGATGGGGCCGTCCGGAATGATCACCTCTGGGTACTGGTGTGATTCATCCCCCTCAGCGACTATATCGGAGTCCAATTCTTTCAAGTCAAGAAAATTTTAGTCAATTTTAGAAAATTTTAGAAAATTTTAGAAAATTTTAGAAAATTCTAGAAAATTTTAGAGAATCCTAGGAAATTCCAGAAAATATCCTAAATACTTTGAATTTTCTCTTTTAATTGTAGAAGATTGTAGAAATTTTTAGGAAAGCTCTAAGAAACGAAGCTCTTCCTATTACCCTCTCCAGTGTCGTCGGTTACTCAGTATTATGTACAAAAATAGCACGTACTGTCCTGTCGAAATAGCACGTACGGTAGCTATTCTGGATAATTCTAGAAAATTCTGTAGCAATCTTAGAAAACAAAGCTTTGCCTGTTTCCATCTCCAGTAATTCACGTTTCATAACTAAATCGAATGATTTTATTTTGGTAAATTATGCCGAATCACCCGAATAAAGATGACCCCGCGCGTCATCGACAGAACCATCGAGAGAAATTGTAGTACTAATTTTCAGAGATTTTTTTCCTTTCGTTATACTATTATTTCGCGAGTTTAGCATTGTTTGTTTTAGTACAATTGCATCGCAAAGTTTGTTTATTTACACAAACCTTCGATCAGTGGGTCATCGGCGATGAATCTGCCGACGTTTCTCCCCTCCCCGCGTCGTATTATATTTGTGTTGCTATTGGTATTGTGATTGACGTTTCTACGGTAAGCAGTTCCAAGTCCGTTGAAATAACTGTCGTCGAGAATGTGAGCGACGGCATCGGCAACGGCGATCGCGGTTGCTTCGCTCAAATCAATGATCAACGATTTCGTGATAGACAGTGCCGCTTCCGCGGCCGCTGACACCGCCGCTGCAGTTTTTACGTTACCCTCCGCGAACAATTTATCGTGTATCTATTAAAAACAACAATTATTTTACCATTTAAAAAATGTTTGTCATTTGAACGAAAAAAAAAAAACCTTAGCAATCGCACGAATATTATAAATTATCTTGCCTGTTGCAGCGGTGATAACACTCTGTCCGTACTTGACAAATCGCGAATCGAGTAGTCGTCGTCGCGATAATGCACGGGCCTCGGAACGATGCTTTGCAAGAAATTTGTGTTCGAATTTGTGTTGAGATTACGACGATGCGTGTTTACATTGCTATTTACATTGGTATTAGCGCTCGAGAATGGACCTCCCTGAACGACGAAAAAGAGAAAAATAAATAAATGAATGGATTATTACGAAATTTCCATCACGTTAGATAATTTATTCGGTTGAAATATTTTTGCGTCGATTTTTTCATTGCGAACTTAAAACGTTCATGAGTTTCGAGATTTTTTTGACTGATTATTAAACTAATGGGTCATTCACGATTTTCGTTCAATTATTTTTATGGTAAAAGTGAATTTTCGAATTTTTTTTCTTCACATTCTAGAATATCTTCGAAATATCTCGATCCATATTTCAGAATATTTTAGAAGCTTACGCGGCCTATGGAAATGATTTTTAGATGAATTCAGAAATTTTTTTAACATTTTAGAAAATTTTAGAACATTTTCAGAACATTTTACAACATTTTAGAACATTATAGAACATTTTAGAACATTTTAGAACATTTTAGAACATTTTAGAAAAAAATTGAGAAAAATTTAGAACTTCTAGAAAATGAAAATAAAATGTTGGAAACGACATTTTTTTAAATAACAGTCCCGTATCATTGTTAAACAATCGACAGGGTAATTTAAGATTAAAAAAATTGATTTATTCGATAAATCGCGTCGAGTTACCTGAATTACAACAACACCAGACACCAGCAACAGAAGAATCGAGACTCCATTCATTTTCTCGCCGTTTATTAGATTTTGTACCTTCCGACACACGTTAACCTCTGGTTCACCTGGTCCAACACGCTTCGACGAGACTGGCGAGCAAGATCATTATATACACGGTAGCCCTCCTGTCGCTTCCTAAGCTCGAATGTCGTATATCAATGGAAACGTGAACAAGCATCAAACTGACGATTGGCAATAACCAGATCCGTCACTCATTCGAACAAAGTTTCGTCGAGATTACTTCGAACTACTCGATTTCACGCTTTTCATTATGTAAATGAGCAAAACAGCGACGCTTCATTGAAAAAAAAATAATAATTAAAATAATAATTTAAAAAAAAATAATTAAAAATCAATACTACGCTTTCCTCGCGGTTTAAACTAAAAAAATATAACATTTATCAGAACATTTTAGAAATGATTTTCAGCGATTGAAAAACACCGACAAAAAAACCGGACGAGTGATGGTCCACGAGAATTTCACGAGAATTCATAGGATCTTTGAGGATGAAGAGGAAAAAAATATTTCAACGAGAATGACGATTTTGTTTAAAAATGTATATTTCCCATCCGTAACAACAGATTCGCGTGTCTCGTTACGATCATCGCTATAATATCCCATCGAACAACGCTATTGTTTGTTTTTCGGAATTTCAATTTTACGCTTCGACACGTACGAGATAATTAATTTTATTTATTTTTGACCCGTCAATTGTTTCGATTGTAACAAAAAAATACGTTGCAACCAAATAAAAAGAACAAGTTATAGTTCCCTAAAAATACGCAGGTGTACAAGCCGTTTGAATTTTGTACACCACTTTGAAACAAACAAAAGTAAATGATAAATTATTACCAAAAAGACGGCCACGCCGAAAGTCGACGATTGAATCTTCGTGAGTCTGATTGTGACCTGCAATATGGGGTCGCTAATATCTGCGGTGTTTTTCAAGAAAATTCTTCAAAAATTTTATAGTATATACTTAAATATATGTATAACGTATTCTCAAAGTTTCAATAAATTATATTCATTTTTTATACTATAAAAAAATTCATGAAGATCATTGAGAAAACGCTGTCCTAACCCTATTTCCCCCCTTAATGCATTCTGTTCGTTAGAAGGATCTTCATGATTTTATTAAAAATGGTTATCGATTAATGTCCAGCGTTTATAAAAATAATCAAGTAAAATATCAGCACGATATACAGTGGGTCAAAAAAGTATTCATACACCTTGTTTTTTCGCGATAACTTTATAGACATAAGCGATACGCAAAGAAAGCCATTTTTATTTAATAGTACATCAGGTGCAGAGATAAACTGCAAATGGAGAATTTTTTCCCAGGAATAATAGAAGAATTATGCCAAAAAAACGAAAATTTTCGGGCAAAAAAAGTATTCATACACTTACGATTATAGTGAAAACCTACATCGTCATAGTTGTTAATTATAACTAATATTTGGTGCCCATCCCTTTTGCTTCAATTATCGCCTTGAGTCTTTTAGGCATGGATTCTACTAGCTTTTGCGTTGTTTCTTTTGCTATTTTCGTCCATTCTTCTAAAAGCACTCTTTGGAGATCGGATCTGTTTGTTATTTTTCTTTTTCCAATTTCTACATCCACCAAGTGTGATAAATTTTCAATAGGATCAATGTCCGGAGATTGTGGTGATGTAATGAATTGTTTGCGGACATTATAGAGTGACCATTCCCTCGTTTTCATGGCTGTATGTTTCGGGTTGTTATCTTGTTGGAAGTAGAAATTTCCATCCAGGCCCATTTTATCTACACTCGCTTTTAAATTGCTGCCCAACACGTCGATATACTTCTGGGCATTCGTTGTACCATCTATAAAAGCCAGATTACCAACGCCATAATATCCCATACAGCCCCGAACCATGACGCTTCCTCCGTCGTGCTTTACAGTCGGTATTACATATTTCTGCTGGATCTCGATATTTGGTTTCCGCCAGACGAATTTTTTTCCATCGGACCCGAAGATATTAAACTTCGATTCATCCGAGAATACGACACGTTTCCAAAATTCTATAGATTTTTTTAAGTAGGTTTTTGCGAAACCTAAACGTTTTTCTCGATTTATATTATTAATTAATGGTTTTTTGGGGGTAGTTCTGTGCCGTATATTTGGGCAGAATGCGAAACGTTTCGAATAGTCCGGGGACACACGCTCTTCCCCGATGTTGACGCGACATCATTCGCTAAACTGCAAGCACTTGTGAACGGTTTTTTTGTAGCCTCTGTAACGATACTCCGACGCTCTCGTACCGTTGGTATTCTCGGTCGACCGGTTCGTGGCTTATTTTCTCTGCTGTTTGTTCTTTCGTATTTTTTTTATTATATATTGCACCGTTGCGAAACTTAGATTTAGTTCTTTAGTAATTTTTCGATAACTTTCACCGCGTTTCCGAAGAAAAATCACTCTATCTCGCGTGGATATTGATATTTCGCTTTTCTTTGCCATCATGTCTGTTCGGAGCTTGAAGATCTACTACCGCATGGAATAGGTCAAAACCATCGTGTAAACGAAGACTCGTTTACATTGTACGCAGAGGTCAGACCGTCCGTGAGTGAATATCGAGGTTTAGCAGCTCAATCGTAAGTGTACGAATACTTTTTTGGCCCGAAAATTTTCGTTTTTTTTTTTTGCATAATTCTTCTATTAATCCTGGGAAAAAATTCTCCATTAGCAGTTTACATCTGTACCTGATGTACCATTAAATAAAATTGGCTTTCTTTGCGTATCGCTTATGTCTATAAAGTTATCGCAAAAAAACAAGGTGTATGAATACTTTTTTGACCCACTGTATACAATTTTCGAATGAATTTTCGCTCTCAATTTTTCAACAATCATTGTTATTAAACATCTTCGTCAGTGGAATCATTGAAGAATCTTTCAGCAAAGAGCTTTGAGACATTTTAGTCCGAACACTGCTGAGACTCCGAAGATTTAGAAAAACCAAAAACATTTTCTCAATAATTCGCCGTTATTTATTTTTCGTACAAATAACAAATGACACTACATTATTTCAAATGGATTCCCATCCACACGCCGCTATCTCCAATCCTACGATAATTTCTACGAATGAATGAATAAAAAAAATTTTCTATTCCTCCTCAAACGCTGAAACTACTCCGTTGCTCCGTAATCCCGACGAATTCTTCCTTACCGACAGCACGACGCCAACCGTCATTCCAATAACATTCGTGTTCGGACAATTGTGATTCCCAAAATAACTCATGCACCCTATCGATATCGTATTGTACGCCGAAAGATAAAGAAAAAACGTGACGAAAATTTGAAATTAAATTAAAAACTAGACTTCGAGAATTGTCACAAAAAATTCGCGTTTATATTTTTCACGCCTGAATAACAAACGATATTTCACAATGATTCTCTTCGACACATCGATATCTTCGATCTCACGACAATTTCTAGAATCGAGACGAAAAAAAAAAAAAAATCATCGTTCTCAAACTGCGACCGCTCTGCTGCAGCGTAATCAAGTAGAATTCTTCCTTGCCGACAGTGCTTCATAATCAACAGCGCGATTCCCATAAAAGTCGTTATCGAAGAAATATGAATTCGAGAATTGATCCTCGTCAAAGTGATCGTCGTCCCAATAAAATTCATCATCGTCGAACTCGTCGTTAACGTTTGAATTCAATCCATTTGAATTCCAGTGTGAATTCGGATAATTCTGAGAATTCGGATAATACGGATAATTCGGATAATTCTGGTGGGTCGGATAGATCGGATAATGCGGATAGATCGGATTATTCGGATAATTCGGATAATTCGGATAGTTCGGATAATTCGGATAATTCGGATAATTCGGATAATTCGGATAATTAGACTGTTGCGCGGGAGGGTGGATGGGAAAATTTTGGTGCCATTGCGGATAATGAGTTTGTTGATTATTCGGGGGATAATGATAGTACCAATTGACGTGGTTCGGAAGATTGGCGGTCGGCTGGTAATACTTGTCATTGGGATTGGTGCCGGTACCGCGCCAATTACCGGCGCTAACTTGGTTCGAATTGCCAATGTTCCAATTGCCAGTGTTCCAATTGCCACTGTTCCAATTCCCGGTGTTCCAATGTCCGTTCGACGAGGCATTGCCCCCATTTTCATTGTAATTAAAGACAACATTTTTAAGTTCCCAACGATCGGATTTACTGTCATCAAGGTGGTTGCTGCTCTGGTCCCCACTTATGGCTACCGGTTTATGTAAATTGAATTCCCAATCGTCGAGATAACCGACCTCATGATCGTCGTCCATGTCGTCCCAGCCAACGGCGCTTGGTCCATCAATCTCGACCGACGGAGTCGTTCCAATGGTGACCGGCGGAAAATTGCCAATTGTTATTGACGCCGGTGATTCTGTCGTTACGCGAACCGGATTGGATCCGTGATGTATTCCCGCGTTCAAATCACCTTGAATTCCAATACCACCATTCCCAATGCCAGCCCAGATACCACCGTTTATCCCGGCGCCGATGAAATGATCTGGCTTTGGACGCCACCACGATAACCACGGAAATTTTGTAGGCCACGGACGCCACGGCCAGATGAAAAATCGTCTCGTCGCCGTGACTCCATTCCGCAAATCCAACTCGTTCCTCATTATCGAGGCTTTACGTTCTCCGCCATTTTCCGTCGTCGCACAGCCATTTTGTGACTCTCGCGGTACGATCAGTCGCAACAACGAGCGCAACTCTCTCCCGTGACGCTTCCCAAAATTTGGCCTACATTTTATTACCTGCGAGACGTGAAATGACGTTTTTTTTTCTTAATTCACCAGCGTCGACAGACTCCCGAAGTCTTACATAATGATGTTTTTAGGTTAGGTGTGCTCAACGGAGTGAAGTTTGCTGACGTCGAATGACCACGTGACCATAAGTCATTCTCTCATTCGTCCTCGCAATAGCGAATCGGAGATTTTACGTAATATTGACATTTTCGAAAGACTTAGTGTGCTCGAACAATTCGTAAATTTCCGGACTATCGATTCTGAATTTTCGACACAGAGGGATTAGGGGACGAGGATATTTGTGAAATTTTATAGAATTTCGAATTTTTTTTCGATAAAATCCTTGGCAGTTAATGTGTTATTGCATTTTGTATTATACGAGAAAAAAAAGCCACCAGCGTCGACAGACGCCCGAAGTCTTACATAATGATGTTTTTAGGTTAGGTGTGCTCAACGGAGTGAAGTTTGCTGACGTTGAATGACCACGTGACCAAAAGTCATTCTCTCATTCGTCCTCGCAATAGCGAATCAGAGATTTTACGTAATATTGACATTTTCGAAAGACTTAGTGTGCTCGAACAATTCGTAAATTTCCGGACTATCGATTCTGAATTTTCGACACAGAGGGATTAGGGGACGAGGATATTTGTGAAATTTTATAGAATTTCGAATTTTTTTTCGATAAAACCCTTGGCAGTTAATGTGTTATTGCATTTTGTATTATACGAGAAAAAAAAGTTATGTCTATTATGAGGTCAAATATTTGAATTTCGTTGTTGTCTTTTCGTTGATTTTTTTTTCTTTCAATTCACAATATTTCTTCTTAACTTCATCAACTTACGTGAGAAAATGTTACATCGCGGATTATTAAGGTGATGATTAAAATACGAATGCTCGTTTCGGTCGTAATTCTCATCGCAGATTCTTCTCAACGATGATTTAAAAAAAATCGTTCAAATCTCCGTGGTTTGTAAAAAAAAAAATAAAAAAAAAATAAAAAATTTCAAGTAAAAATCTTTGATCTTTCGATGATTCGTCATCGAGAGGGTCAAGTGACGAATAAAACACTGACGCTTAATAATGACGGTTACAAGCGATTATATTGCTTCGCAAAATTATATTTTCACGTCTAATAAATCTTGATGTTTCGAATTGACTTGTTTTTTTTTTTTTCCAATCTCGATAATTGATACAGCAATTAGCGCCAAAATAGCGAGACCCTCGCAGCATTGGTACATAAGGCATCGAATGTGATCACGCGCTTGGAGGAAAAAATTAATAAAATAAAATAACAATCTTGATCTATAATTATAATTGACGATAATTTATTGTCAGCTGTCGGCGAGTGCGATATTGAAAAAAAAATGCGTTTTATATTAATCAACAAACTATCGTGATACATATATACACCGCGATACTAATAGGAGAGGCATTTATACGCGGTTTACAGGAATTGGCGAAATTTCGATTACAAAAAAAAAAAACAAAATTTGGTAAGGCACATGCCAAAAAAAAAACGTAAAAATTGTTGTCGAATGCAATTTTTTTTATTCCGTGGCATCTTAATAAAAACGATTATAAATCATTGCCGTAATAAGACAAATTTCGTGAAATATTTCGTTATAGTAATAATTTAGAAAAATACTTTGTTGATAGAATAATTTTGCGTTAAAAAAAAAAATCTCAATACTTCCAACTTCAATGATAAATATAAAAAATAATTCAGTGCGACACGAAAGTGAAAATAAAATGAAACAAAAAAACACAATTTTCGACGGTCCATCGATTTTTATTTTCCATTATATCCTATTTTCTTTTCAATAGAATTTATTTTTATTCAAACATCTTCGTTGGGAATGGAAACATCTCGTTAGTAGATTTTCCAAAAATTCCGTCTTTTTTTGTTTTATTACTTTGCGACAAATATTCGAGATATTGAAGAAAAAAAAGTTGAACAATTTATCTGTACCGAATTATCTCCTTGCCCAAAAAGTTTAACAATTTATTTGTACCGAATTATCTCCTTGCCCAACGAAGTATACCTTCGTCTCTTCTTAGGTGCGTTTATATTCAAATTTACATTTTTGTTTTCGTTTATATTACGATTCGACATTTTTACACCGCGATTTCCCAAAAGATTACGTCTCACATCCGAACCGTACATCATTTTCGCCGCTAATGACGGTAATTTCGTACGTCTCTTCCTGTCAATTGAATCTTTCGCATCAACATTAAAATTACTGTTGACATTATGGTTTTCATTGTCGTTATCGTTGCTTTCCGCATTGTCGTTGGATCTAAAATTTTTTAACGTTCTCATATAACGTCGAGGTAATGGCTTTAACGAATTATCATCATCATCGTCATCTTCGTCATCATCATCCCCGTCGTGAATGTGAAACATTTGATTGGCATTGGCGTGGACATTTATGCTATTTGGAAGCTTTGATGGAATCCAAAATGGATCTCTTATATTTTGAGAACGATGATTCGAATTCTGAAATTGATAATAAATTATTTTTTTTCAATCACAATCATTGAATAATTATTGCTATTATTATTATTTCTGTTATTTTTGTTATTTCTGTTATTTCTGTTATTTCTGTTATTTTTGTTATTTCTGTTATTTCTGTTATTTCTGTTATTTCTGTTATTTCTGTTATTTCTGTTATTTCTGTTATTTCTGTTATTTCTGTTATTTCTGTTATTTCTGTTATTTCTGTTATTTCTGTTATTTCTGTTATTTCTGTTATTTCTGTTATTTCTGTTATTTCTGTTATTTCTGTTATTTCTGTTATTTCTGTTATTTCTGTTATTTCTGTTATTTCTGTTATTTCTGTTATTTCTGTTATTTCTGTTATTTCTGTTATTTCTGTTATTTCTGTTATTTCTGTTATTTCTGTTATTTCTGTTATTTCTGTTATTTCTGTTATTTCTGTTATTTCTGTTATTTCTGTTATTTCTGTTATTTCTGTTATTTCTGTTATTTCTGTTATTTCTGTTATTTCTGTTATTTCTGTTATTTCTGTTATTTCTGTTATTTCTGTTATTTCTGTTATTTCTGTTATTTCTGTTATTTCTGTTATTTCTGCTATTTCCGTTACTTCTGTTATTGTTGTCATTGTTGTCATTGTCAAATTAACACTGCATTTGACACATTATTTGGAGAAGATGTTTTATAAAAAATTTTACCTCACGATCGGAACGATCGACATTCGAGTGGTCGTCATGTAACGCCAAAAGCTCACGAACGATTCCGTTATGTCCGATCGACGAAGTGAGATAGAGCGACGGCCGGGACGATTCGCGTACGAGTTCCTCAATATTTTTCACCGAAACTAGTATCTCATCGAGAACCGGGAGTCTCGCTAATGTAAAGCAATTTTCCGCCAAACACAAACACTGAAATAATTCGTAAGAGAAAAAACAACAAAAATTAATATTTAATATTGAATTAATTTACGTACGTGTGTTATTGTGGAAAATGAAAAAATGAAATTTAAAAATAGGCAAAGTCTAAAATCAACGTTTAAAATCAACATTTTCTTTTTTCATTTTCTTCAAACGTTTTTTTTTCACCAAAAATCCAAAAATTCGAAGTTTCACTCCTCCTCGTGTCATTTTTTCGAATGTAGAAGCTTTGTGACTCGTTTGATTCTAACGTCTGAGTGCATTGGCGCCATTTATTTCATCGGCTCCGCCGTCACGCCAAAATACTTAATCGACGAGGCGAATTAACGGTTTCCAAAACAAAGTATTATTTTACCGTTGCCAGAGTGTGAATGAGGGTCGATTGGAAAAAAAGAAAAGAGAAAACATAACAAAATTTACATAAACAATAAATTGACCGTGAAATCGGCAATTAATTGGGTGAAAAAACAACGATATCGTAAACAAAGAAAAACAATAACGGATCATTTCACAGATATTAAAACGTTTATATTCGAATTATGTGTGGGCCGCCCGTGAAAAAAATGTCACTTAAATATCCTTAAAAATATTAATTGTTTCCAATATTTTTCCTTACCTGAAAAAAGCAATTTTCACGCGTCCTCGGAGATTTTTGTCCTTCCATTGGAAATTCCAAAATATTTCACAAAACAAAAGAACAAAATAATGTAATTTTTTAATAAAAATTTGAGATATTTCTTGCACGTAATTTCCAAAGGATTAAAAAAAATCACATTACTACATATACAGAATTATATTTTTACAATTTCGCACTTGTGATTTTACACTACATAACTACAAATGTTCATTATCTTTTCGAATAATGAAAAAAACGAAAAAAAGGCAATGAGGAAGTAAGGCTATTCATTTTTATTTTATTTTCGTTGTAATAACAACAATTGCTTCTTTTAAATTTTATTTATTGCACCGATATAACAATACGCCAAGGATACAACACCGAAAAAGGCACTTTATTGGGAAATAAAAATAAATTGCAAAGCAAAATTTCAGCATCGTTCGGATTAAATAACAAAGAACATTCATAATTTTCCATTGAAAAGCACGAATATTCTTAAAATAATATCAATATTCATTATCAAATGTTAGATTCGCAAGTTTATTCGTAAATTTTTCGGGGAAAAAAAGTTATCATTTTTATTGTCACGTGATTTATTTGAATTTTTCGAAACACATTTTTATTTTAATTCTACTTATGTCCATCACTGCTGCGAAACAAGAAAAAAAGTGCCAACATCAATCAAACGCTGTTTCGTGTTGGGTTTTTTCATAAATATCGATTTTTATTTTAAAAAAACAATTATGATTCACGAATGACTTTTCCTCGAAGTATCGAGCTCTTTCGTAACTTCAGAACGACTTTGACAAATTTTTCATCCTCCTGTTCGTCCTTGCTAACGTCGAAATCACGGGTACCCTCATAGCTATTTAGGCTTTTTCGAAAATTCGTTATTTCATCGCTATTCTCATTTTGTTCTATTATTAACTTCAATTTGAACATCATACGAGCGACTATTTCACGTGTATCGATTTCGTCGTCGATCGTCGGACGTTTCAAATGATCGCTCGTCAGTGCTTTTCTCGTCACATGATCGAGAGCATATGCGACCTCGAACGCCGTTGGACGATGACTTCTTCTCGTTGTTGTTATCATTGGTTCAACTATTTTCTCCAACTCGTCTATTGCATGCTGTGTCGGTAATGATCTACGACCCTGTCGACCATTCAAACGTGGTTCTATCAAGCTCCAAAGTTCCTTGGCAACGTCCTTCGGGTCAACGTTCACGATTATATTCACATTTTTATTTTCAATCATCGTGTTACTCTGAAAAAATTACTAAATTACTAAATTACTAAATTACTAAATTACTAAATTACTAAATTACTAAATTACTAAATTACTAAATTACTAAATTACTAAATTACTAAATTACTAAATTACTAAATTACTAAATTACTAAATTACTAAATTACTAAATTACTAAATTACTAAATTACTAAATTACTAAATTACTAAATTACTAAATTACTAAATTACTAAATTACTAAATTACTAAATTACTAAATTACTAAATTACTAAATTACTAAATTACTAAATTACTAAATTACTAAATTACTAAATTACTAAATTACTAAATTACTAAATTACTAAATTACTAAATTACTAAATTACTAAATTACTAAATTACTAAATTACTAAATTACTAAATTACTAAATTACTAAATTACTAAATTACTAAATTACTAAATTACTAAATTACTAAATTACTAAATTACTAAATTACTAAATTACTAAATTACTAAATTACTAAATTACTAAATTACTAAATTACTAAATTACTAAATTACTAAATTACTAAATTACTAAATTACTAAATTACTAAATTACTAAATTACTAAATTACTAAATTACTAAATTACTAAATTACTAAATTACTAAATTACTAAATTACTAAATTACTAAATTACTAAATTACTAAATTACTAAATTACTAAATTACTAAACTACTAAATTACTAAATTACTAAATTACTAAACTACTAAATTACTAAATTACTAAATTACTAAATTACTAAATTACTAAATTACTAAATTACTAAATTACTAAATTACTAAATTACTAAATTACTAAATTACTAAATTACTAAACTACTAAATTACTAAATTACTAAATTACTAAATTACTAAATTACTAAATTAGTTCATTCACAATTAACCAATGAATAATCATTTTTTAATCAAATATCAGAAAATAAGTATTTTTTGTTTAAGAAATACTTTTTTTTCTTCCGACTTGTCTTATATATATTTGAAATACAAAAAATAATAATAAGTAGATACCTGTTTGAGAGAATTATTTGGACGGCCGAGCTTCCTGTCTGTGAGCATTGATGGGCCATTGAATCGGGGATCAATCGCCTAAACCGAGAAATTAAGGGAAATGCCCTATAACGTTAGTGGAAAGAAAAAATTTCGAAACTTTTTAGCTTACCTTTTCGATATATCAGAACAATATAATTGATTTAGTTGTAATTTTTCGTTTCAATTTACTTGAAAATATATATCGAAAATAATGCAATAAAGTTTAGTATTTTTTTTAAATAAAATAAAATTCCACGAAGCCACTTACCCGTTCCTGGGCATTAAGAGTAACGAGACTGCTGAACAATAGTCCAACAAGGAGCATGATAGAACGGCGATGAGCGTCGACGAGCAAGAGCATATCTCAACGACAGTTGAAAAAAAAAAATCCATACCCGTTCTTTTTATATAGTCTATATAATCGTTGTTGCGAGGCGTAAGATGAGATTTCATTTATAGATTTTACCGGTCGTACTTGCGGAGCCTCAAGATATACGAAGTCGTAATTCGGAGTCCGTATCCGATAGTAAGCCAAAAATTAATGATCGCGTCGGTCGATCATTTTATAATTCACGCTTCGTTTAATTCTCTCTCTCTCTCCCACGATAACTAAAATACGCGATGACCGAAGATTGAAATATAATTCTTTTTGTCTTTCACCACTGAATTTCCCTTAGTTATTTAATTAATAATAATAATCGATTAATTAGAGGATTTTTTGTTTGGGTCGACAACCTTCAATACGTTTTCACAAGGCGTTTTTTATTTTTCAGTAAAAACTCGATTTTTCACGTAATCAGCGGAAAATTTACGATCCATAATAGTTGTCAAACATATTGAGAAGATTTAAAAAATTTTGCTGCTGTTTGAAATTTTTTTAGATACATCGAAATAACATCTAATTTCCAATGCTCGTAACTGCGCTCTCGTTCGATCGGGTGAGGTTGATAGCGGGTGTTTTGGAAAGGTCGCAGGTAGATTTAAACAATGACGTTTGATTTATCGAGATATCTCATTTTTTTTAGCCTCCAGAGCACTTTGAAAATAAAAACTGCTGTGTATGCAGTAAAATAGCCAAACTCGATGATTTAACTTCCAAAATCTGTCAAAAATTAAAAAAAAACCCTAGACTAATGAACCAAGCGCGATAATAAAGTTCGAACGATTACGAAGAGAATGAGCACAGAGCAAAGTCATAAGTCGATCGGAACGATGATTTACAGCCATTTTAGTGAAACAATTTTTTTTTTTTCTGATAAATCCAAATTTTCTTCGAAATGTCCTTTGCAACGATCGATCGAAACAAATATTTTCTCTACATACGAAAGAAAAGTAACTAACCAAAAAAACTACACGAACATTTTTTTCCTCTCTTTTATTTTTAATCTTTATTAATTCACATTATATTTTGCCTGCAATATAATTTTTTTGTACATGAGCTAGAAAGAAAAGCAAAAAAAAACCATAATATGTCAACGAGCGTTACTTCGTTGAGCGTGTTCTTTTCAGAAAAGTCGGCGGTACAAAACCGTCGTGAACATATTCTTGTATCAACTTTTCGTTCTGAAACTCGTCCTTGAGGGCGCGCGAGAGTGCTTTGTAGAAATTAGTTCTCCACTGAAGTTGTTGGTTGTTACGACGACTCGATTCGCCAGAATTCTGCTCGACGCTCGACGAACCCGTCCCGTCGTCTGCAATATTTCAATAAATTCATTTCAATGCCCACGTGTTTTATCGTTCGTTAAAAAAAAAACATGAAATTAAAAAAACAAACAAACTCAAATCGAAATGTGAATTTTGTGAAATTGTAATATATCAAAAAATGATGTTATAAAGAAAATTACGATTGTAATATAGTAAGTAATATTGTCAGTATTTTTTAAATAAATTATAATTATCAAAAATGACTAACAATTTATATATATATATACAGGTTGTCCGAAAACTATCACGTCAGAGTGTCTCATGATTTTCGAGAAAAATCATCTTTTCTTATTTCACGAAAAATCGCTACCCAGTTCTCATTATTCTGCTGTATATAAATTTTTTGTTTTTCTTCACCTGGGTTAAAATTGCCCTCGCTGCGACGGTTGGTTCCCTCGAGGCTTTTCATCAGTCTCAGCGCTTTGCCAATAGTTCCGCTCGCTCTTCTCAGCGTACTGTCGTAATTCCTTGGATAAGAAACATGGACTTTTTTGCTCCTCTCCTCGCGATAATATTCTTGAATAACGACGATCAAGTCGTTCATGTGACGAATATCGGTGTTCAGCCGGGCTAAAAGATTTTCCCCATAAGTACCAGCCTCCTGAAAAAAATAAAATAAAACAATAAGCAACATCAACATCGACAACGACAATTATTCTTCTTCTTGTTATTGTTGTTATCGAAATTTTTACTTTAAAAAATGGGTATTTAACGTAGTAGTCTGGTAACTTAAGCCGATTTTCATGTCTTTTTTGGCGTTTTTTTGTAGGAAAATAAAAATGAATCGTTTTGGATATTTAGGATGTTTTTATTTACATATTAAAGATACAAAAAAAAAATTTTTTGGATAAATTTCATAGTTTATTATTGTTATTATTATTGATCAAAGTTGGCACCTCGAAAAAAAAAGCGCGTGGGTGGCCCCGGTGATTTTGGCTCTTGATGTTATCTGAAATAAAAAATTCTTGTCAATTCATAATCTATAGACATGTCATTCTGGTCGGAACTACTGAAGTTAAATTTCATGGATGAATAACAAAATGGCGGACTTTGGAAAAAAAAGTCCTTTTATTTTAGCAAATAAATTTTGTTATTTATCCATGAAATTTAACTTCAGTAGTTCCGACCAGAATGACATGTCTATAGATTAAGAATTATCAAGAATTTTTTATTTCAGATAACATCAAGAGCCAAAATCACCGGGGCCACCCACGCGCTTTTTTTCGAGGTGCCAACTTCGATCAATAATAATAATAATAATAAACTATCAAATTTTTCCAAACAAATTTTTTTTCGTGTCTTTAATATGTAAATAAAAACATCCTACATATCCAAAACGATTCATTTTTATTTTCCTACAAAAAAACGACCTCCAAAAAAGACATGAAAATCGGCTTAAGTTACCAGACTACTACCTTAAGGGCGGGGTGAGGGTTTTCAGTTTCGAAAAATCGAATTTTTTTTTTTTGTCTTATCTTATTGTTTAACATTTCAAGAATACGTCCTTAAAATTTTAAACCGATCTAAGCAATATTCTTGAAGTTATTGTCTTATTAATCTCCTGGCCTTTAACGCTATACCTCTAACAGCTGCGGGCGGTGGGGCTAGCAGTGCAGCTGTCGAACAGTTATACAGTTTATTCATTGCTATCGTGTATATAGTATATAGTGTATACTATACACTACAATATTTTAAAAGAAGAAACGAGCTGGAATCGATGATTCTGTGTAAGTTGGAAAAAAAAAAAAATTTTCTTCGCTTTTTTACTTCATAAACTTTAGACGCGTTTTTCTCAACACTACTTTTTCGAAGTTCGTGTTCACTGCCATTTAACTACTTGACCGATTCATTTCAAACTTTGTACACATTTTCTACATATAAAATACCTCCCCCAAACGTTTAGTTAAATTTTTTTTTTTTTACATTAAGGGTGTTTCCCACCCACAAAATGGCGGAATTTTGCGTGGAAAATAACAGTTCACACTTTATATGGCCGCCAAAAATGTTTAAATGAAAAAAAAAAAATATCAGAGAACGTTGGGGGGAAGATTTGATTATAATTTGACTAAATTTTCATGGTTTTTCATTTTCAAATCATTTCCGGCCGAGTTATAGTGAACACCGCAAATTGTTTTTTTTCCAAGACGTTCTGGGGGAAGCTCTGTTACGGGCTTATGCTTCAATATTTCTGCATGAAAAAATTACACAACATTGTCAAAAGTATGCTAAATAATATACAAAAGGTTCGAATAAAATTGCTCAATCCATATTTGAGAAAAAAAATCGCAAAAAAAGTGTTTTTCTTTACGCTGAAACCCTTACCCCTCCCTAAACTCTCATGAAAAATGAATAAAGAGCAATTGAAGTCGTTTAGTGTGGAAATGTATAACATTTGTAACTAATGAAAAATCAACAAAAATAATATAATAATATTGTGAATTAATATTAAGGGGGGAAATAGGGTTAGACGGTTCAAAAAATCGATTTTTTTTTAATTTCATAAATTGTTAGTAACACTTTTGAAAAATATATTCCCAAAATTTTAAATGAAAATTCCGACTCGTTCCATTGTTATAAACCATTGAATGGGGAAATAGGGTTAGGACAGCGTTTTCTCAATAATTTTCATGAATTTTTTTATAGTATAAAAAATGAATATAATTTATTGAAACTTTGAGAATATTTTATATATATATTTAAGTATATACTATAAAATATTAGCGACCCCATATTGCTTGTTTTTCTTGGTACTATTTTTTCAAACGCGTTTTTTCTGAAAACGACTTTTTTCGAACTTGCGTACACGCCAGTTTTAAAAGTTTTCAACCAATCGTTTTGAAAATTGGCAGTTACTTTCTTCATAGTATTGCGCTCTATATGAACCTAAAATCGGAATATTATCATTATTGAAAATAATTTTTTTTTTGCAAATAAAGTTGTAAATAATGGGAAAAAATCATGCTTTTTTGTTTTGACCCCTGTAAAAAATTCAATTTTCTATTTTTTTGATAGCATTTAGGTTTATATAGAAGAGAGACATATAATAAAAGTAAATTCCAACCTCGTTTGATTTCAGATGAAAATTGTGGCTTCCAGAATGTACGCAAAATGCTGAGTCTGATTGTCACCTGCAATATGGGGTCGCTAATATCTGCGGTGTTTTTCAAGGAAATTCTTCAAAAATTTTATAGTATATACTTAAATATATGTATAAAATATTCTCAAAGTTTCAATAAATTATATTCATTTTTAATACTGTAAAAAAATTCATGAAAATCATTGAGAAAACGCTGTCCTAACCCTATTTTTCCCCTTAATGACAGTGCCATACGTCAATTATTTACTCACGATACTCGTCAAAAGGGCGGTGACAAATGAGACAAGTAAACAAAATTTCATCGTGTTTGTTGCTCGTCGAGTTTAATTTTAATTCTACACCGGAGACCAAACTACTTTATATAGACGAAATGGAAAAGGATTCGTTAGTCGGTGAAAAATTGGGCAAAGAACATTCGCTGGGATATTCGCGGCAGCCGGTAACGAATTGATTTTATTCTCTTTTCATTTGTTTTATTTCGATTCACACTCGTTTGCAATTAAATAAATATTTAAATGTAATAATAATAATAACCACGAGATGCAATTAAATTGACTCTGGTGTGGGTGATCTTCATGAAAATGTAAGTGTGATAATCGGATTTTTTTTTTTTTTCGGTTCAAATTTAATCTCGTCGCTGGTTTATTTATTACAGCTCGGGCAAATCGTATAAACGACGGCATTCGTTGTGTCGATGTAATTGGTATTTTAATTGCGATTACGAGGAAAATAATCATCGAACGGGGCCCGAGAACGGTGCGTTTATATGACTCGATTGCCATTTCCCTTTGGACATTTTATGCGTTCTAACATGAGGACGAACCATTGTTCTTGGTAACGAGCGAACAGCGAAGGATTTTATAGGCGTTGGCTAAACACCGTGAGACGATTATCGAGACTTAATCGTAACTAAAATGCATTCGAACGATTTCCCGAACAAGTTGGTCTGCCAAATTTGGCACCTCGAATGTTCTCGTATTATTTTTAATTTTTTTAACGAAGATAACGATTTATATTGGTTGGTGAAAATTGTTGTGGGAATGACAATAATCGTGTCACGATTATTTTAGTATTTTTCGTGTTTTTTTGTTTATTTATATTCATTAAGAAATAAAATTATCACTAGTTTGAGAATTAGTAGACTCACCAGTGTCACCGCTTGAAATTCCGAAAAATCCCAACCTCCGGTCACCCATTTTAGTTCATCTCGAACCATTTTCCGTTTCACGAACCGCCATGACGATTACGTCATCTTGAATTGGAAAAATCGGTGTTTAAATTAAAAATCGGCGACCCGAAAAATCCCCAGATACCAATGTTCATAAAATTCGGCCGACATATTGTTTTTCGTTACTGTCATGTTGTCTCCGCCATCTTGAATCTCACAATTTTCACTTAAAATTCAAAATCAGCGACACCGACAAAATCCCAAGTACCGACGTTCATAAAAATCGGCTGAGAATCTTCTTTTTTTTTTTCGTTCAGCAATATTTCCTCCGCCATCTTGAATTTTGCAAATACGACATTGAATTTCAAATCAGCGACCTCAAAATCCCATAAGCACCAATTTTCATCGAAATCCAATTAGTTTTTGCTTTTCGTACAGGTCGGCCATTTTGACATCGTTATTTCAATACCGCCATTTTGATGTTGCGACGAAAGATTCCACTCCTGAGTTAACGGCATTGAAATAAGATAATTGCACCAATTGGTGCGGTAAAATAATAATTATTCGATGATCAGGACTGAGAGGATATGTTTTTTTCTTATTGTTCCTTAAATTAATTTTATTTGTTTAAACTAATTACATAAATATTTTTGACAAGCCATCAGTCTTGTCTCGGCTCGTAGCTTGATCGGTTAACCAGACTCATCATCACAAGGCCTTTTGATACCAGATTATCCAGCAACGTTTTGTCCCGAGTAGACAGGTCGAAGAGCCTCCGCAAATTTATCTGCGAAATCATGCAAGTTGAATTCCGGCAGTTGATTCACCGTATCCACCCCCTGTATCTTATGATCGTCAATTAACGATGTTTTCTCAGATTTCTTGGGTATCAAATTTTCCGATGGTTTGTCATGGTTTCCCGTTAAATTGTGATCTTTGACAGCATCCGGTTGATCCAATGTAACCCGAGATTCATTATTACTTCGATGCTTCTCGTTGAGTTTCGTAATGTCAATCGAAACATTGTCATTCCTACGAGATTGATCATTGACATGGGGAAAAGCTCGAAATAGTGGCAATGATCCCATTAATCTCGAACCAATTCCCGACATTCCACCACTCGTAGATTCGATCAACGACGATGTTGGATTGCCACGTTCATTGCTCGTTCCTTGCTTGGATATCGGTCCATTGACTCTTTCCGTAACCAATGATCCGGCATATTTCGCTCCTGTATCGGCGATGCCCACCAAAATCTTACCAATCTGTCCGGTCGAACTCTGACCCACTGACGAAGCGGGACCAGCCTGATTCCCGTTCTCAGTCGGCACGCTTTTGTTAAGAATCTTCGAACTAGCATCCTGAATCATTGAAAGTGCAGATAATTCATTTGATTCTCGATGTGGATTCGAACGAATAACTTGATCAACAATTTCTCCAGCTCCATTCCCACTCTGTCCTTTTGATGCCAATTTCTCTAATGATTTCACCATTCCTTTTGATTCAGATTCAACATTTTTGCCTGGACTAGAATCCGGACTGAAAACCATTCCCACAGCTCTGCGCCCACTTTGTCCCGATGACGCTAACTCCTCGACTGCTCTTACGATACCCTTTGATTCAGGCTGAAGATTAGTTAGTGGGCTGGAATCTAGAGGCATCATTCCCGCAGTTACATTCTTACTCCGTCCTGTTGATGCCAATTCATCGACTGCTTTCACGATTCCCTTTGATTGAGATTGAAGATTTGATATTGGGCTAAAATGTTTGATTCCTGCAGCTTCACTCCCACTTTGTCCACTTGACGCCAGATTCTGTCCACTCGATCCAGCTCCAGTAACTACTCCTTCAGTCTCATTCCCACTGATTCCTCTTGATCTAAGTTCCTGGGCTTTGGCAATGATTCCCTTTGATTCAGATTGAAATTTAGTTTCTGGTTGTAAAATTTGACGATCAATCAATGCACCACCGTTTTGTCCACTTGATGGCAACTTTTGGGGCTGGCTCGTTGTGGCTTTCGATCCAGATTCAGGATTTGAAACCGATCCCAAAGCCTGCTGAGTAATTGCCGTGGCTGCCGTTTTGATCTGGTTACTTGATGGCAAAGTCTGGCCTTTGCCAATTGTCACCGATGATTTTGATTCACCGTTTGATTCTGGCTTCCGGGAAACGATGAGCGGATCGAAAAGTCCTGAAATATTTCTCATAGCCGATATATTTTCAGGCAATGGCAAATCTATACTTGTAATTTTCGTATCAGCGTTGCTTATCGTTTTCGTTTGTTCGTGACTCACATAATTATTCTTCTGGATATTGAACATCATTCTGCTTTCGATGTCCACGGGCTGTTCTGTTGAATCTTTCGTCGTGGTGTTCCGACCTGTTCCTTTGGATAATTCGCCCGGTGATGTGATCGACGTGACATGATTCATTGAACCGTTTGTGGGCTTCTTCAGATTCCTATCTTGAGCAGAAACATTTTTCGAATCTGTAGTATTGTCACTGATGTAAGGTTGTCCAGCAAATTCTTCCCTGTCAATTTTCCTTCCTGCTCGAGTCCAAAGATCATCATTGATCTTCCTACTGGATTGTTTCACATTTGATTCTCTTGGTGATGTTCCATCAGATTCTTCTGGCTCTTTCACACGTTGTCCTCCATCGGCCTTTCGTTCGTAAGGATTCACCGATTGTTTCCGTTGTCCGTATCTATTTCCATTCGTAATTCTTCGTTGATCATTGTCATCGGACAATTTTACGGGAACCGCAGGCTCTTTAGTGTCAACTCGTGATAACGACTCTTCCGGATGTTTCGTTTCGTTCTTCAAACGTATCAAATGATTCGCCGTTTCGGATGCAAGCTGAAGAAATAGCCGCAGAATCTTTTCGTTCTGGACTATCGAGCCAGGATCATAAGTGTAAGAGCCTCTATCTATTTTTGGTGGCGATCCTCGAACCTATGATTTACAATAAACAAGAAACGATCAAAACAAATGAGAAAAACGTACGATTGTAAAATTGAATTAGGAAATGGAACTTTTTTTTTATTCATTGTTCCATATAAACAATGAAATTTGTTGATAAATTAAAAATCGCGGAGACATCAAGACTGACGGAGAAAATAAATTGTAAAATCATTGGTACCTATGCATTTGTCATTTCGGCGATTTAGGGTAAAGTGTCGAAATTTTTAAATGAACAAAATTACGTATTTAAAATGTCAGACTGAAAATCGAAAAATTATTTGTTTCGAAAGGAAAATTAATGCGCAAACGTTAACTCACTAATAATTTCCGTACAAATTGTTTTTCATATTTCTCCTATTTGTTTTGTTTTTTAATCATTTCACCATTATACTTGAAGATAAACCGCGGATAACTTCAATCTTTCCGGAGAGGCTCGGGCACAAAAGTGCAAACGTGTCAAATCGTAAAAAAATAAATAAAAAATAAAATAGTTTCTCGCACGGACTCGCGATTTATTCATTAACAATTTCACATATTGATAAAATGATAATAAAAAAAAAATTGATAAATAAAATATCGAATGTGATTTTACCGAAACGACCAGAACGGCGATAACGGCGAGAATGTTGTTGCCCGACGGCATTGTACCATTTGCGAGATTCGTTTAACGAAAGGGGTCTTAAATATCGTCGGACGATTAGCCGCGGATTGTGCTCCGACCAGAGATCGTGTAAATGTTCCTCGACGGCGACCGATGCCGCACGATTTTAACGAGCGTTTTGCCGCTTTTTTTCTCTTCTTACCTCGCCATCATATTTGTGGCGTTCTTTTGGCCGAAAGAAAAAAATCTACATCAACTTGAAAAAAAAAAAATTCTTTTTGCTCTCCAAAGAAAATTGCATCAAAACAATCAGTAAGAAAGAAATAATTTTTTCAACAATCTTTAAATAATTCTGATTATTTTTGAATATTTAAATATCTTTGAAAATTTTTTTTTTTTCCATATTTGTAAACTAAACCTTTTAACTGTTGGAATAATTTTAAAAATTCCAATTGATTTGTTTTTTCACATTTATATGATGTGAAAAAATTAATGTAATGTAAAAAAATAATAAATAATTTATTTATATAATGTGAATTTAAAAAAAAGCGTTTTCTTTATTATTCAAATGAAAAACAAAAATTTTTTTACGACATTCGCGTTGAGTGTTGGAAAAATTGACAAATTTCCTCGTTGCACACGAGTTCGTTTGAAAAAAGAGAAGAAAAAAATCAATAAAAAAAAAAGAAAAACAAAACTTCGTCATATTGAGCAATTAAAAAACGAAGTCTGAGAGAGTTGATAAGGACATTCGGTTCAATTTGATTTCACAAGACGAGTTTTGTTTCGCGGCTTTTTTTTTATCGCTTACGCGGCACATAATCGGCCTCTTGAATGGGCAATGCAACTCAATGTATCGGTGAATTATCATGCGAATCGAGACACGTTGCAATTTCATCGGCGGCTATTTATCGGTCGAAACCGTCATGGTTCCGTATTATCGATTAATGATCCTTCGAAATGACACGAAAAACACTTAATGACGTTTCGTCATAAAACCCCATCGTCGTTACAATATGTTCGTGTAAATCACGAATTGATTTGGTGAAAAATTTAAACATTTTTCGTCAATAATTTACGAGAAAAAGATCACAATAATTTCGAATCTGTATTAACAATAAATTCACAATGTTATTAGCAATAATTTTAGAACTTATTAATAATAATTTTAGAATTTATTAACAATAATTTTAGAATTTATTAACAATATTTTTAGAATTCATTAACAATAATTTTAGAACTTATTAACGATAATTTTAGAATTTATTAACGATAACTAAAAAATTTATTAAATAATTTTAAAATTTATTAACGATAATTTTAGAATTTATTAACGATAATTTAAAAATTTATTAACAATAGTTTAAAATTTTATTAACAATAATTTTAGAATTTATTAACAATAATTTTAGGATTTATTAACAATAATATTAGAATTTATTAAAAATCATTTTAGAATTTATTAACTATAATTTTAGAATTTATTAAGAATAATTTTAGAATTTATTAACAATAATTTTATAATTTATTAACAATAATTTCAGAATTTATTAACAATGATTTTAGAATTTATTAACAATAATTTTAGAGTTTATTAAAGATAATTTTAGAATTTATTAACAGTAATTTTAGAATTTATTAACGATAATTTTAGGATTTATTAACAATAATTTCAGAATTTATTAACAATAATTTTAGAATTTATTCATGATAATTTTAGAATTTATTAACAATAATTTTACAATTCATTAACAATAATTTTAGAATTTATTAACAATAATTTTAGAATTTATTAACAATAATTGTAGAATTCATTAACAATAATATTAGAATTCATTAACAATAATTTTACAATTTATTAACAATAATTAACAGTTTATTATTGACAATAATTTTACAATGCCATTAACATTTATTGAATCGAAGAATTTATTTATTTATAAAAACGAACGTACATAAGTTTTCAAGCATATTAATCGAAATTTTTTATTTAGCTATGTACTAGAAAAATAGAAAAAAATAATAACAAATAAGAAGCAAAATATGTTAAACTCATGTAATGCTATTATTATTATTATTATTATTATTACAATTACCTACTCAATTAAATATCAACAACAACAACAAGAATAATAATAATAATATCTTTACTATAATTATTATTATTTTTGTTAAATTAAAACAAATTAAATTAAGAATATTGGAGAATTGGTTAATAAACAATTCTCTATGGTTGTAATGTCATTATAAAAGCTTAACCTGAATTTATTTATTTATCAAAACGAACGTACTTGAGTTTTTTTTAACATATTAATCGAAATTATTTATTTAGCTATGTACTTGAAAAATAGAAAAAAATAACAAACAAAAAACAAAAATTGTTGAACTCATGTAATGCTATTATTATTATTATTACAATGACTTACTCAATTAAATAACAACGACAACAACAACAATAATAATAGTATCATTACTATTATTATTATTTTTGTTAAATTAAAAACAAATTAAATTAAGAATATCGGTTAATTTGTTAATAAACAATTCTCTATGGTTGTAATGTCATTATAAAAGCTTGACAGCTCTCTTCGGTTGGCAAACATTGTCCAAAAGCTTCGAGGAGCAAAGGTTCATTCTTAATAGCCGACTCGTAATCCTGAAACGAAACTTTACCATCGTGATCGACGTCCAATTTTTTCAGAGCCAATTCCGACAAGTCCCGAACACCCTCGTCCGGATCTTCCTCGCCGGGTTGTTTTATCAAGCAGTTTCTAAGGGGACGAAAAAAAATTGTAATGATAATGAAACATTTTTTTCGAACAATTATAATGAGAAAATCGAGTCCGGAAAAAGAAATTTTTTTTAAAGCTCATTAATGCTCGGAGACTTTTTTTTTAAATAAAATTAATTTTCAATTTTTTGTTTTCATTCGTAATTTAATAAAATTGAAAAATAATAATTTTACTTGAACAATTGAAACATTTCGTCCTTGGTTATGTATCCATCGTTGTTCAGGTCGTAAACGCGAAAGCAAAATTCCATTCTGTCGTGGATATTGCCGCGCAGGAAAACATCGAGGCCGAGTATCCATGAGTCGAGCCTTATCGAACCCTCGCTCTCGCGGTCCCAGCAACAAAACATACGCTCGATCAGCGTATCCTCGGTTATGACATCGAACGTATTGTGCAATAGTTCACGAAAAATCGTTCTATCAATTCCCTCAGAGAGACAGAGAGAGAGAGAGAGAGAGAGAGAGAAAAAACGGAAAAAATAAAAATATATTAATCAGCTCATGAATATAAATATAAATTTTTTGTTTTTGTTGTTTTCCTTTGACACGAATTTATTTGATTAACGGTCTAGAACATGATGAATTAGCAACGAGCGAGAAATTTTCAATCCTTAAAGTTCGTTACATTTTTTGTTAATTTTTTTTCTGAATTTTGTTTAAAAAAAAAGTGAAAAAATATCACCATTACTAATTGCCTCATAACTTCGCTTCCGTCCAACCGATTTTGGTCGATAACGTGTGTTTTGGAACCGTCAAGAGTTGACTCAAAGAATGACGTGTGATTCATATATCTTATTTTTTATACAAAGACAACAATAATTATTATAATGATATTTTATTAACGTTATATTTACTTCAACCGTTTGTGACGATTGGTTAGACATTTTTCCATTAAAATTCGAACCTCCTCGTTGTCCGGGTATCGTTGTTAATCTTCGATATATTTTACACAGCGCTTCGAGTTCTATTCTGAAATGTACTTCAATGTAGAGTGCAAGAAGTAGATGTTCAAGAGTGTTTCAATCCCCTAAGGGTGGAAATAGGGTTAGACGGTTCAAAAAAACGATTTTTTTTAAATTTCATAAATTGTTAGTAAAACTATTGAGAAATATGTTCCCAAAATTTTTAATGAAAATTCCGACTCGTTCTATTGTTTTAAGCCATTAAGAGAGGAAATAGGGTTAGGACAGCGTTTTCTCAATAATTTTCATGAATTTTTTTATAGTATAAAAAATGAATATAATTTATTGAAACTTTGCGAATAATTTATACATATATTCAAGTATATACTATAAAATTTGTATACATATATTTAAGTATATACTATAAAATATTAGCGACCCCATATTGCTTGTTTCTCTTGGTACTATTTTTTCAAACGCGTTTTCCTGAAAACGACTTTTTTTTAACTTGCGTACACGCTAGATTGAAAAGTTTTCGATCAATCGTTTTGAAAATTGGCAGTTACTTTCTTCATAGTATTGCGCTCTATATGAACCTAGAATCGGAATATTATCATCATTTGAAATAATTTTTTTTTTGCAAATAAAGTTGTAAAAATGGCAAAAAATCATGCTTTTTTGTTTTGACCCCTGTAAAAAATTCAATTTTCTATATTTTTGAAAGCATTTAGGTTCATATAGAAGAGAGACATATAATAAAAGTAAATTCCAACCTCGTTTGATTTCAGATGAAAGTTGCGGCTTCCAGAATGTACGCAAAATGCTGAGTCTGATTGTGACCTGCAATATGGGGTCGCTAATATCTTCGGCGTTTTTCAAGGAAATTCTCCAAAAATTTTATAGTTTATACTTGAATATATGTATGAAATATTCCCAAAGTTTCAATAAATTATATTCATTTTTTATACTATAAAAAAATTCATGAAAACCATTGAGCAAACGCTGTCCTAACCCTATTTCCTCCCTTAAAATAATCAAAAAACAGTGAATCATTCATTTTAGCTTAACGAGAGGAGTTCGTATCGATAAAACACATTTGGAATGACAAGGAGACAACTGGAATGTAAAAACTCAAATAGGGGTAGCTTCCACCCTTAAAACTGTTTTCTTGCACAAATGCAAAAATACGTCAACTTCAATTTTATTTCCGCTACAAAATAGTATAATTTCCAATCGATTCGCAAGTTTTCAATGTAGGGTGCAAGAAGTGAATTTTCAAGGGTGTTTCAACCCCTCAAAATATATTTTTATCTTTTCATTGTCTGGTGGGCTCTTCATTCCTACGCATGAGAAATATTTTAATTTTTGTTTAATCAAAATCGATGCTCTACTCGTGTGTGAAACTGCAAAATCGGCCCTTGACCTGTGCAACTTTAAGGGGTGGTTCCACCCCTTGAAACCGTTTTTCCGCAGATAAAAAAAAATACGCGTCGCTTGGTTTTTAATGCTCTATAACATCCATGCGTTTCAACAAAATCGGAGGGGGACACCTCGGATACTTCCCGTGTGAGAGAAATCAGTAATTTTTCGAAAAAAAAAAAAAAAAATTTCATAACATCCAAACGCTTTGACTATTTTTCTCGAAATTCCATTGCCAACAGTACACCAAAAATGTTTGATATATAAAAAAATATTTCGTATGTTGGAGCAATGAAAACAAATTTTAAACGTGTTATGAAAATTCATAAATAAATGTCTAATTCAAATAGCCGTAACTTTCCTCCCGTTTAGCCGATTTAGGACGATAGGGTGTGTTTTGAAACCGCCAAGAACAGACTTAGAGAATGCCCTTTGATTCATACCGATTTGTTCATTTTTGTTACAACCCGAAGAAAACTTTGAAAATCGTCGAAAAAACTGTCGAAAATTACTGATGGACTAGAAAAACAAGGAGACGCTATGGATTTAATCAGTAGTCCATTTATACCCATAAAAAATAATGTTAATATAGAAAAAAATAAATGTTTTCAATTTTTTTTCTTATAGTTGAAAAGTTAATAAAAAATGTGAAATCAACAAATTAATTTTTTTTTCACCATATAACCTTTATAATAATTTTTCAAATTTACTCGGTTTCCAGCGAGCGCAGCAGTATGTGAGCGCTTAAAAAATTAGGTCAACATTTCGGAAAAACTAATTCCTCGTCGAGGAGTTTTGCAATTTTTTTTGCGAAATTTTCATAAAAACATTTTGACACTTCGAGCTTGTAACTTTCTGTACCTTGTGAATCTCGTTTTTCTCCTCAACGAGTCGATAATCTTAGCTTGATGAGAGGAATTCTTCGTGCTCGCCTCGTCCGACATTCCTCTACGTCTACGTTCGCGCGTACTCGACGAATTTTGTGCCGCAATTGACGGCGACTGTTGCCTCTTTGGATTATTAACTGAGACTCTACGACCGCTCGTGAGGAATATGGAAACGGTTCTCATGACCATAGCCCCGGCACGACCGGTTATAGAATTTCGTTCGAGCGCGCCGACGTCGATGCAAGCCCCACCTGTTCCTCGCGCCAATTGCGAGGAGCTCACAAATCGTTTGTCCGACATTCTGAGCAGGAAAAAAAAACAAAGAAGAAAATACCGATACCATATATATTTACAAACGAGAACAAAAATCATCCCCTTAATGTGGTCCGGAAAAATGTAGTAAAAAAAATCGTGGCTCACGTGAAAGCAACGTGCAATTTTTAATGTGTACTATTTTTTTGTTTACTTCCTCGTCGCCGGAATTTTTCTATCGTCAATTTTTCCTCACCGAGCACTCGATACAATGCAAATAAACTGAAAATATGAAGTTTTTTCATCGGCAATATTTCGAAATATTGACGATTTTAAGAAAATTCGAAAAGTCACACACTTTTATGAGTCTCAAAAATTTTCAAAGTCCCGTTAATTCTAAGCCCTCTCAAGGCCTCACATAATCCTGAAATTTTTTAAAAATCGATTTTTTCTTTATAGATTTGTATTCTTTATACTTTTAAGAATTAGAAAAAAAAATTTTAAGAAAATTCCACTTTAAAAGTTATAGCAGAAACTTTAAATGCGTTTTTCTCGAAACTACGTTTTTAGACAGTGTCAGCACGATAACTCCGTCAATTTTTAATATTGTTTTACTTTTTTTTTTTTGTAAATTTTGATAATTATTTTCTCTATAGTCTTACGAGAGGTTTTTTCAATTTTTTGATTAAACAATTTTTTATAAATCATGAAACACTAATTTTCTTTTTTTAAATTCCACACGATAGTTGGAAATACTGTAATTTTCTTATTTTTGAAAAAAAAAAAAAAAATTCCCTCCGTCAGACTATTACTACTACATTATTTTACTGGATTCTTTTTTTATTTTTGCTGATTGGATAATTTTTGGTGAATTTATGACGTCGACAAGGAAGCGCCATGGTTTTCATCGGTAGTTCATTTATACCCGTAAAAAATAATGTTAATATTGAAAAAAAAATAAAAAAAATTTTTTTCTTATAGTTGAAAAGTCAATAAAAAATGTGAAATCGACAATTTAATTTTTTTTTCACTATATAACCTTTATAATAATTGTTCAAATATACTGGGGTCTCAGAGCGCGCAACGGTACATGTTCCCAAGGGGGGAAATAGGGTTAGACCGTTCGAAAAATCGATTTTTTTTAAATTTCATAAATTGTTAGTGAAACTATTGAAAAATATGTTCCCAAAACTTTAAATGAAAATTCCGAGTCGTTCTATTGTTATAAGCCATTAAGGGGGGAAATAGGGTTAGATCAGCGTTTTCTCAATGATTTTCATGAATTTTTTTATAGTATAAAAAATGAATATAATTTATTGAAACTTTGAGAATATTTTATACATATATTTAAGTATATACTATAAAATTTTTGAAGAATTTTCTTGAAAAACACCGCAGATATTAGCGACCCCATATTGCAGGTCACAATCAGACTCAGCATTTTGCTATTTTTTCAAACGCG
Source organism: Oxytorus armatus (assembly GCA_958009045.1). Lineage (NCBI taxonomy): Eukaryota > Metazoa > Arthropoda > Insecta > Hymenoptera > Ichneumonidae > Oxytorus > Oxytorus armatus. The sequence continues at coordinate 15,918,000 of OY253755.1, forward strand.
TTTTTCTGAAAACGACTTTTATTTGAACTTGCGTACGCGCTAGTTTGAAAAGTTTTCGACCAATCGTTTTGAAAATTGGCAGTTACTTTCTTCATAGTATTGCGCTCTATATGAACCTAAAATCGGAATATTATCATTATTGAAAATAATTTTTTTTTGCAAATAAAGTTGTAAAAAATGGCAAAAAATCATGCTTTTTTGTTTTGACCCCTGCAAAAAATTCAATGTTCAATTTTTTTGATAGCATTTAGGTTCATATAGAAGAGAGACATATAATAAAAGTAAATTCCAACCTCGTCTGATTTCGGATGAAAATTGCGGCTTCCAGAATGTACGCAAAATGCTGAATCTGATTGTGACCTGCAATATGGGGTCGCTAATATCTGCGGTGTTTTTCAAGGAAATTCTTCAAAAATTTTATAGTGTATACTTAAATATATGTATAAAATATTCTCAAACTTTCAATAAATTATATTCATTTTTTATACTATAAAAAAATTCATGAAAATCTTAAAAAATATTAGTCCCTGCAAAATTATGCAATTGGAACAGCGACGATCGATAAGCGATTATTTGCGTTATCGTTTGTTTACTTTTTTTTTTTTGTTCTCCTCATCCACCCGTTGACGTCGATTGCGGTAGTGATTGATGAATGCTCGTAAAATGCAAATTTGTTTCAATTTTTTTTTTACATTTATTTATTTTCCATTATTATTACCACAGGGAGAAAGCATATGTTTTCGTGACGTTACGTTATTACAGTTAAATCCATCGTATTTGCGTAATTTTATTCAAATATTGTACTCTCATTTGCATTTACATTGTGGTTCATGTGTATGGAGCATTTTATGCAAAATTCATCGGTGAAACGTTCAATTCCCTGAAATTTTATCGATAAATTTTCTCTCTCATTCTCATAGGGAAAGCTTCATTTTCGCATCGTCGAATTTCTCGGACGATCGACGAAACGATTTTACCGGAAATTCATTTTTTGTTATCCTACCAATTTTTAAAAGACAGCTCGGTGTTGGAAAACGAAAAAAAAATTCTTTCGTCAATTCGTAATTGATAATAATTTTTTCTCCCTCGTGGGCGAAGTTTTTTTTTTTTTTGTAACCATTTTTTGTATAAATATCAATTTTTTTAATCGTTCTTCTTCGTATTCGATAAGAAAGACAAACTATTTTAGATTTTGTTCGTTGAACTATTCGTTCTTTCGGAAAAAATTTGTATAAATAATCTCTGAAAATTGTTGAGAGAAAAAAAATGTTGAAAAAAACATTGTAATAAAAATGTGGATAGTAGAGGTTATCTTCTGAAATAACCGAGTACGTGCGTGTTGCACGCTCGTTATTATTGGCCCCGTCGAAATAACCGAGGGCAAAAACTTTCTTCGTTACACGTAAGATTAAAATCGTAAGAGCTTCGCTCCCTTCACGATTGCCTAGTTTCAGTTTTACATCTTCGATGTAGGAAATTGCAATGTACATACAGATAAACAAGGGATTATCCGCATATAGGACATTCCGTTTAAGGGGAGAAATAGGGTTAGACGGTTCAAAAAATCGATTTTTTTTTAATTTCATAAATTGTTAGTAAAACTATTGAAAAATATGTTCCCAAAATTTTAAATGAAAATTCCGACTCGTTCTGTTGTTATAAGCCATCAAGGGGGGAAATAGGTTTAGGACAGCGTTTTCTCAATGATTTTCATGAATTTTTTTATAGTATAAAAAATAAATATAATTTATTGAAACTTTGAGAATATTTTATACATATATTTAAGTATATACTGTAAAATTTTTGAGGAATTTCCTTGAAAAACGCCGAAGATATTAGCAACCCCATATTGCAGGTCACAATCAGACTCAGCCTTTTGCTATTTTTTCAAACGCGTTTTTCTAAAAATGACGTTTTTTTGAACTTGCGTACACGCTAGTTTGAAAAGTTTTCAACCAATCGTTTTGAGAATTGGCAGTTACTTTCTTCATAGTATTGCGCTTTATATGAACCTAAAATCGGAATATTATCATTATTTAAAATAATTTTTCTTTGCACATAAAGTTGTGAAAAATGGCAAAAAATCATGCTTTTTTGTTTTGACCCCTGTAAAAAATTCAATTTTCAATTTTTTTGATCGGATTTAGGTTCATATAGAAGAGAGACATATAATAAAAGTAAATTCTAACCTCGTTTGATTTCAGATGAAAATTGCGGCTTCCAGAATGTACGCAAAATGCTGAGTCTGATTGTGACCTGCAATATGGGGTCGCTAATATCTTCGGTGTTTTTGAAGGAAATTCTTCAAAAATTTTATAGTATATACTTAAATATATGTATAAAATATTCTCAAAGTTTCAATAAATTATATTCATTTTTTGTACTATAAAAAAATTCATGAAAATCATTGAGAAAACGCTGTCCTAAACCTATTTCCTCCCGTAAAATCGATCAGCACCAATATTAGCAATTTATTTTTTAACTCGATCGACAATTTTTTTTTATTTTCCTGTTCAACAATCTGTGCGGAGTGTGCGAAAAAAATGTCACACTTTTTATTTCTTGCGAGACGTAGTTGGGACTTTTTATCTTTCAATTTTTTCATCAATTATTTACAACAGCTTAGATAAATTGAAAAGTATCACTCGATGTTTACTTCGAAGATTTTTACGATTTTTTTTTTCCTTTCAATATCCACAAAACTTCATTTTTCGAAAATTCAATTTTATATGTAAAAAAGTAAACTATAAACAAATTTACTATTCGCGAAGTATGGAGTATGAAAATTTTATCGTACCATTCTCAAAATCGTAATGCAATTTGAACGTTTTTTTTTTTTTCAAAATCGTAATGCAATCGGAAAATTTGAAAAAAAAATGTTCATCGAAACAAATATTTCGAGACCTCGTCGATTTTACATGGAATGCCCCATAGGTTAATTTAGCATATACGTTCTTATGTGCGTGTGCAGGATTTGTTGATTATCGGCAGGATCGAGTGGCCCATTGGATATACGAATGATTTAACGTTCGACCGTTTGAAGTCACGCGAATGATCAAAAGTTTATCGGCGCAGGTTAGATGTAGTGAATATCGACGCCTGGTTGGTAGCTAACCCGGCATACGTGGGAGTACCACCGGTACCGATTTGGCAGGCGATTAATCTTCGCAGATTTTTTTCTTTGAAGTTTAACGACGGCGAGTAAAGGGGTAAATATTATTAGGACAGCGTTTTCTCAATGATTTGCATGAATTTTTTTATAGTATAAAAAATGAATATAATTTATTGATACTTTGAGAATATTTTATACATATATTTGAGTATATACTCTAAAATTTGTGAAGAAATTCCGTGAAAAACACTAAAAATATTAGCGACCCCATATTGCAGGTCACAATCAGACTCAGCATTTTGTGTACATTCTGAAAGCCGTAATTTTCATCTGAAATCAAACGAGGTTGGAATTTACTTTTATTATATATCTCTCTTCTATACGAACCCAAACGCTATCGAAAAAATAGAAAATTGAATTTTTCACAGGGGTCGAAACAAAAAAGCATGATTTTTGCCATTTTTTACAACTTTATTTGTAAAAAAAAATTATTTTAAATAATGATAATACTCCGATTTTAGGTTCTTATAGAGCGCAATACTATGAAGAAAGTAACTGCCAATTTTCAAAACGATTGGTTGAAAACTTTTCAAACTAGCGTGTACGCAAGTTCAAAAAAAGTCGTTTTCAGAAAAACGCGTTTGAAAAAATAACAAAATGCTGAGTTGGATTGTGACCTGCAATATGGGGTCGCTAATATCTACGGTGTTTTTTAAGAAAATTCTTCAAAAATTTTATAGTATATACTTAAATGTATGTATAAAATATTCTCAAAAGTTTCAATAAATTATAATAATTTCTTATACTATAAAAAAATTCATGAAAATCATTGAGAAAACGCTGTCCTAACCCCATTTCCCTCCTTAATGGCTTATGACAATAGAACGAGTCGGAATTTTCATTTAAAATTTTGGAAACATATTTTCCAATAGTTTTAGTGACAATTTATGAAATACAAAAAAAATTGATTTTTTGAACCTTCTAACCCTATTTCCTCTCTTAAACATTGTACACAATAATTCTATTTTTAAGGTTGATCGAACGATTTATTAAAATTTTTCATTTTCACTTCAGAATTAATAAACAATTTTCCTTCTCGCTTTGTCTTTTCACACTTGCGTTCTTCAACTATTGTTTGAAACTCGTGATTAACAATCGGCAAAAAAGTTTTACAATTTTTCAAAGTAATATCGTACTTTCAAACAGTCATAACTCTCCTGCCGTTTAACCGATTTAGGTCAATAACGAGTGTTTTGGAAACGTCGAAAGCAGACTTAAAGAATGTCACTGGATTCGACGCGATATGTCAATTTTTTAAAACGCAAAAAGGACTTTGAAAATTATCGAGAAAAAAAATTGCCGCAAAATCGATGATACAGCTTTGAAAATATGTGGAAAATCGAAAAAAAATCGTAGCTCGACGAGTGAAGCGGCATTTTAGAGCATGAATGCTCACGAAAAGAACGATCATAGAATGGAATCCCTGCTGGATCGTGAATCACATTCACAGCCATTTTAGTGAATCCATTACTTTAAGAGAACAAACTACAGTAAATACTGAGATTCTCTCATTATTCCGAAAAGTTGTTAAATGCAGAAATTTTTAAACGCAAATTTTTTTTAACAATCAAAATCTAAATGATGAATTTTCGAAAAATTCTTAAGAATCTCATTGTGAAAATCATTTGGAAAACACAAAAATCAATGTGTTTCCGTTTGTTGCACAAAACTTTCGTCAACTTTTGAGGGAAACTGTACAAGTTAATTCCTGCCTATCTTATCATCGTATTTCACGAATTACTTCATAAGGTGCATGAAAATCGATTAATCCGCATTAAACAATACAGCATGCCATTTTTAACTACCGATCTATATAAATAATGCTTACGAACATTCGCGTGATTACGAGAAGAAAAAAAACTCTTCTCGAACGAAATTTTGCCACGAAAAATTTACGAATTACACAAACACACACACATGCACACACAAACGCATGCACACACTTATTAACCTTATTCCTAAACACTCTCCTCGCCGACGAAACTGAACGAAAAATTTTCTTCACTCGTCGAACGTTAAAAATACTTGAATGAAAAAAAACTCGGACAATTAAATTGTTTTTTATTTATAATTATTTGAATCATTTCACCAATAAATAAAGTGGAAAAATTTATGAAAAAAAGTTTACTTTTTCAAGGTATCGGGCTCACTTCCGTCTTGACAAAAGAGCTTCGCGAAGAGGGAGAGAGAGGGAGAGAGAGATTGGCCAGCAGTCGTCAACGACGACCTCGTATTATCGATCAAACACCCGAGAGGAAAATCTCTCGAAAAATATTAGATACCGCGCATTCGTCAAAGGAATTAAAAAACAAAAATCTCCCCAAAAAGGACAAAGGCTGGAACGAAAAATTTAATAAACATTTGACGTTATATATTTCCTTTTTTCAAATTTCCTTCCTCGCAGAGGAAACTTTATTTTCATAAAATTTTTCTCTTCTTTTTTGTTTCTTTTTTCAACTATCACGTAATAAACAAAAATATCATAAATAAACAAACGTACAATTAAGTAAATATACTTCGAGTCGTACTTTAGTAGGAAAATTACAATTTTTGTTGTTCTTTTCATTTTTTCAGGTTGCCTTCATTCGAGAGTGATGCAAATTTTTATGGGTCGCGAAGTTCGAATATCGTACTCCATCGCACCTGTTCGACGATTCACATAACCGTAAGTCCTGCAAGACAAAAAGACGGTATAACGTGGTTTTATCATTTCAATGTGCCCCTTTTTCTTCATTTT